>JBAJFG010000074.1:600000-912500 GCA_037903475.1 Ancylostoma caninum
GAAGGATCAGCGTCAAGCTGCAGAAACCTCGCATATTTCTATAGAAAAACAAATGAACATGGTATTCCTAGCTCTTTTAATATATTTTGTACGTGTTTATAAGTTCACATACAATACCGTTGGATGCCCATTGAGACATCTGCCACAAGGAGTTGCAGTGTGTTAACGAGCGGCATCACCAGCTGCACAGCCTTGTGGCAGATGTCCCAATAATACCTGCTGATGTCGATCATTGGCACTTTGCGTCTTCTTGTGACAGAGCATCTTTATCTTTATCTTTATTGAGACTTACATGATATACATGGAGTTCCAAACGGTCATGTGCAAGGGGCGGGAGTGCGGCGTGGCTCTCTTGGGCAGAGAGAGAGGTAAATATGGGTACGTTAACGCGTTTACCATGGGTAATCTCACTGATGAATCCAAGGCGCTAGCAAAATGACTGGAGAGGAGCTCTATGACTAGAGAGCGCAAGGGCTTTGCACGTTGGTTCTGGTTGTCTGCTTCTCCCAGCAGCGAGAACTCGTGTGCCACTCCGCGCCGCGGTCCCGCCCCTCGCACACGGCTGTTTGGAGTTCCCTGTGCATGAGAAACAACTATTCGAAAAAATCACAACAATCGTAAACCAATAACCTTTAAAACAAGGATACAATAATATTTCTAAAATTTTCAACGCTAAAGAAAGATAATACAACTCATGGAACGATGAACAACAGGAAAAGGTAACTGAAATCAAACAGTTAATAAAAATCCACTGCAAAAAATGAGACTTAAAAATGGAGTTCTTGCCACTTTTTTGTACGAAATCATGCATATTATTGTTATCTGGGCCCTAAACCTAACGTCAAACCGCTTGAAAATAAGAAATAGAATTATGTAAAAACCTACAAACCGCTTCAGAGATGAGATCCTGTCTTCAAACCATTGTCCACCTCTATCAAACTCTTCCCAGAATACACCCAGGGTTACAGAATATCTGCTAACGACAAAGTCGAAATATCGAATGAGACTGGGAGCTCTATTTTACCCACGTGTAAAAGTTATGGATTGACCATGAGCCTTATAATTCTTCTAAATTCAGTGCTAACACAGGAATGACATCTGTGAAGCCATCAAATTTCGAAGAAGTTTTTGTTTTTCAAAAAAGACTTCGGTCATTCGTTGCCAAATGCCACTGTTGAATAAAACCTGTTCGAAGAAAGTGCCTAGCTCAGGCAAATCGCCTAAAAACATCCAAACATTGTACTATTCAGCGAAAATGGCAGCGAACCTGACTCATGCCGATCACAAAACGTAATCTTCTGCAACATTGCCTTTCCTTGCTACAAAAACAACGTCAATAAAAACGAGAATGTGCACTGTAACAACAGTGATTCGGCCTTGGCAACCACAAGTGGCTAACATAGATCTTGACGTTGAAAAAAAAACTTGGCGGGGATGGCCATGAAAAGGAAGTTACGAGGCTGTGATTCAATTAGCCACGTTTCAAACCGAGGAGTTTAATTGAAGACCTCGCCGCGACGCCAAGAGGTCATATGATGATTGGTTGTTCGTGCATGAGGTATGGTAAAGTTTGCTGTGTAAGGGGACATAAAACCGCCTAGTGAGGAAAAAGGGATGTGGTCCCGATCCAGTAGCTTCTGGAAGTTTTAACAACTACGGCGCCGCTTATGTACGCAAGAATTTGCATCAGAAGAAAAAAAAACACTATATATTGATTGCTATAACTAATTAGTGCTTAGTAATGCCTAGTAACTAGTAATACCCTTTTGTGGTCTTTCCATTGCTCTCTGTTCATTGCTTGTTCATAATACTTGTATGCCGCACATCTGTGCATTAACATAAACAAGTAAACGGAAGCAAATATTTCAAGAAAAATATATCGGCGATAGAGCTGTTGACCGTACAAGGTGGGCTAAAAATACTGTAAGTATAGTTGGAACGGAATAATGCATTAGATACATATCGATTTATTCGAAACTTCGATCTCGGATAAGTCTGCATACACATAGTTAGTTTGGATGTTTGAAAAAATATAAAAATATAAAAAAAATATATAAATAATAAAGAGGTATTTATGTCCATCTCTTCTTTTTTTTTTTTGAACAATTGAATTCTTTGAATCTAGCCCAAACACCATTACTCTTGAAATGTGGGAAGATCAAGACATGCGTGCACTTGCAACACACGGTTTTTAAAGCATTAGTTCTATAGCAGCTATGGTCAAATCCATGCAAAACCCAAAACCCGTGCATGGAACTAAGAAAATCATGGGTTTCCGTGGGTTCTGCATCGAAATTGCATGAGATTTTGGAGACACATGAGTTCTGCGTGGATATGCATGGGTTTGCATGAATTTGACCATTGCTGCTATGGAACTATTGCTTTTAAAGAACCGTGTTTCGCAAGAGCGCGCATGTCTTAATCGTGGGATCTGCATCTTTCAATCTCATGTTTAACACGGTTTTAAGTTTCCTGAGTATATCAAATCCATACAGAACGCGCCTCCGAACTCGACGCAAAACCGCTGCAAAATCCACGATTTTTTAATGCAGAACCCATCCATATTGAAGCGGGAGGAATCAATGGATCGTCGTTGTACAATTCATATGAACGAATAAAGAAACAGGAATTTCTTCGTAGGGAGAGAGAAAGAGAGAGAGAAAAAAAAACGGAGAAGAAAAATTTTGAAAAAAAGCATAAGATGCTTTGCGTTTACTATGTATTAATAATGATTATTATAGCACTGTGAGATACTGTGAGATAGCAATATCAAACTGGTATTAGGAGGGAATGAAATTGATGTGATGAATAGTAAAAAAAATTTAGATAAAAGTATGTGATTGTCCAGAACACATGGGAGGATTTTTATCGAGGTAACAAAATTCAGAATACAATTTTGATAATTGAATGTTTATTCATTTACATAAGAGTTCTACATTTACAAGATTTCTATTGATCCATTTAAGAGTTTATTTACTGATTTATACGAGAGTTTGTTCACTTATTTACCTGTTTATTTACTATTTATTCATGTATTCATTTATCGACAGTGAGCGTCGATGACGGTGCGTTTATCGCGGATTCGGGAAGCACGCAACGTGACCGTGCCGCTCGCGTCTGAAACCCTCGTCGCGACAGCGAACTACAAGATTTTCACGGAATTTAATTGGTTTTCGCGGTAATTCACACCAAATTTGATGAAAAACGACCGAGAAAAGCCAGATTTTTCAATGCGGCGCAATTCCAGTGCGAGCGGTGCGGCTGCGCTGCGTGCTTCTCGTACGCGCGAAGAGCGCGCAGTCATCGATGCCCTCTGCATTTATTTAACTACTTGTTTATTTATTTATTTTAGGAATTTCTACCTTATATAGCAGGACATCGGGATTATAATTCACAACGAGTAGCTTCTTCATCAATGCTGTACTCTATCAATGGAAGGGAAACGTGAAATTATGATCTCTGTTCTAGTTTCTTTCCTTTTTTTGTCTTTTCTCACAAGTATTAAGAGAATCGTTAGTTTTGTAGTTCCGCTCATGCAAAAGAAAAAAAAAACATATATGGCTTTTGTTACCGGTATGGAAATCCTCCTTTGAGATCTAAGAGATCTAAACATATTTTTTATTTAATTTATTCAAAACAATCTGACAGGCTTAAAGTCTTCTTGGAAGCTGTTGTCATGCTTATCGTGTGCACCAGGCCTTCTTCGTTAACTTTCACCTGCACAGTGCTCCCAAAGCGGGGACCAGTTTTCGTTTGAAGAAAGGAGTGCTTAACAAGCTTGTTTAGCTTTTAGGACAGTTGATAAAAACTGGAATGATAATCGGTTAGTATAATAACAATACAGATATGAATGGCAAAAACGCGGCGATTTTCTGCAACTTCTCGGAATTTTTTACATTAGGGTGTGCTCAGAAGAAAAACCTACAATAGCACTAACCACATCTATGTACGCAGCGAAAATTTTGAAGAAAGGCACTCACAGAATATTTTCCTCTCCTTTTTTTATTTAAAGAAGAAATTCCCGTTTCATCACCGATTTGAAGGATCTCCACGAAGCACTGGCTGGTGTGTCGATGACGAAGCCGGAGCTGAATTTGGAGGTGCCTCTCTGTTGGTCGATTAGTTGGTTTGATTATAAAAATCCCAGAGCTTGATTGCTCGAAGATTCGCAAGAAAACTTGATTACTACTGCACAGTTAAAGGTTAACTTTGTGATCTGAGGTTTTATTTTTTATGTCTTTCTTTCGTTTTTTTCGTTCATTCTCTATCCTACTCGTCCTCTTACTCCTATCCTATCTCACGTTCATTCTAGTTTCTTTCTTTCCTTTTCTTCTGGTCCTCCTTTTTACTGAAGAACATCAGGGGACCAGATGACCATGATTTTCACTTCTCTTCATGATGTCCTGTAATATTCATGATGTCCTGTGATGATTCTCCAGTATGTATATGTGGAAAAAAAAACAAAAAAAAAAAGAAAGAAATTAGAAAAGAAACCAGAATTTCGTCTGAATTTTTTTTACTATTCATCACATCAATTTCATGCCGTTTTAATACCAGTTTGATATTGCTATCTCACAGTAATGTGCCATAATAATCATTATTAATACGTAGTAAACGCGAAGCATCTTATGTTTTTTTTCAAAATTGTCTCTTCTGTTTATTTCTTTCTCTCTCTCTAGGAAAAAATTCCTGTTTCTTTATTCGTTCATATGAATTGTAGAACGGCGATCCATTGATTCTTCCCTCTTCAGCATGCATGGGTTCTCCACGAGATTTAAAAAGTCATGGATTTTGCAGCGGTTTTGCGTCGGATTCGGAGGCGCTAGGGTTCTGCATGGACTTGTATACTTAAGAAACTTAAAAAACGTGTTCTGCATGAGATTCAGAGATGCAAATCCCACGACCGAAACATGCGTGCTCATGCAAAATGCGGTTTTTTTTAAAAGCAATAGTTCTGTTGCAGCAATGGTCAAATCAATGCAAAACCCATGTGTCTTCAAAATCCCATGCAATTTCGATGCAGAATCCACGAAAACCCTCGATTTTCTTAGTCCCATGCATGGGCTCTGCATAGATTAGATCATTGCTGCTATAGAACTGCTGATTTAAAAAACCGTGTTTTGCATGAGCACGTATGTCTTAATCGTGGGACATACAATCACGGTCTTCAAATTTCCTGTGTAGTGGTATAGAACTGAGGTTTTCAAAAAAAAAACTTTTTTTAGCGGTAACACATGTCTCGATCGTGGGATTTGCATCTTTCGACGTTGTGAAAAACACGGTTCTAAAGTTTCCTGAGTAATGGTGTATGGGCAAGTGAATTCAGATGATATTCGAATGGATGGGGATGCCACTGATTCAAGCATTCGAATTATTCTCATCCTGCTTGCGCAACATCCAAGCTACTGAGGCATACGTTAAAGCGGGGAGAACGGTGGTGTTGAAGAGGTAGACACAGGGCTTGGCGTTCTTCGTCTTCTTCACTACGCCCTTATAAGCTTTCCAAGCTGCTCGCTTCCTCCTGGCCAGCACTGGAGCGATTCGTTCATCATTTTGACTTCTCGAAGCTATGCTAGAAGAGAATTTCTCAAAATTCAGATGAATTCACATCCAACACAGTATCCTCATATTGAAAATAGCTCTCTGTCAGTAAAAAAAGGAGCTGTACACTTGATGGTCCTACGAAGAACAAAGGAACAAACCCGACCATTAGCAAAAGACGACTAAATTCAGTTGTCCTCTGTTTCTGCATCTGCTTCCTATCATTTCGAAATCATACTTTATTCACTTCTCTCAGGATCACATCCTCTTTTTATCTCAGAACCATTGACCAGAGCATTTAAAACAATTATTAGATAACAGATTTGATTCACCTTTAGAACAAAAACAATCATACAGCAACAACAAGTACAGTATCAACAAACCACCCGATGTGTGCTTATACACTTAAAACTGAACAGAGGCAGCTACCCGCTAATGACCCAGCCTATTTCTACCCATCGCAGATGTACGAAATTGAAAACTATCTTCCCTACGAAATATCACTCGAAATCGACAAGAAAACAGTTTTGGCCTACAAAAACTACAGTAGTTCCACAAGTCAATTCGTCTGTATTGGCACACATCAAGTTGTTCATCACTACCGTATCTCGAGGTTACGTTTAAAAAACACCATTTGTATCTATGTCGCCACTCCATCAGTTGTAATCTCTCGCGGGCGACTCGCCACGCAGTTCCTTCCTTTCCTTATTGTATGCGGCCCACTCGAAGTCAGCCGGCTTTGACTTACTGATCTGATGCTCCCTGTTATCCTCGGAAAACTGCTCCACCTACAATAACAGGGTGTCTTCCGCAATTGCAGAAATAACTCGGAGAAAAAATGAAGACAAAGAAGGGCAAGAAAGGGATACCTGCACCAGAAGCGATCCCTCTTCACTCATATTTAGATCGGTAATCATGTTGAACAGCGCTACATGGGTGGGCAGGTCAGGAATATCAAGTTTTTGGAAGAACGCCAATACATTCTCGATGTCCCTGAAGATGTTATCTGTATATATAAAAGTGAAAGTTTGTTTGTGTGTTTGTGTGTGTTGTGTTTGTGTGTTCCGAATAGAAATCGCGGAGGATGAACCGATAGGGACCAAATTTTGCATGTAGGTTCTTTGGGGGCCGGCGGAGGTTATAGGCTACTTTGCACTGGGATTATCGATTGGTTTGTCGATTATATTGATTTTATTGATTTTTCGCTCTTCTTGACCAGGGACTAGCGAGAACATGCCTACTGGGGTACCTCAATGCGCTGAACACGAATATGACAACCATTTCGCCCCAATATATCGATTTATTGATTTTATTGATTTTTCGCTCTTCTTGGCCAGGGACTAGCGAGAACATGCCTACTGGGGTACCTCAATGCGCTGAACATGAACAGGACAACCATTTTGCGCCAATTTATCGATTTATTGATTTTATTGATTTTTCGCTATTCTCGATCATGGGGTGGTGAAGACGTGTCTACTGGGGTATCTCAATGCGCGGAACACGAATACGACAACCATTTTGCGCGAAATATTGATTTATTGATTTTATTGATTTTTCGCTATTCTTGATTATGGGGTAAAACCATGTCTACTGGGGTTTCTCAATACGCTGAATAAGAATGACAACCATTTTGCACGAAATATTGATTTATTGATTTTATCGATTTATCCCCACTTTCGTTCGGGGACGGAAAAAGACATGTCTTCTTGGGTTTCTCAATACGCTGAATAGGAATATGACAAACATTTTGCATGAAATATCGGTTTTTCGATTTTATTGATTTTTGGCTCTTCCGCCCAATGGAGCGGTGAAGACATCTCTCCTGGGGTTCCTCGATATGCTAAGTATGAATATGACAACAACTTTGTACGAATACGTCGATTCAATGTCACCAAAATTGCTAACTTTTCGCCCACAAGTCGATGGGAAGCGTCACCTGGGCTTCGCTAACATGCTGATCACCAAAATTATGGAGATTTTAATGAATTTGTCGATGATAGTAATTGGCCTCAGCAGTATGATGTAGCCAAGGTAATAAAACACCAGAGCGAAGCCGGGTACAGCAGCTAGTCTCATATAAATTCAGATAATTAGGATTCGCTTCGATACTACAAGCTAAGAAGCTTGCTACTCGAATTTTGCGGTCCTCACCTGATAAGGTAATGAAGATTTCTCGGATGTGACAGATCCATTGCTTGCGACACATCGATAACGTACACCTAAAAGTCCCATCTATGATTTTAAATACTTCAACAGAGTATCACTACGACAAGATGTGAAATCATGGCTAGGCTGATTATGAGGAAATAACGTGTAGTGATAGGTGGTGTGACCCGCAAATCTGAAGAGGTATGGGAGAATAAAGAATGCCAAAAATGTAACATAATGGACCTCTGCCTTTGGGGTGTAGGTCGTATGGCGCGATTCTTCGGGTGACACTAAAGACAGGCAGAGTCTGGAGCGCGCTACTACCACCCGATTACGGTCATGCGTCACGGTTTGCATGGATCTGCCTGGCAGAGCAACTCGTCCACTTTTCCTTCACTATCCTACGGTGGAACAGAGCATATAGAGTCGCAATTACCTCTCTGTAATGAAGCTCCGAAACTAGGTTTCAGTTCTCTATGTGCTGCATTTTTACATAGAACTGATAGAGCTTTGACGAAATTAATCTTTACATAGAGTAATTTGACGTCAAGGGTTCAACTTTATGTACGATTCATCCGTAGCGCTCCTATCCAATAACTTCAGGGAGCTACAAGTTCGGGTGATTCAATTATTCGGAAATTTGGAAAGTTTACATGCTAGAGTATTTGTTAGGATATTTCAGGAAGCTTCTTATTCTAACAGAGAATTCGTTGGGCTTCCGTAAAAACTTCTCTGTTTTGACAGTATATCTACTGGGGTATTCAAATAAGCTTGATGTTCGAAACGTTCGTTCATCCCTACACCCTAAAAACCACTGGTAAAGCTAGTCCAACGTTCTTCTCTACGCTCGGATGCTGGTTAGATGGACGAGTTGCTCTCTCAGGCAGATCCAGGCAACCGCGACGCGAGACCGTAATCGGGTGGTAGAAGCGCGCCCCAGATTCGGCCTGTGTCTAGTGCCACCCGAAGAATCGCGCCATACGACCGCCCTCCCCCCCCCTGCCTTTGAGGTAATCCATGCGTGTATTTGTTGAATTTTCATATTCGTTCCCAGCCAATTATCAGATTTTGTCCAGTGTTGTCGCAAACGCGAATTATTCCTGTATATAAAGCAAAAACTAAGTGCATACCAACATACCCTAAACCATTTCGCTAAAATTTCCGCCAATCGGAATCTTT
Source organism: Ancylostoma caninum (assembly GCA_037903475.1). Taxonomy (NCBI): domain Eukaryota; kingdom Metazoa; phylum Nematoda; class Chromadorea; order Rhabditida; family Ancylostomatidae; genus Ancylostoma; species Ancylostoma caninum. The sequence goes on from JBAJFG010000074.1 coordinate 608,869, forward strand.
CAAATGGTAGATTGTCAGTCACCACTTGACTTCACCAACAATCAGGGTAGAATCGTATAAACTAAAGATGAGGTATGGGAATTTAACTACAGTCGAAACGTAATTATCTAAATATCTATAATCGAGAAATATTAGCTGCAAAGCAAGTTTTTTGCATGCCAAAAAATGAAAATTTTCAGGAATCTGTTATCGACAGAAGGTGCATAAATATGATAATTATTCACAGAAGAGAAAATGAAACACGCCCAGTACAGTTCGCTTTCGTGGCAAGTCTCTATTTCGATTGTTATTTATTTATTTATTTAGTCACTTAGTTAGTTATCTACAGGGATCAAAAAAAGGGAAAGACTTATTGGAGACTAAAAACATGGAGCATGTTGATATAGAAGAAACAACAGAACTTAAGAAAAAGAAAGAATTGGAGAAGAAGTAGTAGAAGAAGGAGAAGTAAAAGTGGATCCTACAAGATATCCTAACAAGTTCTTACTTTTCCAGCAGACAGCAACAAGTTGAACTCGCTCAAATCTCCGTGCACAAGCTTACATTCCTTGTACATTCGACACATAATCTAAACATATGAATTAGTGTATAAAGAGGGAAAATGGACGGAGTAAAATCCCGTAAACATAGAGCAACTTACATCCTGTACTTGCAGAAAGATATCCTTCCTTTCCTCGAGCGTCGAAAAATCCCAATCAATATTCTTCAGACGAGGTGCTGCCACACCGTTTTCGCCGATGAGCGACATTACAAGTAGATGACGCTTCAGTTTGACCGGTTGCGGGCACGGCAGACCCACTCTTGCCATCCTGGAACGGAAAGATTAACGGGAATCAGAAAAAAATTAAGAAATACCAAAACTGCGTGGATGTCACCCTCAGCAGGATGGGCAAATGCAAGACATCTAGTAATAAATGAAAGTTATCATACAGATGCTTCCGAGACAACTGCTTACCTATTAAGATTCATAAATTCGCGCTCCGCCCAGATTTTCAGCACTCCGCGAGGATTTTTGAAACGGAAATCGTCTTTCACATACTCTGATCTAAATATAATCGCAAATATATCCTTGTATTACAAGGTGACAAGAATTTTACATCCATAACATCAAATCCTTGCAGAAAAAATGTTTGAAAAACGAATAAAGTGTGTTCAAGAAAGAAGAAAAACGCTTAGAACCTGTTCTTAAATTCAGTCAAACTGGTTTTGTAGACCTTGATGGCAAATTTCTCTCCAGTTTCGTCGCTGACAGCGTTCAGTACAGCACTTTCCTGGATCAAAGAGGACGAGCGTTGCATTAGAAAGTACGCACTAATCACTAATTGTTCATTCTATACCTTGCCAGTCGCAATGATTCCCTCAACCCTATCAAAAACGCCTTGATTGATCCACTTGAAAAGATGCAGACGAGTTACAGCATCCATGGATGTTTCTATAGTGGCTTTTTCTTCCTGAAATAGGACGAACATGAAGAGAAGCGAAAGAAGACGGCTCTGCACATCTCACACACTAACTACGAACTTCGCGTCGTAGTGCTTTTTCGATTTGTACTGTTTTTTTTTTTGAATTTAGGATTTTCCACCCATTTTCAACAGAAACAACTGGAAACCAAATTAAATTTGATCGTCGAATAGCCCACCTTGTCCTTCAGCTTGTGTTGCCTCTTCGTTTCCGTCTTCGAGAAATTCCTGAGCGAGTTGTAAACGCGACTGTTGATCTGCTCATTACGCATGTCTCCAAATGCCAGATTTACCTTGTCCTGAAAAGTTTCGATATAAATAATATAAATTCCTACATCATTTCGAAACCAAAGTCCAGTAAAACTTTTATTGGTAGTCAAAATATTGAACTTTAAAGATTTCTGCAAACTCAATAATGCCAAATGCACAAAAAGCGGCTATATCCACGAACAACTCATCTAGATGCTGGGGAAGTTAGCAAGTTAGCAAAGATTTCCCCTAACACCTCATTCCAAGCATCTAACTTTACTAATTGAAAAGAAAACTAAATTAAACATAAAAATGTGCGTATGACAACGTGTGACTCACATTCATGGTCTTGTCCGCATTACGCCTAGCCGAAACATTCGCATCGTGCTTAGTGATTAGCTCTCCTCCAGCGTTACGGTAGACACTCCCAGAATGTGCCGGCACATCATCCGACAACTTAACAAAAGCTGAATAGGCAAATACTTTGGGAACAAGAAAATTCTCGTTCCCCTATCAACATCCTATAGGAATGTTATTCTGAACAAAAGTCTAGCATCACGTTCGTGTGCGACTTTTCATGAGCGAACGTGTTACAGCTACAGAAGTTGTCCTATTAAAATGTGAATATATGGGAAAAAAATATATATATGGTGGAAGAGAAAAATGAAGAATAAAACTAGTGAGTGGTGCGAACAAACCTTGGCGTAGAGCAGATCCGTTGCAAACTGCCTCACATCCTCGTCGTCACTCGACTGGTCAGAATCTTGTGTAGTTTTTGGGCAATAACGATCAGGTGTTACGGTTACAGTGGCTGAAATCAGCGTTGAGAACCTAGCAACAGCAACAAAAAAAGGATGTGTTACTATCAAGCAGTAGTGAAGCGCACAACACATGCTAATAGACGTGACAAAGACGAGAAAAGAAAACAGTTGAAAAACAAATAACAAGCAAATTTGACAGCACCTTTCCCCTTCTGCTTCTCCTGGTTCAGTCGGACTGAAAGATCGTACTCGCGGTCGAACTCGCGCTGCAAAGCCCTAGCCATCTCCTCGTCATTGCTGTACATCTAAAAAGCTCACAAATTTCTATTTCGACTTTAACACAGCAAATATTCTCAAATTCATGTACTATATTCTTATTATCATGACAGACCATCAAATTCAATACAATCTCCATCGACAAAGCTAATGGGAAGAGGCGGAGAGGAGGAGGGGGAGGGGGGGGGGGGGGGTGGAATCGTTGCTACTTAGAACGTTGATGGCATGCTATGCTACAAAAAGGCCATTAAATGACCAGATTACTGGGCTTCACCGCTCCCAAATACCATTAAAAAAAGGACATAAAAGAGAACATCACCATCCAGATACGTTGGAATCGTCTCAAAACACCTCAAAAGACAAAGGTAAGAAAACATTTGATACGTCCACTGGAGCGATCTCGAGAACGTCTTCACCTCGCCTTACTGCCACATTCAGAGAAAGCACACTATCAATCGTTAAAACTGACAGACTCTCTACTGTTACGCTGACTGAGTAGGAACTTGGATAGCAGATTTGAAGAACATCAAAAAGAGATATGAAAAGTGAAAGTAGAGTTAGCAATTCTGACCGTTAATGGCTAAACCTGGCTAAACAATATACATTGGACCGAATAAAAGTCGAATAATTTTGATACTCCAATTACCAAATCAGAAAAAAATTTAAATGTCCAGATATTCGAGAAAGAGAAAGCCCTACAGCTCTTCATCTCCTTCATACAGCACTGAATCGGTCTCCAGTAGTGGAACATTTGATTTTTCTATTTATTCGAAATCGAATATTTTTGCTCTTGAATATCGAATACTTCGAATAAATGGAAAATTCGAATGTTCCAACACTGGAGGTCAATACATTATTGTACGGAAAAGAAGAGGGGGTTCAGAGCTTTTTGACTCTCGAACTCCTGGATGTTTGAATTGCTTCCTGGACTAGTAACTGAAGTAAAAAAAATTATTCGATTTTTATTCGGTCCAACGTATACTATACAATATTAATGTTGCTTCAGGCGGTTTGTTCCTTTCTTGGCAGTGTGGCTTGGTCTTGTTTCTTACCATGAAAAACTATTTTGTACGACTGCAGTTGCCCTGATTTGATACTGATCAACTGCAGCAACCCACCGGTGCAGTTTCACTCTGCGCGATGGCATTCAAGAACTCTTGCTCCTTCTTGCGTTCCTCCTCATTCAACGAATCTGCTAGTTCTTCACTCATTATCTCCACGAACGAAACGATTGGTTCACAGTCCTAAAATAAGTTGGCCAGTCAAGAGGAAAAACCGGAGAACCTTGGAACTCACCTCCTCCCGGCGTCCCCAAGCTGTCTTCCCACCCCATGCGCTGCATTCTCCTTTCCCCGACATTTCGGCCGTTGCAAACAATGAATAATATAGAAAATAAATAGAAAGCAAAGAGTACGTTGGACGTTGCAACGGAACCGAAATAAAGCCGAGGATTAAACCCAATAGCTCTGAGGGAGATGTTGGTCCCTGGAAAAGGGAGAAAATGAACTAGACATACACCTAGACATGTACCAACAACTGCGGTTTGGATGCCAGTAGCCACGTAATATACAAAATTTAGAAGTAAAACAGAAGAAGAGATGAGATTTAGCATAATTTTTTGACAGCTTCAGCGAAGTCAGAAAATTTACCAACAAGTGTCTTGAGACTTCCCAGCAAAGCATTTCTGGGCAGCCAATGATTTTTTTCTTTATTGATAGCTGTGCAAACTTTGAGTTTTTGCTCTTTATTTCTGAGATATCATGCACAGCAGAGATCACGTGATGAAGACTGTAATAACAGCAAATAAAAGTTCGCAGAACTATAGATTTAATGGCACTATTCCACTTGTTCTGCCCCAAAATCTCAAAACCAAAAATTTCCCTAAAACTTCCCCTAGGGGGGGGGGGTTATTTGACATGCTGATCACGAATATCACATTGATTTTGCACGGTAACCCCATTTGGGTAGGGTTACGGTAGGGTAAGGGTAAGTATGGTATCGCACAAAAACACCTGGATTTTTGTCCACGGGGGATTTTTTGACATGCTGAGCACGAATATAATGCTCATTTTGCACCGTGACCCCATTTGGGTAGGGTTACGGTGGGGTGAGGGCAAGTATACCTACCGTAACCCTACCCAAATGGGGTTACCGTGCAAAATCAATGTGATATTCGTGATCAGCATGTCAAATAACCCCCCTAGACAAAGTTTTAGAGAAATTTTTGATTTTGAGATTTTGGGGCAGAACAAGTGGAATAGTGCCGATTTAATACGCATGTAGGGTGAATAAGAATGAGTGATAACAAAGGATGAAAACTTCTAATACAACAGATTTAACTTCTAGTACAACAGCTGGCTCGCGCGTGCCTATTAAACTCTTCAGCTTAAACCTGATCCGAAGAACTTAATACTATCCGAAAAAAAGTAACTCATGTTGCGTTTACGTACACAAGAACTGCTGAGTGAGCAATGCCCAATTTCCACTTTTTTAAGGAAATCCAGGGTACTAAAAACTCAGACTACCAACGCAATTACGTGAATTCCATCTGCTTTTTGCACTAAAGGATAGAAAAATGCAGCCACATGCGAGCGTGTCTCAAGTTGCTAATGAAGAGAATATGTGTTGTGTCGCTTGGTCAGATCCGTACACGCAGCAATCGAAATTGAGGACAGCGCCGAACTTGGGTAACTGAACCAAATTTGTGGGTGTCAATCGATATATCGATCGCCCTCTTCTTCATGTTCACAGTCTGCGCTCCTATTCATGAACACTTCCGGAAAGATTCTTATTTACCCGATATTCTAAACTGGACGAGTTCTCTATGCAAAAATGAGTACACTCTATCTGAGCAACTGGACTCAATCGGTGATGGCTAGAATAACCAGGTATATCACTTTCTACTCGGGATCTCCTCCACTCCCGATGAGTGGGAGGCCTAGAAACTTCCCGCGAAAGTTCATGAATCCCAACAACAGAACAAGGGAATCGTGCTCGTGGCCGCTACATAGCTGTCTTGGAATTATGGGTAAGACCGCCACTTGTTTTTGTCGATAAAGCTCCTTTTCGCAGAGAAAATGTTCAAAAACGCCTTTGAATTGAGAATTTGACAAGGTCGCTATTCCAAGTCTCAGCGTAGCGGCGCCTTCAAGGGAACATTCGACAGAATTGTAGGAGGTGATTCGGGATCGGACTCGCATCCTTTAGAAATTCTAGCCTGGAGTTCACTTTAGGAGGTTATTCGATGCGCTGATCACGAAAATCGCACTAATTTCCTATCCTAATCACGTTTTCCGTAATGATGTAGTAAGATCACAGTAAGAAACGAAGGGAAAATATGAATTCTGGCGAGGAAATGGCAGTCTGATCAGGCATGTTCACGCTTTTCCGCTCAGAAAATCCCGGAAATATCCTTACTAATTAATGAAAGGGTTAATGAATGTGATAAACATGAGATTCGTAGCCACCTTGTACTGTGACACCACTCACGCTAGCCAGACTACAGCACCTGGCACCGCCATTACTTCGATTTCCTTGTCGAAGATTGCATTTTATTTTACTCTCGTACATTATTCCCATAGAAAACTTACGAAAACGGCGCTAGGGTGGAAAATAAGTGCGACTTTCGTGATCAGGGCATCGAATAACTTCCAAAAGAGAGGTCCAGGCTAGAACTTCTAAAGAATGCGAGCCCGATCCCGAGTCACCTTTCATAATTCTGTGAACAATCGTGTCGCGCGTGGGAGATCAGCGAAGGTTCAGTGGTTAATTTGTATTGAAGCGTTGTTGTCGTTTTTGAAGCAAAATTTGTTCGCAACAAAAACGTGCATTCATAATCCACCGTCCTCATAGTAGACGTGTACTATGAAGGTGCAAAAAACAACCAAATAATTAAGAATGGTTTTGTTCACTCGAATATCTTCAACAATTCTTTGAAGACAGCGTACTTCAGAGGACAGAGGTTGAGAAGAAAAAGGAGAAAACTCAAAATTGAGCAAAGGAAGGCATGAACAGGGCAATTCTTTCAAATTTACTGTTAGAATTGGGTCTAAATGAACATATTACCGATTCGGCTGGTCAAATGAATGAAGAAATCACCAAAATCGAACGATTTATGCAAAATTTCTGATGCAATATTGCATCACAGCAGAGGGCTGCAAGGCGCTGGCCCCGTGCCAACCAGCTACAGTACCCGCTCACCTGCGGATCTAACATGGATTCGTGGCTCGCATATCATCTGGCTTCCTTCAAAACATGCAGCTGTTGTTTTTCACTCCGGCTTCGCGTCGTCGCCATGTCTGAAAGCGTTGTTTGTTGCTAATCACAGCTGTTATTACTGTCGAATGATATCGACTCTATTCTCAGGGTTAGAAACTGTAAAATTTCTCAAAAATGGCTCAAAAATAGAAGGGCGATTTTTTATGCGAGGATTGTTTGACGGGAATCACGTGAGCGTGGAATATCCGTCTCAGTTGCGATCGATTAACGTTTGGGAGATCTCTTTAGACCTTATTTAAGCCGGACGAATGATCAAAAGCCATAAAGCTATTGGATTCCGCGGTTTTTTGGCCGAGTCATCCACTATTTTGCCCCATGAATTGGATGTAAGCTTGCTTTTCTGTTATGTTCTGAGTTCTGTATGATTTTGACAATCTCAGGGCTTGGTTAGGCTTTTACATCACTTTCCAGCGATTCTGGACCAGGCATTTCCCCTAAAATAATACAACTAAAAGGCTTGATCTCTTCAGCAGATTGGGTTGCTAAGCCATTTTCCGTTTTTCTGTGGTGGGAAATGGACGACATCTAAAATTTAACGAATTCCTCATGCATAGTTTCATTTTCAATTTTATAAAGGTGAAGCTTGTTCTTAGTGCTAAAACCTACTTTTGAAATAGTTTGAAATGGATTTTTTCACTTGTGAAGTCATTATTCATCGAAATTTACTGCATTACTCCAAGCAAACATGCGCAGTAATTCTCCTTCTAGAAAGAAGCAATTGAATTCTTGAAAGTTCTACAATTTTTCTACCAACTCTAGCAAGTTCCTATCCTCTATTCTCACCCTCATTTAGCTGTTGTTTCGCGCACCTCGTGTTTTTTCTTCAATAAGTTAATGAAACGAATTTTGTTGAGAGACATCGTGGCTGACTGTTTTACCGAAAAGTTCAATGAGCTTGTTAATTTATTGTAGAATTCACCGCTTCCAAATAGACGATGGGATAAGATGCCCATGACCCTTTTACCCCTCCCCACTGTGCATTTCGCTTCTAGGATGCTTTACAACATATGAAATGAAAAAGTGTTGTTCCTGAATTCGAAACCCAACTCTATAAACTCAAAATTTAATAAGGCAGGATCGAAGCGGGCAATCTTCTGTTTTCTTTTTCAAATCTTTTTATTGGTTACTTACTTACTGCTTAACTAGTTATAAGATTCCATCGCTCAGGGCAATATACATATTCGGGTGTAGCCGGTTGGTTGCAGTTTAGCAGAAACCAATTAATATGACCAGTTAATATTTTTATTGTTATTTTTATACTATCCAGATGTAGCTTTCGATAGATGGACTGAGAGCTCCTGCAGGGATATTCCTTCGCTGGTTGACTTCACCTCGTTGTGGTATCGCATTTGAAACGCTCACCGTTTTTCCTTTTGCTTAGGGCTGCTCTGGAAAACTTTTGGTATAGTCCTGAAAAACTTTTAATGTGCAACAATCTTCAGAGTTTTTTTTCCCACCTGTAGATGTTATTGCTATTTCCTTGAAAAGACGTCCCTTCATGCATTATCTTTGTTTTAAATTTTCGTCATAGCGTGGTACCCTAGTTTAGTCCTAGAATTTTCATCTAGTTTTTTTTTCACACTTTTACTTTAATAGTTCCTAGACGCGTCACATTTTCGCTTTCTAGCTAGGAATGATAGTAGAACAATAGCAATTTTACAGGTTTTTGATTTGCGAAGTTCGTAAGCATCGTTGCTTCGTACGTTCGCTAACAATCAAACGTGCTAGAAATGTCAGGAGGGACTGTTATGGACCACATCACGTCTCTTCCTCATCAGAACGAGCAAAATGTCATCCGTCACCTTACTAATTTCGGTATGTGCTTTTTCTTTTCCTCTCCATAATTTTATAATTTCTATTTTTTATTGGTTTTATAGTGAAAACACCAGCTTCTGGTGATGCTGACATCAAGAAAAAGGAAGAGTCGATCATGGAACTTGGCAATATGCTGGCTAAGAACAAACAGACTGAGGAGCTACGCAAGGTTTTTTATTCTGTTCTCGTATTTACTTTATAAAGATTGGATCTTGTTATCCCAATATCTTATTTGTTTATCTTATCTGCTTTCAAATTCCTGTTTTTACCATTTGATTTTCTTTTTCAGATGATCGAGCAGACTCGTCCTTTTCTTGTTTCTTTGGGCAAAGCAAAAGCCGCAAAGCTCGTGAGGAATTTGGTGGACATGTGCCTCATGATAGATGATCAGGATGGCGACATCAAGGTTCTTCCTTTTATGACTTGCTTCTTAATGTTTGCCCTCCACTATGTTTTTTTTTTTTGGAGTGAGCTCACTTTTCGGATGTTAAATTGAACGTGATTTATTTTTAGATCGAACTCGTTCGTGAGTGTATCCAGTGGGCTATGGATCAGAACCGCACGTTCCTTCGTCAGACACTCGAGGCTCGTCTTATTCGACTGTTCAACGACCTTCACAGATACACACAAGCTCTACCGCTAGGTATTTATAGTTGTTGTTCTGAAATTATTATTTTTAAAGGACCTCCGCGAGTTAGCAGGAACAAAATGTAGTTTTTGACGGAGTTTTGGAGTCAGAATAGTTATTTCTTGCATCTAACTGGCCCGATTATATACTTGACAACATAACAATCGAACACAGGCCATTTTTAGATCATAATACTTTCTTTTTATAGCCGCTGATCTTATTCGTGAACTGAAGAAACTTGATGACAAAGACGTACTTGTGGAGGTGGAGCTGGAAGAGAGCAAAGCATTCTATCACCTTGGGAATATTGGAAGAGCTCGCGCCTCTCTTACTGGCGCACGCACTACTGCCAATGCCATCTATGTGCAGCCAAGAATGCAGGTTTGATAGCACTTTTATTGTCTAAGCGAAGGGGTGGGATGATTTTTCGCTAATGTGGGCTCTTACGGGGGACAATTTTCCTTAGATGTTCGGAGTGTTCTCTAGTCGAATTAGCCTTTACCCTGCTTTTATTGGCGTACTTAATCAGTTTTTTTTATTTATTTTATCCTTTCCTCGCTATCCCGTAACCTTTCTGACAGAAAAAAAAACAATCGTGACCACGAACACCTTTGAAAGGTGCATGCGGGTGGATAATCCTTTACTGTTTAGCCATCGGAGTAATAGAAACCTTTCAGGTAACATATTCCTTTATAGGCAGCGCTCGATCTACAGTCCGGAATTTTACACGCAGCTGACGAGAAAGACTTCAAAACTGCATTTTCATACTTCTATGAAGCTTTCGAAGGATATGACTCCGTTGACGAGAAAAGCCTAGCCCTGCTGTCATTGAAATACATGCTTCTATGCAAGGTACTGTGTTTTTACTGAATTTATTATCAGCATTCTCTTTTATAACCTATCGAGCTGTTTCTAGGTTATGCTCGATGTGCCAGATGATGTGAGCACGCTTCTGACGGGTAAACTTGCCCTCAAATACTCCGGCTCTGATTTGGAAGCAATGCGAGCCATCGCTGCAGCCGCAAAGAAGCGAAGTCTAGCGGATTTCAACACCGCCTTCGGCGCCTATCCACAAGAACTTCAAGTGAGTTTTCCTGTATTTCCCACTTTTAACGAGGTGTTGACGAATTTCAGCAAGTATTTGCTTTCTAGATGGATCCGGTTGTACGCAAGCACTTTAACTCCCTTAGCGAAAGAATGCTGGAGAAGGACCTATGCCGTATAATCGAGCCGTACTCGTACGTCCAAATTGACCACATAGCCAGCAGTATCGGTATTGATCGAGAAAAGGTTCGTCTGTTTCTTCACACTCCTACGAGCCGTTCTGCTGACTCAGTGCCTGCAGTAGTAGTGGTGGCATCGAATTTTCATTTTCAAGTAATGCCAGAAAGGTAGTGGTGTAGTACTATTATTCGTATCATTTTTTGTAGTATTACAATTATTACTGGTGGAAAATGAGCAGTGAAGATGGCAATATACTTGCAAGAAGGAACTCGGTTTTTGCACAAACTGCAAGAAGTAGTAGTTTTGTGCCTACGTACAGATTTCAAATATTCGTTTGTATTAGATCAAGCCATAGTTGAAACCCACAAGCTCTTTCTTCCAGTTGAGGAAGTTTCTAAAGGATAAGGTTTATTTCTCGTATGTAGAAGCCGAGCCTAGTTTCAGAGATCTTTCTGGATATCTTGAGGTGTTTTTGGTCTGATCTGTAGCAGAGAAACTAGCTCAGATAAACAGGAACATTTCTTATTGCACTCTTAAGTGAGGGTACCGGTCCAACCAGAAACCACGCTTTTCCACTAATCATTCAATAGTCTAAACTCGTCTTTGATATTTATAGCCTCACAATCCATGCTATCCTTTGCGAGAGTGCATCTCCACATCTGTAAAGTGGTGCACTCCCAGTAAGGGAGTACGCGATGGGAAAACCTCGTACTCCTGAAGTGGTTACACCTGATCTGTTCTCAAAAGAATTAGCCCCTGAACGGTTTTTTCTGCTCTTTTTGCGCGGAATCATGTACATCTTTTTGTTCAGTGGCTCTGGCTAGTTTCAATAGTATATTTCACTTGGGAACATAGCTGTGGAGACATTAGAGAAAAAGAATGCGAGAAATAGTGCCGTATTCGGAGAGGCAGGCGAGAAACGCAGATCATGGACATAAGTACTCAACTATCGTCGTTTTTTGAAACGAACATCACATCGTACAATGAAAGCATTTTTTCTCCATATTTTCAAGAATATTTGATCTATCTTTTTCTTATTAGTTTATATTTTCTTCTCGTGCTTTTTGCTAACCAAATTGACCCATTCGTTGCCTGGTACGAAGGATTATTGAAGTAAAAAAATATGAACATACGGCTCGAGAACAACATCAACTTTGTGGTGCAGAAATGTTTCACACTAATCATCTAAGACGTGCTACGTAGACTTCAGCTTTAACATTGCAGCAGCTTTACGTTATTGCTGATCTATTCTTTCCTCCTCTGTATGGTGTTCGTAGTGATTATAAAATTATTTCAGGTGGAAAAGAAGCTCTCACAAATGATTCTGGATAAGAAATTCAGCGGTTCATTGCACCAAGGAGACGGGATGTTGATTGTCTACGATGTTTCATCACCAGACGCCACATATGAGACGGCATTAAAAACTATCCACGCGATGGGTGAGGTGGTGGATGCATTGTACCAACGAGCGAGCAAAATCCGGTAGATTAACGAATTGCGTTTTATTCATTCTCTTTTGACCTACCCGTTTTCTCGAATATCCCTCTCCCCCTTCTCCGAACAGAATGTCGAATCGCCTACCTAGTTAATCCGATCATTATCTGGAACCTCAATCTCTCGTCAATATTGTAATATGTATACTTGAGAATTCTCTCCCTCTCAACTGACGGATGGTCAGCGTGGTGTGTCTTTAGTTAATACTATTCGTTTGTATTTTTTGTATCTCTTTTACGTTTTTTTCTCCTACTAAACTGTACTGTTGCGTATTTGATTGATATGTGCACGTATGTGCAATCCTGGGTGATCCGCTTAGATTCCACCGAAGCTCCTATAGGTTTTTTTCCTTATGTTTTCTTTTAGTCCTTTTTTGTCCACGTGTTTATAAACCTAGGCGTTTAAACGGTGTGAATGCTATTTTGTTCGTCATTACACATTTTAAGATCAATAAATCAATAAATTTTAATGATCTGGTGTGTGCAGTGCTTCAGGGTATGTTGCTTCATTCTGGATATCTGAGCAAAAGGTGTGACACATATTGGCTGAATCATGAGGGGATTGACATGGATCGATAATTTTTTTCCGTTTGATCTGCTGGTGTCTGGAGTTGGTTGCCTGTGGGTGGGGCTACGCAGATGTTTTTGTTTTTGCAAAGGAGATAAGAGCAACAGATAGAAAACCAATATAGGGTTAATAACCAGGCATTAAGGGCTTCCAGGTGGCTAGGTTCTGAAACAGCTTCTAGTGAGGCAACTTTAATCTGGACGGTTGTGGGATTACGGGGCTAATCATCCCTCAAGTTCGGCACCCGAATATGTGGACCGCTGGTCCATTTAAAGGAACAAAACCTTGTCTGCACAGGGTATACGGGGAGTTGACCCTTCACACCTTTTCGAAACGGAATCAAAAGCAGAATGTTGTGTCGGTGACGGTAACGCCGACAATTTTTGGCCAAAGATGTGCCAGTTACAGTTACTGTGGTAGTAGATGCTGCATCTTTTGTTACCGAACCCACACCAGGACAGCATCTGTCGTTGCTACTCGTTGGTATACGAAGTGTTCGCCTATAATCAGTGAGACACAGAGCTTCCTTTGGATTCTTTTTCTGTTGTCGTTACTGATTACATCCACTAAATCTGGGTGCAAGTAATTTATTACCTGTAGATGAGAGATCTACAGGTGATAAATTACTTGCACCCAGATTTGAAAGTGTGGGTTGACCCCTGATTATTCCTGCTATTATCTTAAACCACTGGCACTAATCAATATTCCTGAACACAGTCTGGAAATTTTGATGGTTACACCAATCGAACGGTGGGCGTTTTATGGGTTGGAGACTCGGACTAGAAACGGGAAATGTATGTCGGCAAAGTTTTTAGAATGTCCCACCAGTTTGTTGGTCTCAGTATCCAAAACTTAATGTACATACACGTGATGGTGAATTTTTCAATGTATTTCATTATTTCGGCGTTTTACCCAAGAACTTTTTTTTTAAAATCCTTAACAAAAAGTTCCGTAAGTTTACCAAATCTGGTTTTTTAGAACGTTTTTTCCGTGATATTCATTCCGCTTTCAAAATACAGTCATTGTTTGTTATGTAATTTTCTGAGACTCATAGATTTTGGATGACCTAACTAGAATTTTTTTGTTTGCGCTTCTCTACCAATGTAGGCGAAACTCCCAAAGATGATTTCGTCCTGATCATTGCCAGTTTCATGGAAGGGTTGACTAAGCAGTCAGTCTTGGTGTCGGTTTGAACACTCAAAGTTGGAGCTGACGCGTTTCATGAATCATTTTCTCCCCATGTCGCTAACCAGCTACTTGGTATTCTTCAGCGATAGGTTGACTTTTATTTGCTTTTTGATTGAATTTTCATTTATTTCGGTCAATTTCCTGATTAAAAAAGCATTGAATATGCTATGATTTACGAAACTGTTATTTTTTCTGAATGGAACGCAATAAGCTGAGATTTGAAAAAGATATAAATAGGTTTGAAGTGCAAGCTGGAAAATTTTTCACCAATCCAACAAAAGTTCTAGTTCTTGTGGTTTTGATTCGTCTCAAAGTTTATTGATAAGGTTTTTCCACTATTTTTATTTTCTGCCAAGCACTTGACGAACTTTTACGACCTCCTGCGTCATTTCTTAGCCACATGTCGATTGGTTACCTTACCATTTCGGAGAAATTCGATCAATTAGCGTGTAGTTCTTGACAAGTACTGCTTTTTATTTGGTGTTTTTCATTAGCAAAACGCAAATATTTCGTTCAATACTGTCTGTACTGAGTTTATGATTAGACGTTTGATTAAATTATCGGCAGAAGAAGTTGTTATCTGTTAGAATTCTTTACATTGCTGGAAGTTGAGAGTTTCTAGCTTTGAAAATAATTTTTGGGGATGTTTTGTTTGTTTCACTTCTTTGATTAAACTGTTTTATTGTTATCAGTCATAAGTTTTTCTTAATCTCCTTAACACCCGGCAATCGGCAGTTAATCAACTAGATTTGTAATGAAACCAAATTGAAACGAGAAAACTGCTTATCGATCCTGGTCAATCAGCGGTGTAGTGTTTTTTGAAGTGGGAAATCCAGCACAGCGCGCCGTCCGCGATGTGCTGTGCTCATCGTACGGTCTGTGGTGTTTGCATTGTGTCATGTGCTGTCAGTCAGCACGAAGAGCTGCTGTCGTGCTAACAAGTTGTGTTTTGGTTTTGCAGGAGCAGGGCTTACCTACGGGTTTCTTATCCGTTTTTCTTGTCCCGCTGCTTGAGCAAGCGTACAAGGTGAGCGGTGTTTCACTTTCATCTTTCTTTATGATTTTATCTTTTCAAAGTAAAACTGCATGCTATTCAACAGTAATTACTCGAAGATATAGTTTTTTTCCACAGAGCGACCACGGCAAAAATACATTTTTTTTTGTTTTATTTTGTCAGAGCTCGTTTTGGTTTAATCTGACCTAATTCTATGAATTGTCCTAGATTTATTCGAACTAAATTATTCGCTACATTCTTTCATAGCTGTTATCTCTAATTTTTTTTTACAAGGGATGTCAAAAACCTTATCTATTCACTGTTTCCTTCGTTTTCTTGGTCTGTAAGCGATCTTTAAGAACTGGGAGGAGTTCTCTTCTAACAAAATGCCTTTTCTGCATGAAAATATGTGGTGTGAGTGAGTTTATGAAGCACTTACTTGCCGGTCATCGAAAAACTAGCGTTAATAGCTCATTTACGAGCATATGACTTAGTGAATCAAGTGGGTTTTCCCTCACTGTTGGCGGCTTGAACTCTGGACTTCGCATTTGGGAGAGAAGTTGTGCTCGATTCCATAGTGTTTCTCTACATTATCTTAATGGTACTTTTCGCTATTGCTTTGACCATTTCATTACAATCGCAGCAGTCATAATCTTTCGTTTTCTTTATGTTTTAGCGCACCTCGATTGTAGTCAAGCAAATAAGTAAGTAAATGGGCGCTGCGATTTGTCGGTAGTAAGAAACAAGGTGTCCTGGCATGCCATGCACACGTGGTGAAATTTTGCTATTATTCAGAGATTGTGCGCGGCTAGATGGGGTCTCTTTGCAATGTCGGTCAATCAGCTCTGCATCACACAATACCACCATTCTGGCCTATAGCGTCGCGCCACCTAAGCGATGCGGCAGATCAGCTGCATGCTGTTGTTGTCGGTGTTCTCCACCGCTTTTTGTGCCTTTGTCTTCATTTCGAAATGCTTGGGTGAAAGCGTAAGCAAAACATTGATACCTGCGACGCCATATAACCACAGCAGCCAGCTGGTGTGCCCCATCGCGTTGGCGCTGCGGCGCGGCAAACCAGGTTGGTGGTGTTTAAGTGCAGCAGTGATTGATTGGCGTTATAATTTTACTTGGGTATTCTCTAGACCAAAGAGCAATTTGTGGGTTGCTGCCTATCGGTTGGTATGAGGACTTCGCTGTAGAAAAAAAGTAATGGTGATTACTTTGTGGTACCTTAATCACCTCAATTACCGTGTTTGCGCCACATTTCTTGCTTGTTTCGCAGAAAAGAAAAAAGAGACATCTATTTAAATAGTCTGATTTCGTGACAAGCCGGCTTTGGCTCTAACTCCGGCTCTGTGAGGAGGGGGATGGTTGTGGAGGCTTCCGTTACCACTTTATAACAACACCTGTGTCTGTTCGTTCACTTTTCTGAAATTCTTCACAGTAACCCCAATTTTCGTGAAATCCTTGTGCAAATTCGAAAAAAAAAGTAGGAGAGGTGCCAGCTTACGAGTGTCGCAACCAGTTAGTACACGACCAATTATGTGTTGGAGATAGAATTCACCTGTTTTCATGTCGAAAATGTTTTATGACATCGATGATCGTTCATTTTTAGGAATATCCAAAGGTGAATGAGGTGGTTCACAATCGACGTAGTTGTTGTTGTGTATTCGTATGTCGATCGGCCTGTCATCTCCGGCGCGGTACTCGCTTAGCTACGTTGATTCGTTACTCACCGATTTCACCCAATATCCACAAAAATCCATTCAATTCGTTTTCCAAGTGGGATATTTGTTTTACCGTTCGTTTTTAAGGCTTGCATAGGAATGCATTCATTTAGCGACTACTTGTTACTTGTGGAGCGGACTGTGGTTCGCCAGCGGTGCATTGCGCGCGCGTACTTCTTTCCGCTGTAGGATTTGGTCAACCTCTTCCAGCTGGCCCACGAAGGTCGCTGGACGAGTCCACAGCGGCGCAACTCATCTTCTTGGTGGGATTTTTTCTCATATTGATTGGAAGCCTTTTGACTCTGCGCCTTTTTTTCCAGATAGTAAAGTTTGCGACAGAAGAACAGCCGAGCAGAAGTGTTCTCGAGCTTGCCGGTGCTCGTCACATCTTCAACGCCCTCACAGACCGAGTCAGCGCCGAGTTACAGGACGCTGAAGCCATCAACGACGGTCAGCTTCCGTTACTAGTTCAGTCAGTGTCTTCCAAGGTGAGTTTTTGCATTATTTGAGAAGTCTTTGAACTTGTAGGGATTCGAGCCTCAGGATGGTGTTTCTTGCTATCTTCCGGCTTCTATTTGCTCTTCTTTAGCATAGATTTTCCCTATTTTTCCCTCTATTTCATTTTTTTCACAAAATTTCCAACTATTCCTTTAAATTAAACTTCCCATTCAAACTAATCATTACATTAACTTTTCATTTGTTGTTTTCTTGGAAGGCTTCATCCCTCTACTTTCCGCTGCAACAATTTTATGGAGCCAGTTTTTCAGGTACTTCCATCAGCGTCTGATATCCAACTGTGCCTTTTCTGGGTTTCGGTCACTCCGGGCAAAGCAGCAAGGCTTATAAATCCATTTATTGGCCAGCTGCTCCACAACTTCTTTGTGATCATTGTATCAAGTAAGTGCGGGATGAACCGTGGTTAGTTTCGAAAAGCACTTACGGGGCTGTATCTGCACGCTGGAATTAACCAAAAGCTAAAATCATCCACAAAACCTCATGGTTGTGATGGTGGTCATTTTCTTGGGTATGGGCTCATTTCCTCCTTAAACTTTTTTTACTCTGGTTGATTGCATTTTACGGCCTGGATAAGCCTACAGATTGACGTTCTGCATAAAACGCATGCGCGCTACCAGTGGTAGTCGTCTCTAATCCTCAAAAGGGCAGTACTCTTCCAACGACTGCTTCACTTTTCTAGAAACATTGCATCAAATTTGCCGTTTTCACCTTCGTGCAAAGCGCGATAGGTTTCGTATTCTTTTTTTCCTGCTGTTTGCAGACGATCATTAGCGCTTTTCCGACATTTGTGATAGCACCATGTTTAGGCAGAGAGAAGACCGTAATCCGGACAGAGTTTGTAATTCGTTGCATCACTGCATATCTGGAAGGTGACTACGATATCGGCACACCTGTGGTGACTTTCCTGAGAAATGTAAGAATTTCTGTTTTTTTTTTTTCGTGTAATTTTTTCACTATTCTCACAAAGGTATTTGAATGCGGTCCTAACATCTTCTTCAATGTTTTTTTCCTTCGTTTTTTTTTTGTCCAATTTCTGTTCCTCTTTTAGTTCATGTATGTCGAATAAATGTCTAATGCCGATTTTTCCTCAAGATTGCTATTTAATTTCAGTTGCTTAACCACTTTGTTGATTTTCACCAACCTTCTCCATAATCATGCGCTTTTCCTGAGTGCTGTTTCACCTACAACGCTAGGGAACAGACATGATTCTCTCTTTAAAAAACATTCCTCTATGATACTCTCCTGTGGAGTTAACAAATAGACATCTTCTTTATTCTGATTTTTGTTCCGGTAGCATGTTAGTGTTACTACTTCGCAGTTTAAATTCACACACTATTCATTTTGTCGCCTCTTGATCCCTTCAGAGACTTGATTCCATTACGCGCCGCTCAACCAATGCTATGAGGCTTGTTTTAGAACATCCCACGTTGTTTGCCTACTTCCAGTGGAGGATATCATCTCTGCGCAAATCCTTAGTGGATTGCTCTTTAATATTTGCGGAATTTCCTAGCGTATTCATAAGGATTCCGTTATACATTACATATGCTGTAGCATCCTCCGTTGTCGTTGTTGTCAGTGATTTTAGTTTCTATACTTGGCAGTTTTTTTTTGTGGGACGTCACTAGGGTCGCTGCCCCACGCTCGAATCTCTCATGCAGTGCAGTGGTTTCGATCGGCGCGGCGACCTTACGCTGGTTTTGGTGCGTATCGATTGGTTATGACAGCGGCGACATCACCAGCGAAGCACCGCTCATAATCTCTAAATACCGTGGCGCTGTGTCGCCATGACCGCAGCGATCGGGGACGCTATACTTATTGAGGAGCATAGCAGCAGCTTAATCGATTTGTATTGAAATCGCGCACGCAACACATCTCTCTGTGGCGAAAAAAATTGCATTATAGTCGCCGTCATAGTAAACCGCTCATAGTTCTGCAGACATTCCCCACATCAGCGATTTCTGTACGAAAGCGGATATGTTGCGCTGCAATTCAAGAAAGGATATCCAACGATTGCGCAAACATACAGAGCGCTTCAATCATGATCGCACCTCCCGCGGCCTGGAGCACTGCATCACCTGCGCGGGGCGGCTGAGCGCTGCGGATGACACATGACAAATCCTGGTCTGCTACACACTAGTGAATTAGGTTTCAACCTGAAACGCCATTGGAGTAGCCCAGCCCGCGCTAGGGATACGCGATGATGCTTGAAAAATATATACAAAGAAGCTAGGTGAGAATTCAAATGACTGCCGCTATGTGTGTGGTCTGTAAAGGCACTATTGTCGTATAGCGCGGAGCGACAGCAACCTGCGCCGGATTCGACTCATCTGTGTTCGTGTCATGGAATCATTAGAACCCATTAGGATCAGCATGGCGTGTGTCAGGGATTTTTAGCGCCAGCGTTTCTGAGTAGCGAAGTCGAGTCACGGTGGTTGTGACGTTGCTGCCAAAACTGAATAAGGGTGACTGCGACGACACTTTCTTCAAATATGTCAACTGCCCACTAATGACAGCATGTTACCTCGTTTCTTGGTTTGTAGATATCAGCGGGCCCTAGACTTCCTCGTCACCTGATTCCAATGATATACTTCAGAGCGCAAAAAGATGATGAAAACCCCTTTTCGGAGGGTCCGAAAACACAATTGACGGAACACTTGGGCGGAGCGGTTCGTGACCATTCTGGCTGCCCGCCACGGCTGCAGCGTTTGCCAACACGTTCTGACGTGTCCGATCGATAAGATCAACGGCTTCACGTGTCCACTTGGCTCAACAAGCTATTCCAAATTCCGACCCGTAAAACGTTTAAAAACGGGTCTGAAGGCCGTTTTGTATCATTTTATGTATACCTGGATCCAGCGCATGTAGGAGATTCCGAATCCGTTGAACTTCGAACGCGAAAATGGTATGGTGCGCTGCCTTTAACAGAAAGAGAATTATGCGAAAAGGGAGTTGTGGGGGGGGGGGACTGCTTAACAGAACTTGATAAACTGACCTGTCCTACGCGTTCTGACACGTCCCGAACATTCTGTCTTGTTACTAGACATGTCTCTCTTCTAATATGCAGTAGTTACCTAAAATGTGAACAGTGCAGAACGTGTATGACAGGTCAGGTTATCGATCAAAGTCAGGTGCCCCCCCCCCCTCCCCCAAACCCCCTTTTCACTGAGAATTATTGTGACTCTCTAGTTGTAGTAAACTCTAATGAGGGTAGTCTGCGCGTACGAACCTCACCTGTTTGGACATATCAGAACAGGGTGAGGGGGGTCGCACGAGAGACGAAATGCTAGCAGCGGAATGTGTGGATGCGCAGGCAATCAGAGTGCCACGCTGCAGATGGTGTAGTGCGTGCGTTCTGGCCTCGATCATTAGATTCTCCTGCAACAAGTTCTAGACGTGTTAGCTTCGGTAGTTTCTTGTACGGCGAGCACAGACTTGTTAGACATGTCAATTCAAGTCAAGTCTTGTAATGTATGGTGAGCACAGACTTGTTAGACATGTCAGTTTAAGTCAAGTCTTGTAAACTGTCTCTAAGGTGACTGTCACATGTTTAGCTATGATTTCTCATTTCTTGTCATTTGAAATACTGACGTTCTAGCAGCTGTCGCTTTTAAAGGTGCGTATGTGTGCTGTTTGTGCATTACCACCGCCATTTGTTGTTAATGTTCTCTGCTCTACTCTCTGTTGATGTCTTTTGCTGTCATTTTGCTTTTTCGCTTAATTTTTGTTGATTTTTTTGGTCTACATCTAATGTCGGGTTTCAGCACATCGCCGAGGACAAAAAGCACATCTTCAACTCGTACTTGGGCCAAGTCGTAGCGAAAGCAGCGAAATTCTCGGCAGAAGTCGACAACGAGGCGCTCATAACGCAGGTGGAGCAACTTTGTGCGACTGGAACTTACAATTCGGTATATTATTAGGCTAGTATGTGTGGTGTGTGTGGAATATTTGCTGTTCTGCGGCAGTATTATTGCTTTATAGGCAGCTAAAAAAGCGCTGTTTGAATCTTCCAACATGTTGCTGGTCGGGGTTGTACAAGGAGCTGGCAGGTCGTGTACGGCTAGTGAAGAAGCGTTTCGGGCACGCTTGAATGAGATGACAATGACGGAAGGTGAGAGTATGTGCATTTCTTTTACTGGAATTTCCATCAAGGTCTTCTTTCCATCTTTTGTTATTTCTATATCATTGCAACACATTTTTATTTGGTTAGGTTTACGGCATACCATGTTTGGTACTCAAATAGAAATAAACGGAACTAATAGAGGATTTTCGTAACCATCTAAATGCATTCTCTATACTCACTTCATCTCAAATTCCATATAATAATTGAAAAATCAAAAAACAATATTGACCTCTGTATGTGCTGTCAGTGCTTTAGCAGCCTGCTTTACTCCATCTACTGTTGCTTTGGCGTTGGTTTCATTCCTAGACGGTGGCCCGAGTAAAAATTCGATGCAAGCCAAGCGACATGCTAGCTTTGAGAGGTATGTTTGTGAACCATGTTATTCTTCTTCATCGGTTTTTCATAGTTTATTGTACCAGCCAGTGGAAGACCCGGCTTCCACCGGTTGGCTCCGCGTGGTCAATAATAGGCTGCGCCGATGATACAGAAACAAAAAGTTTCAACTAGCCGAATATTTACGAATGTAAACGTCCAACAGTATTTAGTAATATAGAAGTGAGACTATACTAGACACTCAACTGACAAAGGGGATTCAAAATGTTACAGAGGCTGTGTTTAAAAGAAAGATAACTGCGGAAAGCGGTGATAGGTACTGATATCTATAAACTGGAGAAGATTTGTGGATCAAAGTTACAGTCCTATTCAAAAATCCTTGACTCACGCTTCATATGAGCCACGTCGCACCACATATGATAATGCGTGGCTGATGCGGCCTGGCTCGGCAGATGGGCGGTGCAGCATGAGGCAAGGATTTTTGAGAGACTGGAGAAATAGGAGCAGTAAAACTCATTTAGGCTAATCGCACAACAGTTTCTGTATTTCTTCGTATTTTCTGCTGCTCTCTGTCTTTGTGTTCTTTCTTGAAACACGAATTTTTTTTTCGGTTCGAGGTATTACTATTAGGTGTTAACATAAGTCCTTGCGCTTTTTTCGGATGCACTTCTCTCCACCTTTTTGTTATCCTTTAGCTACATCTTATATGCGATTCGGAAGTGTTAATCTTCCTCTACAAGAACGTTGTGAAGACTTTTTTTTCTAAAACGACAGTATGCTCGAGTTTTGAGCCTGCGAAGTGGAGCAATGAGCCAATGAAAAACAGCGCAACCGACAAATACCTATTCTGGCATTCAGTTAAAGTTCGAAAAGCCATCAAAACTAGACAAGCGCTCTCTACTAAGTAAGTATGGAAGAGACGTTTTGCTTGAAATGACTGGTCGTCAGTGATTTCCCAAGCTCAAAGAAGACATATTTGGTCTCAATGAAACCAACCACTTCGACCGAACAGATTTTTCTCATGAACAGCTGGGAATTGCCCTAGAGGAATCTTATAGTCTAGATGAACGCTATACTTCTCAAACCTACCAACTGAGGTAATCCTGCTGAAAGGATCGAATCGTAATAGTCTAGTCATCCCACCCCATGATAACATCGAACCCCACCCTTGTCAGCATCGCCAAAATTGCCGTGCAACGGTTCCACTGCTGACTCTCGCGTTTATATTCTACAGAGCTTACACGATCAAATAGTATCGGGTGATTTCTGGTCCCTGCTGAATACAAGGAGAAAAAGGTGCTTTCCCGTTTAAAGTGGCGTTTTTCTTCTTAAGCCTGAAAATTAAGTAATTCGAAATTCTGTGAAGCCGTATGGTAGTAGGATTTTAGTACAAAAAAAAAGCGCTTCCAGAAGGTATACAGCACGTTGTGGAAAAACGACATTGAGTCGGAAAGAATTGCAACTGAAAAAAGCGCAAGGGCTTATGTTAACACCTAATAAAAATTCCGAAATGCCACTGTTCTGCGAAACAGTTCTGTGCTTCTGAAAATCTTTCGAAATTTGTCGATGCGACTTGAAGAGCTTGATCGTCTGGTAAAAGGCTTGTAAACTTGTGTCTTTTTTCTCATTTTCCTATTGAGCAGTTTTGTCATTTTTTTCTTTTTTCTTCTCGCCCAATCCATCTAATTGTGCCTGTAAGTGAGAACAAGGGAGGAGCGGAAGCTTTATCGATTTTGAAAGCTTGATGGATCGAAAATAGACCGAATTTAAGCGCGGGGCTATTTTCTCTTTTCCGAGAACATTGATTTTTTTCTTTCAAATTAACATGCCATTACGACATTTTGAAATAGCGGAGACTCTAATATGCGTATTTGACTTTATAAAGATATTTGTAAAACTACTCGGTTTTTTTTTGAGGTTGTTCCCATATCATAACAAAGATACCATATTGAAGCTTTAAATACCTCTAGGGCTGGGCCTGGCGTGTCAGAACTAGACGTCTCGGAAGATCCACCTTGGAATGGCAAAGTATTCGCAACGGTCATCAACGAAATGGTAAGGGGACTCTGCAATTCCTGTGTACGTCCGCAATTCCTTATTTTTATAATTTATTCGCTTCAGAACCCAAATTTGGACTGGTATGAAGTGTTCGATCGGCTAGACGATGTACAAATGCTTGTTACACGGAGACAATCTTTAATTACCCTCATTGATGCATTAAAAACTGGACTCAGGGACAAGCCTTTTCCTATAGCAAAGCTTTATACAAAGTGGCGGTGCAGGTATGAAGTTTTTGATGCAAATGTCGATAGAGTGAAGATTCTGTATTTCAGGGAAGCGCAACTATCATTGATATCATGTATGCTGGAGAATCCCGACGTTTTCTGCCTGGCGGACTATCCACACCGATCTGTACCGACGGGAACGTTGAAGAGCACACCGGATGAAAGCGATCGACTACTGGCATCCTGGTGAGATTTGGTAGATTGTGGAGTGATTGGAAAAGTTGTTATGTTGAGATTCAGGTGTTGTGTGGAGTTAACGGAGCTGCTGTTAACAATGGCTGGCGAGCAGAATGTCCAGACGGTTGCGATACGACTGCTGCACAGTGCGTTAGAGAAGTGGCCGGATGTTGTGCTGCTGGCACTGTTTCAGATTCCAGTGAGTTACGGATTCTTAAGTGAAGAATGCAGAAGGAAAGGTGAAAACTGCTGAGTAATGTGGTCAGCTCACCCTACTTTTTGTTGAAAGACATCCTAGTTCAGTTTTTATTTTTCAGTAGAAATGATTTTTCTTCTCTTCTGCTTTTGAAAAATCCAATAGAAAATTCAATATTGAAGGAAGATTGATATCGTCGATGAGCCAACTTCGACTAATCCATAAGTTTCAGCCTCCTGTCACGGATCTGCGTCAAAAGTTTATCGAAATGATCCTGCCTGTCTTCATACATCACCACACAAATGCCGTTTCCGTGCTCAACGTCATCTGGAATAGTGAGGTAAAATCAGATCTTGTTTTTTTTCTCTTATTAATACATCCATTTCATTTATATTTTCACGTGTTGTTCCCAGCTGTTTTTGGTTTTACCCTTCAATAATCTTTCTGAGGAGGTCTAATCTGAGTATTCTCCTTAAAGGCCGCACCCGTCGAAATTCTCAACCCCGAATAAAACCGCCATTATTGACCTACATTGTCAGCACATTGCAAATATTCAACGAACACAAAGAATCATGACTTATCTGCCAATAAATCGAATTCGAAGTCGCGAACACACCTGACTTCTGCGAACGCAACTGATTTGGATACGCCACCACACGCGCGCAGCGGTCAACTCGTAGAAGGGCGGATGCGTTCTGCGTGGCGGGACCCACGTGTGCCAAAGGGAGCGCGCTTAGTCGCAAGAGAAGTAGCCCCAACCCCTCCGATTTCGTGGATTTCTCCTCTGTTTCGCGCATTTCACTGTTGGATATGAGTTCTAAGTCCGAAAAGAATCCAAATTTCAACAAAATCTCAATTGCGGAGATTTGAATGGGTGCTACCTTCAAAGCCAGCACTCGCCCAGATCTTCGTGCTTGCCAAAATTTGCCAAAACTGCAGGGTTTTGAGGGGCTGAAACTCCTATGGTGAAATATTGCGAAACATGAGAGAAGTTAAAGAAATTGGGTGCTGCCTCTCTTACGTCTGGATGTGCGTCCCCTGACGTTTATGAGTCCCACCACGCGAATACCGCTCATACTTGTGTAAACGACCTAGCCTGTGTAAGTTGCAGGACTTTCAGGCAGCTACTGCCTCCAAAGGTGAAGATCCCTGGTCATCTTTTCGTTATTAATGAGCGAAAAATGTATATGGCAATAAATTCTATTCTGTAAGGTATTGATTCTTTCTAAGTCACTACGTCATAGCTTTTCCAGCGGGTATGGCGGTGATCTGTGCTACTCGGTGCTTCTTAAACTGTGGTTTGCAGTGGAAGCATCGTTTGTTCCATGCTGCTTATCCCCAGTAACTCACAGTCAATAAGTTTGAAGCGCTTTGTTTCGGTCGTTCTTTGCATTGAGGCGCTCTATGCTCACAATGAATTACCAGCTGTTCTCACATTCGCTTTCAAAGGAACCCAGGACTTAAACACAGCTCTTGCCTCATCACTGTCTTCCTATTGACTGATTCGTTCGGTTGCTTCTCTTTTTTCCTTGTACATTTCCTTCAATTTGTTAACCGACTCAGCGATTATCGATTAAAGGAGTTGGGCGTCGGGTACCTTGCTCGGTTTTCAAGACCAATTTCTTCATTTTGTGGAACTTGGATCTTTATTTGTTTTGGAAGGGTTTTGTGGAATTTTATCCTTGTTTAATAGTCAAATTGAAAAGCAATTTGGCCTAGCTAGGTGATGGATTTTCACAGAAATTCTCGTTACTAAGTCATATTTTCAGATTCCATCTTTTTTTTCTGTGCCTTCAATCAGCTGCCAAAACTCCACATAATCACTAAAGCGCTCTAGAATTCGCCCAAAATTTGCTACATACTAAAATATTATTATAATAATATTATTATTATATATTATGAGCCTGACATCGTAGTTTTCTGTGGAAGTATTGACAAGCTGAAGTAAATTGCAGGTCCTGCCACGAACGACGGTGCATAATATAATTATCAATGGTTTCCTAGCTTTCCATGCGAAAGCACCCGATGATCAACAAAGACTAGCTAGGATTTTAGATGTGAGTGGTTTTCCTCCACAGATTTCCTTTCATTCTGTGTAAATTGAATTAAAATTAAATTGATTGAATTAAATCACTTCCAGATTGCAAACGAGTTGAAACCGGGTGGTTTGGCAGAGCTGTTCAGCTGCTCACATGTGCCGTTTATTGTAGAAATGGGTTTACTTGCATCAAAACGGGATTATTTAAAATTGGACAAATGGCTTGAAGATAAATTTGCCGAGTTAGGGGTGAGTCTTTGCCTTTTTTCTGCTTATCCCAGGGAGTTATGAGTTGTATTCATTGTTCTTTAAGGATCCTCTCGTCGATAATGTGATCAACCAGCTTCAAAGACGTCTCTTCACACCGGCGTCCAGTACGTCGCTGTCACCGGAGACGTTTTCGATCATGATGACTTTTCTCAGGAATCATGTGGCGAAGTTGTCGCCACTTTCGAAACAGAAATACGTGGCACTGACGGACAAGCTCAAAGAAATTCAGCAACAACAGGTGGGATTTTTCATGGTTTCGTTCCGTGATTTAGAAAAAGCGGTTATATTTGGTTATATTTATCCTTCCCTAAGTGGTTTATTCATTGCTATAATGTTTTGTTTACAACAGTTATCAGCTCCAATACATGTGTTGATGAAAGCCTCTGCGATCAATGTTCGCGTATTGTTATACCAGATTTTCTTTGCCTCCTTTACAACAGATCTAGAACATGCCACGGAAGCTATCCAACAGCATGATTTTGGAGGGGGACCTTTCATACGAAAAGTTATTAGCAAGACTAGTCTCGCACCTCGCTTGCACCTTCTTAGGGGCTACCAACTTTATGCATATACGGATGATATGTGTTTCTGACTATACTGATCACATACTGGCTATTTAACCAATTCTCCATCATTTCCGCCAAATATTGCTTCCCAGAGTAATTCATCGACACATATGACTTAACTTACAAAGATTTCTTGAAGGTTTTTGTGCTTGATGTATAAGCAAGCATACCAGGGAAAACTTCTGACCTTCCTTTTTCACTTCCCTTTTCACTTTTCACTCTACAAGGTAACGGAGAAACTGTGAGATGTTTTCCCTGCTTGGAAGTGGTTAAACAAAAACCGGCAAAAGCAGTATAACACAGCAAACGATGGACCTAGGAATTGGTCTGAGCACCGGAAAAGTATCTATAATATAGGCGCAGTGCATCGGATGAAGAGTACTTTGACTGTCACAAAGTTTGGGTACCTGAAAATGAGCACACGAATTTTGTAGCAAAATTCTGGCTACTTCTAGGTCTATCGTGAATATTAGTCAGTATGTAAATGAAATGACTAGTCGCACTCATTGAGTGATCAAGATGGTCAGAATCATGGATTTGGGCATATTATGATAGGGAAGTTAGGCTCCTAACAAGGTGCGAGCGAGGTGCGAGACGACCTTGTTAATTAAATTCGTATGAATAGTCACCCAACCGCATGATTGGGGCAGTCTTGGCTGCAGTAATGGAATGCGCCATAAAATCTCTGTGTTTTCGGAGCCGGTCCCTGCAAAACGCGCTAAACTTCTAGCTCATGAAGTGTTATATGAAGTTACAATTCAGTTACTTACCTTTGGTGTGCACAGGTTTTTACTTATAATAGCCAACAATGAAGGGGGAAGGGAGAGTTGATAATTGAATTTGCTTTTTTATGTTACATTTTGAAGTGTGCTAGCTGTCAATTACTTATGATCGCGTCTTGATAGTTTTGACAAAAACAACAGCAGTCAAGGCAATACGCAGAAGGACAGATAGCTGTCAAAGGAGCGTTGACAAATTCTGCCTTCTTTCTGTTTATAATTTCATTCTATTCACAGGCTAATGCTGTCACCTTACCCTACTTTTTATTGAATTTGTTAGGATATTTAACGAAACTTTTGATTGTTCTTTATTTCCTTAAGATCTTGATGATGCAAAATCGTTAAGAAGGTGACTGTAAGCACTTTTAATCGAATAGAAATCTGCAAGAAATGGATTTTTCTTACCCTGAGTTTCCGAAATGCATTGTTGAATAAATGGGAGAGGCCCAGAGAGGTAGCTTTCAGAACGCATAATTAGCTAAGAGCTAGCTTTTAGAACTAATAATTTGATAATAATTTACTGACCTGCCAAAGGCATTCCCAATGGGACTATGTTTATCTCGATGAAAAGAAATCATGCACGAGACTAAATTTCTCCACCGTTTCGATGCCAGGAGCTGAGGTTAAATTTAAAGTTCTTATGTGAGCATTTGATCATCTACATCAAAATGCATTGTTAATGGACTATTCGTCCATTTCTTACTCCAAAAATGATGAACTGGAATGACAAGCGAGTTGTTATGAGAGTGGGGTGAAGAAAGTTGACAACAGAACGTCAAGATAATTCCCTCGCAGAGAAATCTGTTGCTGCGAACAACCAGAAATAAATCTTGATGAATTCCATTGTATCCACGTAGCCGGAACGTGATACATCATGCATGTAACAATGCGGAAATTTGCGGCTGTGATGTAAAAACCTCGGAGCTCTGGCCTCACTTATCAGTCGAGGCCTGAGCTTGTTTAACGGAATGAGCCTGGGTGTGGTGAACGGAACAGTGCCCAACTACCCTTGCCGCACCACACTGGAAGTAGTAGAGTTTTGTAACCCAGAATACTCATAGGAAAGTCCATTATGAGGTAAACCGTGACACGCGTCGCGTCATCTGCGATGTGGCAGCCTGGTTGTCTGCTCGTCCGTTGATTCCACTGACATAGCAGTCATGACTCACGACCAGTTCACCAGGTTCCTGTCGATACCCTTCCAAAATGATGATGCAGCGCGTGCGAGAGGCTCCAGTTTTACTGAAGTCTTCTGAATATGGTCATATAAAAAAATCTTTTCGGGAAATCGCTGACGTGCTGGGGATGACCCATCATGGGGCAGAATTACGAGAAAAGAAAAAACTAACAAAGTTGCAGGCCTAAACGTCTTTTTAACTCTTTTTATTCAAGACTGAAATGATCGTTAGAATGATACGTTGAACGTCAAATATATGTACCTAAGCCAGCCATGTTACATATTCTTATTTAGGTGTGGTTTTGCGCGCCTTTTTTTTTCGTAAAGCTGGCGTTTTGTTGACTTTTTCGCATTGAAATATTCTCCAGCCTTCACCTGATTTAAAAAAAAAACTAAATAATCGCATTCATCTTCGCTAAAAGACTTTTAGAGAAGGAACAATTAGAGAACTTGAAGTGTATAGGAAGTAATCTTCAAGTTCTGGTGATGTGGGCTTGGATAATAAGCCAGGAAGAGGTTCACATGACTTGGCTTCATCATTAGATTCGTCCTTGAAGTTGCTTCATTATTCTTTCCACGAAACACTCTCCGAGATTGCGAAATGAGCACTGCACAGATCTCACATTCCCGGATTTGTGGGACATAGGGTAGCGAGAAGGAATGTGATTATGTATATGCCTTTTCATTAACTGAATGCTAGACAATAATTCCATGCGAAAAAGTCAGCGGAACGCGGATTTCAATGAGCGGATAATGAGCTTGAAAGCTCGGTAATTATGCGTTAATTAAAACTACTGGCTTTGGAGCATGTTGTAGTCCACGAGGCCGGGTGTATTGATTCCTGGCCGCAGGAAGTAGTCTAGTTAGCGGACAGTTCCCTATGCTGCGGGTACGTAGGGTTGAAACGTACATTTTTCAGTCACTAGTGTGCACTACATCAAGATGCCAGTTTTCGTCCAAAAAACACGTTTATCGGAGTTTTCAGATAAATTGCCCTGCAATTATTACACTGAGAAGAACTGCTGCACTCTGACGCTGTTTTTCCGCATACGTTCGCGTAGTTTGGACAAACATACACACGAAAACGTTCACTGCTCAGTCATCACACGGTGTCACGTGTTGAGTATTAGGCGCTCTGCGGCAAAAAATCTGGCCGTCGGCCAATCGAAATTGTGCCAACCGCGTCGCGCACCGAGTTCCGTAGTCGGCGTAGCGTGCGTTGCTTCGCCGATATCTTTTGCACGCCGGCCAGTATCTTCGCTTTCACAATCGCCAAGAATTAAGTGGGAGTTCTGGAAGCCGTCAGTGCAGTGCAATCGATGTGAACGACGACTCAGGGCGCTAACGAATACCACTCTATACTGCTATTGTCGATTTACTTGAGTTACTAGTGATCCGGCTGAGTGGTGAGTTGGCATTGTGTTGTGTGAGGTCAAAATCGATTTTTGTTTCTTTCTCTTTGGCTAAGGGCATGTGTTATGATGTTCTGGCTTGATTGAAATTGCTAATTGGGTTGCATCTTGAAGGTCTTCCAAATTAGAAGTGGGCGACTTAGTAAGTCGTTAGTTTCTAGAATTTCCATTTCCAGTTGCTTCAGTGTTAGCTGCAGTTTGTTCGTAAGGCTGTTTCTCTGCTAATTCTGTGTTTAGATTAAAATACACATTGGAATTTGGATGTTTCCTTTTTTGTTAAGAGCAGCAAACGAATCGATTTCTGTCGACTTAATTCCCCGGTAACGGACCACGCACTTTCCACTGAAATTTCTATTTATTTGGGGATTTAAGTAGTTTCGCGAATTTTTTGTATAGCAATGTTTTAAGTAGCTGTTGGGCGCAGAGCTTCCCTAAGGGCTCTAGTCCGTTTGTTGACAGTGGATTTGGCAGGAAAGCCTCGTACAGACACTGCCTAAAGACTTTTAAAGGTACTGTCTGCATGAGATGGCTACGCAAAAACCCACTGCCAACAGTATTGCTATTACTGTATCGTTCAGAGCCATAAAAATAGAAATTACTCGAGTAATAGTATTTATTCGTATTATCAGAATTAGTTATGTGCATCTTATCTCTAGTTATCTTTCGTGTTTCATTGTCTTTGTTCTTTCGCCATCTCGACAAGATTTGGGGTGGTAACGTGGATTCATTCTTGTTGCATGGGAGTGTTCGTTGCGAAGGACTATCGTTTTTATTCATAAAAGTCCTAAACTGTCACCTTCTTGAAAATCTATGAGTGGATTCTTATGTTACATTCAACACAGCAACAAATGCCAATATCGGTAGATTAGTGGGAAGAAAACTGGAAAAATAGAAGGTGTGTACAACTAATTTTAGGCATCTCTGTATGATACTATAGTAATACTATAGTATAGGAAATACTAGTAGTTGATTTGTTGAAATAGAATATTTTTGATATCACAAAGTAACAGCAGTACGCCGACTTCATTCTATAGAGGAAATAGTTAGGGAGAGGAAGAAGAGAAAGATGAAGTAACAGCAGTAAAATTACTGTCAGCAGCAGGTTTCGCAGAGACGGTCATACAGGCACTGGCAACTAAAGCGTTTTCTTACAAGCTGTGCTCAATTTATGGGATATAATAAAGTTGCTAATTTAGTAGCCGAACTTTCAATTGACTTCGGAACGAACATTAGGTGAGGGGGTGCTCATCATTCCTACCTTTCATTCTTTCCTCTGTTATTTCTTTTTATTTCACTTTATTTTACCAAAGGAAGTACTTCCACGTTTAAATCATCCAAAACACTTCCTCTAAAACTTGATATGATTTGTGTTCGTAATGATTTAGAGTTTAATTGATGTTGTCTGAAATCAGACTTTCACCTCAAAACTCAACGAAATGCTACTATAAGACGTAACCTTTCAGCCTTTTTTGCTGTTTGACATTTTTGCCGGTTAAGGCATCAGTATTATTAAAGCATTTGGTTGGTATTTCTGATTTCCTGACCGTTTAACGTGCTTCGTTTGGTAACGAGATTTGTCAGCGGTTTTTTTTCTGCTCATATTGACTTCATATCCGAATTTCGCAATTCACCTCAAGCTCGTTATTCATCCAGGAAACGGGACGATGCCATTTCCTGGGCATGTGAAGCTGAATAAGGTGTTCGAATTCTGTTTAGACTCTTAGTTGCTGAAAGCATTAAGCATAATGAGATGTAAAGCAACACTTCAATTTGCTGTGTTCGGTTCAAATTACCAAGTGTGAAAAAAATATTGCAGAACTTTTTCTTGTAATTTGTAAATGTTAGTGTACCTTGTACCTTTTCTGTGCTAATTTCTGGACGATGCTAGAGCGATTCCTCAAATTTGCAGCTTCGCTTCCTCTCGGTGTGCTTTGCATGTTCGTTTAGTCAAATTATCGTTTATTGGCGGGCGAATGCGTTTCGCATATGGTTTGCTTTACTGCTGTTTCTGCCGCTAATTACAGCGAGGCTCGAGTGACAGGGTGCTATATTCTTATCTTCAGCTCTTACTAGCGCCCAATAATTGATTAGCGTTATGTCGTGGATGCCCCAAATCAAACCAGTAAATTTTCTCGTTATTTTCTTCTTTACATTCCAAATTTGTTCTGCCTCAAGCCCACAGGTGTATGACTCATACTTTCAGATGAGGGAATCCTCAGCACGGAGTTCGTCGGTGTCGTCAACAGGACGATCGCCGATTGTCGGTGGATTCGGTATGGATGCACGGTTTCCCGGACGGCCTCCGGGCGCCGGTGGACCACCGCCGCAGTCGATGCCACCTCCACCGCAACCGTTTCCGCCAAATGGCGCCGGCGCCCCGCCACCACCACATAATCTGCTGGCGATGCAGGTGGGTTGGAGAGTTTTGCTTCTTTGAGATTGGTTGGTATGATATCAGTTCAAGGAGGTTCTTTCATAGCGCCATTATGAAATTGACCTTGACGGACAGGCGATCACGCGGCCCTATTTATTATTTATGAAATGATGGTTCTGGAACCATTTAGGGGTCATTATAAGAAGTGAAAAAACGTTGATGAGTTTTACTGGAAAGCAGTAGTTCTTGCTTGAGAGAAGCTGTAATTGGACTTTTTCTTCGCTTTGAATGTTGGTCGCATCCACCCGGCCCTAGGAAATTGTGAAATGTTCGGGAGCAAATGGAGAAGAGCTGTGCAAATATTACTGGAGAGTAAAGAAAAGTAGGAATGGCACATTCACAGCTGATCGATGATGAAAGTACTGCTCTGTTGTGGTTTTTTGGAAGTTTTCTGCAAGTTTTGAATATATTGATAGTTTTGCACATTCGATGAGAAGGGCATTCATGAAGAAGTGGTTTTGTTGGTTTTCTCTGTATTTTTTCCTTTCAACTCAGTAAAGAAGAAAGCAGTTTTTGCCATGCAGAGAACATTTTTCTGGTTATCAAGAAGCACCATGTTCACCGGGATATGTCAAAACTTCAAAGATTTATCTTAACCACTAGTGATTCGCATCATCTTCGTCGCAGCTTTATGCTAGAGGTTATTTTGTTCTCATTTTCATTTTATGTGCTCTTTACTTAGTGAAAAGCCTTGTAAAAAGTGAACCACTTTAACCAGTTCCGCTTTTTTTTTAACGCTTTTTTTTTAGGCTACTACTATTTGTTCCTTCCACAGCCATCGTTTCCTTGAAAAAATTGTTTTGAATGTCTCGCATACCATCGTATCACTCGATGTTTTAAAGTGCAACTTTACGCATGCTTATTTACTTTGATCTCGAGGCATAGCTGTTGTGACACCCTTCCTGATTGCTCCAGTAGTTTATTTTTTTGGAATGACGACTTTGACGTATTACGTGAATGGTCGTCGTTAAGTTGAAGCACAACGTAAGCGAATGCTAACGTAAGTGAAGCTAAAAAGAAGCATTAACGCCTGCACGGGCTGCTTTCGCAATGGCCATGTTTTTTCGCCGAAGCGATGCACTTTGGTTTTTTCAAAGATGCCATCTGCGCCATGTTGTGTTATTTGGGGATCCCTTTGGCATGCATATTGATTTTTCGAGTGGCATGCGTGTAACCATTAGGACATTTATGGATTTATTTGGTTTCGATGTTATATGCGGGCAAGTTGGTGGTTGGGTACAACGAAGTGGTTTATACTTTTCGGCTGGAAATATTGTTCAGAATAATTTTTAGGCTTTACGAGGTCTTATAAGTGAAGTGTGACCAAATCCAGTAAAATTCAAATAAACCTCTAAGTATTTGAATATGCACGGCAGTGCAGGGGCTTCTAGCCTGCACTGAAACTAGGGAACAAGGGGTTAGAAGGAAAAGCTCATACATTTACCTACCTGGCCTAGCTGTAGTATATGAGAAAGGTGGTATTCGAGTAATATGAATATACGTATTTGAACATCCAGATTTTCATTCGATTCGGATTAAACTCTACTTGCAAGGCATACTTTGAAACCTCGTAACTATAGAGTATCGCCCACATATGAAAATCTGATTATGTGAGACCCACTTAAAGGCAGTGTCCAAGCTCAGGACCAGTTTGGGGTACTGGGCATCAGAATATGCACGGGGCGACACTGATTACAATGGTGCAGGTATCTCAACTAAAAAATGCAGAAAACCCCTTTTTTGAACCCTCTACTTTTGGAGGAAATGGGCACACAGGCGCATCGACATCTCGTACACGAAGTTGCGCCGCGATCGATCGATGCCCCCGCTGCAACTCCATGCCGCGGTGAAGTTGCAGTTGTGTGGTCAAATGCAAGGGCCGCATGCCGCCATGGAGTTGCAGCGGGGGCATGGATTGATCGCGGCGCGACTTCGTGTACGAGATGTCGATGCGCCGGGGTGCCCGTTTCCTCCAAGAACAGAGGGTTCAAAAAGGGGGTTTTCTGAGCTTCCGAGCTGAGATACCCACACCATTGTAATCAACGTCGCCACGTGCATCTTCTGTTACCCAGTACCCCAAATTGGTCCTGAACTTGGACACTGCCTTTAAGTGCCATGTGGAGGTAAATGGAAAGCAGAAGATGGAGAATAAGTATGTTTTGACTCTCGAAGGTCTATAATAACTATTGTTTTCTGTTACAGTTTCCATCGAATCATTTTAAGGCTGGCCCCCAACAGCCTGTATCGAATCCAGTAGGATTGGGTTCGATGTTCGGTAGCAGTGCCTTCGGCGGAAGTCAGGATTTATTGAGGGTAAGAGGGACAACTTTTAACCTCATGTGAAAGCCACAGTTTTGCTCCTGGTCAGCGTTTTCTTTCGAAAAGTAACGATCATAATTTAGTCAACACATCCCGCCGCGAGTCAACCTTTTGGTGGACAACCCATGGCTATGTCGCCGTCGTCGCAAATGATGAGATCAGGCATGCCACCTGCTCCCCAACGGCAGGTGAGAGTCGCTCAAGCACCTCTTGAAATTTAATGTGGCTCAAACGAGCGCGTTTTTGTAGAAGGGCTTTTACAAACTTTTCACACATAGTATTATAGAACTCTGCAAGTGGAGTTGGTTGGCAAATGAGCGGACCCCCAGGTCAACAACGGGGTCCACCAACACCATCACAACAAATGGACTTCCAGCCACAGCCTCCTCCCACGTCTTCACAGGTATTTACTAGAGTTTTAGTTTATTTTTCTGTCTCGGAACAGCGTCGGAATGGAAAACCGTGGATTGTGACTGGTCTAAGTATTGCGCGATTTAGGTTGATCTACGCTCGGCTCCTATGCCTCTAGGTGCTGGTCCTGTGGTCATT
This sequence comes from Ancylostoma caninum, assembly GCA_037903475.1. Classification (NCBI taxonomy): domain Eukaryota; kingdom Metazoa; phylum Nematoda; class Chromadorea; order Rhabditida; family Ancylostomatidae; genus Ancylostoma; species Ancylostoma caninum. Next base: position 644,701 of record JBAJFG010000074.1, read on the forward strand.
GATGACATGAACTTCCCAAAAGATGTGCAAGATGAGGCTAATATGTATTTTGAACAGGTTTGAACTCATTTTGGGAACTTCTCTAGAGTCCAGTATGTATTTTCTTCATTTCTTTTAGATTTACAACCAGTCTTCTATGGTAGGTGATCTAATAATGCGTCTGAAAGGACTGAAGATGTCACAAAATCCAAGAGATCAAAAAGTAAGCTAAATTCTCTGAAAAATACTTATGATCTATAACAAAGATTTCGACCTTTAGGTGTTGGCTTGCGTTGTCAAGAATCTGTTCGAAGAGTATCGATTTTTCCATGAATATCCGGAAAGGGAATTGAGAACGACGGCAGAGATTTATGGAGGAATTATTAGGGAAGGGATAATCAGGTAAATGACATGCATGTCAATTAACTTTTAGAGGACTGATGTTTGAAAGAATTTAATGTCTTTTTTCAGTAATTTGCATTTTGCAACGGCAGTTCGAAAAGTTATCGAGTCGCTGCAATCTGAAGTAGGAAGCATGCTGTGGACGTTTGGAATAGTGTCCTTGACAGCATGCCGGTCGAAACTCTGCTCATACCCCAAGGTCTGCTTTGAAGGTCTCGTTCGCCCCTAGCGCGCTAGTACATTCGTGGTTTTTGTAGGTGTGCTCCATGATCGCCCAACATGAGAATTTTTCGAAATTCCCGCCAGGACTCAAAGAGTACGTCTTGGCTGGTTTGAAAGGCGAACTCCCGGTGCAGAGCATCGCACCGCCACCGATGGACTCGACTGGGCGATCGACCCCTCCGCTTAGTTGGACGCCCACGCAAAGGTCTTCAAGTACGGAAAGTGCTAAGGTAAGGGCGGATTCCGAGAGATAAGAAACATATGTGGCTTCCTTTTGAGATGTCCAAAACACATTTTTCCATTGCAGTTGTTTTTATACTTGAAAAAGGGTCCGAGAAATGTATTCTGATTATGTATACTTTCTTACCAAGGATAATATTTATTTCGACTTGTTTCCAGGCAACAGCAAGCAGCACCAGTGTAGGAAGTACCAATCGAACTGTGAGTTTTGCTTAATTTTCCACCCTTTAGGTTTTATCCAGGATCTGGATGTATCGTTGAGATTACCCAGGGTGAACCTGTTGACGCCCGTGGCAATGGTGGCTGAGTTTTTGCATTGTTAGCACGTTTACCCTGGGTAATCTCGATTTGCAGGAGAATGCAGGAGGTCCCAGATCCAGTGTATCAGAAAATTTTTCACCCGCTGCGTCCGAATAATTTCTAGGACCTTTTCGTCTTGAAGAAAGAGAAAGCTCAATAGTAACTTTCTAACGAGGCAAAGTACGGGGTCTATCAGGTGATACGATAGCGCTCTTAGTTCTCCTCTTTCAATTTGGCCTTCATTTGAGGAAGAAAAAAACTTTGGGCATGAAAGACGAAAAAAAGTATTCAAAAAAGAAAAAAAAACCAGACAGGCAACCATCACCATCAACCCTCGCCATCCATAATCATTATAAAGAAATCGTTCGATGATCACTGAAACGAGCCAATACACTTATTTACGATAGGGAAATCGGAGTATCATCCCTCAGAATCGTCACATTAGGCAGAGGGTGAGAAGTTGACTTCTGACTGTCTGTTCACTGTGGTTAGTCCGAAAAAAAAAACACCGAAAGCTAGTTGAATAAGAATAGAGGGCTGACTTCGGAGCTATCATCGCATGCTGCTCGCTCTTTGCTTGGAAGTACTGGAACAGCTATCTCATCTGACATAATTATGTGAAATGTGCAGCCTTCGGTGTTTTCCATCCGGGATATCCTAGACAGTTTGGGTATTATTGCGGCTCTTACCCTTGGAAGTCTTGCACCAATATTGGAGCTATTCTGCATATTAGTGGTGTTTCATTTCAGGGGAATTCTGTTCTATCGTACACCAATGTGGATACGCTGGTTTCTGCCACAGAAAAAGAGGGAGCGGAAGTAGCGCAGCCAGAGACAGGAGTTGTGGACAAAGTACTGTTCCTGTTCAATAATCTGTCTCAGAGCAATTTGACAGCTAAAAAGGACGAGGTAAGGCTTCTTGGATCTTGTAACAGCAGCGGTTCAAGCATTCCATGAAGATGTAAGCGTAATGGGTAATTCTAGGTGCTAGCATTGATAGATGAACATGGTGAGCCGTTTATCCGGTGGTTTGCTCAATATGTGGTAATGAAGCGGGTATCGATCGAGCAAAACTTCCTGCCGCTCTACAATCAATTCGTCCAGGCGATAAATCATCCACTCTTGGATACGCATATCAAGAGGGAGACGTTCAGGAATATCAGGGTAAGGATTAAAGACTACTCTGATTTAGATATACTATGGAATATCGACTAGTTTCATTCTTTTCTTTTCACTATTTAAACATACAATTTGGTGTTGAAAATGGACGATATCCTCAGATTCTTCTGCGATCGGATAAGCGACAGGCAGCTTCCAACTACAGTGACCGACAGCTGCTTAAGAACCTTGGAATGTGGCTGGGATCCATTACAATAGCTAGGAATAAGCCAATTTTGATTCATGTAAGTTTCATTTAAGCCATTTCCAGTGGAAGGTTGGAGCTTATATCTCGTAGATCTTGTTTACTTCAATATTAACAGAAGTTTTGAAGCACCACTTCAGCTATTAGTGCTCCTCATTTTCATTGTAACTAGTTCTCAGTAAAAGCCTTTGAGAAAATTGAATTAGACAATCATTCATGATAATGAAATTGGTGGGAAGTCAGAATAAAAATGGAAGCTTTATTTAGGAGTTGGATTTGAAAGCATTGCTCATGGAAGCGTACTACAAGGGACAACAAGAGCTGCTATTCGTGGTGCCGTTCATCGCGAAAATTTTGTTTTCGTGTGGAAAAACACAGGTTCGTTCTTAAATTCCTTGCAATACATATGTACAGAGCTGACAATAGGAAAATACGTAGCCGGATATTCAATGCAGCTGTCATTCCCTCTAGTCAGGTTTCTGAAGTATGAAGATGCTACGGTTACAGGTCTTTTAAGTGTCTTCCATTGAAGCTGATGATGATGACGGGGTTAGGTAAAATTCATTGCGGTTAGTGCAATAAAAGCTTCGTTTTCGCTGAAACCTGGCAAGTTGTGTTTTTGCAAGAAGTCATGGAATTTTCACGTCCAGAATAGTCCTAAACTTCGGCTCTTCGAGTAGGGTAGTCTATCAAGAACATCGTGCGATTTGAGCGATTTTAGCTATCTTTACTTAGGGTGCATAGGGTGCGGCTGGCGGCTGTCAGCCTTTCTTCTTCATAACTACCACCCAATATAGGTACATGCTGAAGTACTACTATAGAGAGCAATGTCACATCTGTGACATATAGAAATGGTTCTCAGCTGGAATTCCTCCAGTAGGGCAGGCGTAGTGCAGTGAGAAGCGATCAGCTATCACTCGCACGGTCAATCGTTCGGTTCCGCCTTAGACGTACCAAGCCGTCTATTCCCATGGGATCGGTAAAAAGATTGGTACCGAACATGTCTGGGAGAATAAGGTGCTGACATGGCATATCTTACGCTCCCCTCAAGTCTCTTTATGGGTCACTTGCACCTTCAGTGTCTCTGCCAATATCAGATGAAGTCGAATGCGTAGTGTATCAGCAAAGCGATTGACGCCGACTACTTCCTCCTTTATCCCTCCTAGGATTTCAGCTTGGTTTTTAACTGTAACTGTTTCGAATACAGTGGCCTTTTTACCATTCTCTTATCACCTAAAGACCTAAAGAGATGTTAAATTATTTGTTCATGCTTCTGATAACTATAGTTTTGATTGACATCTTTGGAATGAACAAAGTGGCATGAAATAGCAGTTACTCAATTACTGCTAAGAGTAGCGGGTAGATTAAATGGATAACTAAAGTGGAGTTCATCTCAACCATGACAGAACAGGTTTCGCACTGCTGTCACGTTGAACGTGACGATAGTTGCTAGTAGGCGCCATGGAATACGTTCATTCCGTCAAGAGTGGTTGAGCCTCTTCGAGTTCACATGCATTCATCGGCAAAGCGCTTATGCTGGTTCTCTTTGCTCGGCCATGTTGTCGCTGAATGATGAAATTTTTTTGTTTTTCTTCTTTCAATTGTTAGCCGACATTCGTCTTAAAACACATCTAGCGGGGATGAAGTTTGTTCACAGTTATCTCTATTTTTAGGAAAGTAGGAGGCCTAGGTGTTGATTTTGAACAGCAGTAGACCGTGTTAGGCGTTAGTACAGCGGTATTCAGTTGTGCGGGTGCTGTAATCTTTTTGACCTTTCGATTCGATATGTTTTTGTTTTCAGCTGTTCAGTGCGACATGTGCTTGGATACGATCCATATTGAAGGTGCTAGCCGAACTGCACAACGAACCCGACTTAAAAATCAACTTGAAGTTCGAAATCGAGGTGAGAGCGATTCGACATTTATCGATTTTTTCCCCTCAGAGTCGTCCAAACTTCCAGCATTCGATTCACGTGTTGGAGCAGTAAAAAACACGGCGGAACAACTAAAGTAAACACAGGTCCTCATGTGTGTTCATTATAGGTGCTGTGCAAGGAATTATCGGTGGATCTGGAATCGCTCCCGGTCGAGGGCATCCTAAAAGACACGGATCGTCTCGTGAGGGTTACACAACAACTCTCGGACCTCAAGACGTTGCAACAGCCCGATCAGGCGAATAGCAGTCCGGTGCCGGGACAAATGCGGCTTGCACCGGATTCCGTGTCACTGCCCGGCGTGGATACGAAGGTGAGTGATGCTGTGCTGAGCTAGTTTTTTTTCTTCGATTTCTGTTATCGATTGGTCGAGAGTTCTGTCCGCGTTTATGAAATGCGTGGCAACCGTGCTGACGTGTCAGCACATAATCAGTATGTGCTGTGAGTTGGAAGCTCACAAGGTAATAACAGATGTGTTCTCACATGTCTACTTAGGGCTTAACTTGATAAAGTAAAATGCTTGGGAGTTTTACCTTCTGCGCTACGGACGTTTCATTTTGCGTAGTCTCCTTGGTAACCAACGTATTGAAGACTTTTTTGAAGCTTGGGAATCTGCCAAGAAAGCTTGCCATTCAATTTTCATGTATCTTCTTCTATGAACCTGGGCATGACTTGTTGAATATTTCTTTTACTGCTGTGCCAACCAGGTTGTTAGATGGAAACTTTTATTGTTGGCCTGACGTTTCGGCAGGATCGTCTTCTTCAAAGGCCTAAAAGTGGCTCGCGGTTCGTTATATGTGATCTGGCAGGGTTGATGGAGACGTTTGACGGTCTCGATCACAACGTACCGCGAGCCACTTCTAGGCCTCTCAAGAAGACGATCCTTTCGAAACATCAGGCCAACAATAAAAATTTCCACCTAACAACCTGGTTGGCACAGCAGTAAAAGAAATTCAACTTGCCTTTTACTTCACGTATAATCTGCTCTTGGACTGGTTTTTAGACGCTAAAATCGAATTATAGCATGATTTCCAGCCATCAACGCCAAATCCAGAATCAGAGGGATCCTCGGTCATTGTTGAGGGGACGGCTGGTGCAGTTATCATTCCACCGCTTCACTTTGCATACCATGACATTAATGTGACGTCTTATGAGGGGCTCATACCTCATATCAAAATTCCGCTGTCCCTGCCGTTGTTCCAGGTGATTTCCTGTGTAGAATTTTCCATACAAGTCTTCTAATTAATGATTTTCTGCTCAAGTGCTAGTTTATAATTGTTTTAGCTACACCCACATATGAAACACCATGTTCGACCGGCCCTCACGCAAGCTATTAAGGAGCTCATAGGTGATATTTTCACCATTTTTTAATCATTGCTGTTGCCACTATCTTCCCCTTCAGGACCTGTTGCTGAAAGAGCGCTGAAGATCGCTATGATCGTCACGGAAACCCTTGTACGCAAGGATTTCGCCCTCGATCCGGATGAGAACAACATGAAGAAAGCCGCATTCCACATGGTAAGCGCTGCTACATGACGTGTTGTGAGAAGGAAGATTACAAGATGCTTGCACTTGCTAGCGTTTCAGCGAAGAATATATTCCGTAATTGTAGATGCGAGCAATGACAGCTGGAATGGCGATGATAACGTGCCGCGATCCGCTTGCCGGAACGATGATGTCATTGCTGCAACAGTCGTTCACGAACTCATTGCGTACTTCGAACACCGAACTGGTTAGTGCTGTAGATTGACACCATGTTCAAGAACGCTTTTGTTTCTGATCGTCCTTATGTCCGCGAATTTACGGGGAATCTTGGAATTCCCCTGCGTTCATCGATCAGTTCGTGTTGCTGATTTGCTAGCTTTTGCGCTGGTTTAAATCTGAACCCCGGATATGTGTTAAACGGATTCCAAGGTTATTCCCGCTCATGATTTGCAACACTATATGCTGCTTTGGGTGCTGTAGTTGCTAAATGCTTAAATGCTTTAATTTAAACTCGGACGCGGAGATCATTTCATAGTTTCTGCTCAGCCCATTACCAGATTGTGGCACTGTTCCATTTGAAACAGCGATGAGTACCTCCGCTTCTAAATGAATATACGACTTTAGGGGGAATCCTACTAAGTGCGTGCGTCATTCGCGCGTGAGACGCATGCATTCATTTGCGGAATGTTTTTCATGGGTATCGGCCAGCCCGTGAGATATACATACCATAGATGAGAATGCCACGCAGCCGCCGCGAATAGCGGAAACGCGGCAAGCGCGTGCGGCTTAACTGCGTTTGGGCTGCGTCATAGCAGCATCATCGAGGCCTGTCTTTCGTCTCACGCGCAGAGAACACACGCATCTCGCATGAATTTCCTCACTCTCGTTCTTGGTGGGGACTCATAAGGCAAACTATAACTATCGGACTCATACTAGATGCGTGCGGTCGTCGCGCGAGACTATACGATGAAGAATAGATCCAGACGCACGTGAGATGCGCGCATTTGCGGCGTCGCCGCTATTCGTAGCGCCCTCTAGGTGTTGTCATTCATGGTGTACATCCCGCATTGACGACAAATGAATGCGTGCATATGTCGCGCGACTGACGCACGCATCTAACGTAAGTTGTCGTTGTGTCTGAACCACTATGGGATTTTGCTTGTACGGTTGGCGCTTGTTCTTAGAGGGGATTACTGAAATAGGACAAGTAACTGTATCATTAGGTGAAAATTAAAAAAAAACATCATCACCTAGCATTGCTTTCTTTTTTGGATGATTGATAGAAAAAAGTGGAGTTTTGTCCCAAGTCTTCCGTTTTTTTTTTGCTGTTTTTTTTTCTGGAATTGACGATCGAATCGCGTCAATTTTTCATTTGATCTAGCTGTAAACTAGTTCTACTGATGTTTTATAAGTGTGTGATAGCGGTTGAACAATCTTACCTAGAGCCTAAAAATCCATCACGAATATGTTCATTCAGTTTTCAGTGTTTGGGTTACGAATATTATACGTTACATTTAAAAGCGGCGAGTTTTTACACGTGTTAGGCCGCATGAGTGGGCAGCCTCCTACTTGTCATGTGAAATACAAGTGATATGATGTCTATGTGTTCGAGGCGAATTGTTGTTTGTTTTAGTCGAAAATGATCGAAGAAGCGGCGAGGGTAATCACACAGGATAACATTGAGCTGACAACGAACTTCATTGTGAAGACAGCATGTGAAAAGGTACGAATTCTCCGTTGGCTTTATGATTTGTCGACTGATATGGTAGGATTTAAACACATAACCTTTTTTTCTACGCGAAGGAGTGCTAATCAGATAGTTTTCGTGACTCAGCTGTGAGTCGTCAGGGTGAGTCACAGTTTGAAGTGAGCATTCCAGGCCGCAGCCGAGCTGGAGAAGCGGCTGGATGGCGAGGCGGCTCGTCGAGCTGCGGTTCGACGTGAAGGTGCCGAATGGCACGATGCCACCATGGAGAAGATCCAGGCTGAGCTGCCATCTCGAATTGCTGTGCAGGTAGGACCCACGCGGAAGGAACACATTGCGATCTACGAGCAGTTCAGCAGGTACTTTTGATATTTGTAAATTTTGTACAGGATGTGGAGCATTCATATATAAAATGTGCATTTATAGTCGAATTTGCGGTTTCAAACCAACGATCAGCGATGAGGCATCAGCAACAATGATGGAGACTGTGAGTCGAGCTATGACACTGCCGGAAACAGCCAAAGAAGTGGAGCAACTCACTCAGCAATTGAACAGCATCATCAAGGAAGTGGATATAACGATGCAGGCACAGCCGAATCCAACGAATAAGGTAAGTTTTTTGTTATTTCTAATCTTCTATCGGATTTCTAGTCTAATCTATCTATGTTGTCACTTAAATGTTCTGAACGATATTGCTCCTTCGAGATGCTTTTCGAGGTGAAATTTCTATGGAAAATGCGACTGTAATTAGCTAAATATATAGTTTTAGTTTTATTGTTTTCCGACGATGGTCTTTAGGGGGATTTCTTGTTCGAATTTTCTGAAAAAAAAAAGGAGTTTAAGGACGCTTTCTTTAAAATCAGTCAGAATGTAAAACAGCGGTTTTTACAGTGCTTTTTTGTTCTAGTTTGCCTTGGTTTCCTTAGTTTGATTAATGGTCAACCAGCCTTTCTTTCCAGTTGTGTGTGATCAGTATCCACATGCTCAGTCCGAATTCAAGGTATCAAGGCCGACTGACTCGGTCCCAACAGCAACTCCTTTCGAAATTAAAAATCCAATTCAATTGTAAAATTTCTACTTCATCCCCCCCCCCCACCCTCCCTGTTATCCTGAGAGATGAAACTTGTAAAGCCTATATTATCCGGGTGCATACTGGAAATCTGCTCCGTGTTTGAGTGGAAAGATCCATTTTGCTCATTCAAAATTCCTGTCGCAGCGTGCTGTGTATCGACAGTGCATTTCAAGTCGATGTGCTGATCGACACCCGTTTTTTGGGACATTTAAAGATTCTGTGTGTAGTAAGACTCCTCTTCCATGCTGCTCTACTGGAGGGTGAATTTTTTATCATGATTATTCGTTACAATTACGTTGTAATATGAATTTTATACTTTACATGCTTATTTCTTTATAGACATTCTTGCTCTCTCCACTACTCTTATCTGCTCCTTTAGGCTTTCCAAGGAGTGGGTGCTATCCGAGATCTACTCTCTCAACTAGCATCAAATCCACGTGACTCGATGACAGTTGTGAATTTGATCACAAGATCTGTGGAACACCTCTTGCATGCTTACCATGTTGACAGCACGTCAAAAGGTTGGAAACGCATAGAAATTCGCCATTATACCAAGCCATAACGTCACGCTTTCAGCTCTTGACGTCGAGTGGGCACGAAGGCTTCGTGACCTGTTCCTGGGAGTGTGCCGAGTACTGCTCACACAGTTTACCCTGGTAGATTTGTCACGACGTATCACTGGAAGTATTGTTAATGTCAGGATGGATTATAAATGGAATGTTGAGGCGATTGAGGTTTGTTTGATAATATTTGGCTTTTTTCACCAAAAATTACAAGGTGTATTTTTTCTTATCTGTACTATTTAGGTGCTGTTGAAACATCAGCTGGTGCAAACGCAAGTCTTCGATCAGCATCTGGCACATGTCATGGATGGAGGCTCGAATATGGAGGCAACGTTGTTTGCACAGAGGTTCTTCCGTCTTATTGGGTTCAATGATGCAGCGAGAATGCCTGTGATAAAAGAGGTATAGCCAGCTTCAACTTCTTTTCTCTTTTGCCCTTTTCTGGGCATGCCCATTTCTAATTTTGTGGATTTCCAGGCTTTCCCTGCCACTTACGAACAACTTCTGAAGATGCAGCAAATGCAAGCTATTCTGCGCCAACAACAAGCTGCTGCTGCAGGCTCAGCTGAACCAAACCTCGATTCTCCGCTAGGACCACCTGCCATGGATGCGCTAGTAGCGGCAACGGCAGGACCCGGGGTACCACCAGCAGTACAACCAGCAGCCGAAGAGCCTGGCATGTCCGACAAAGTGGAAATCATTCTGAGAGAATGGATCGGACTCTGTTACACCCCGATGGCACAGAGGAATCCGAAAGAAGCGCTGTTCCAGATGATTGTCATGGTTGGTGGAATAATTTTGATGGTTTCTGGATGATTTTTCAATTATTGTTTCATCTTCAGATGCATGATCATGGAGTGCTGTCCGGCGATGAGAAGATTTCGCAATTTATCCGAATGTGCACGGAGATGTGTGTGGATGTTGCACTTAGGCTGTTGAAGACTGACGCAACAGCTCCAGTGAGCCAGTCGAATATCGTGCGGCAGCGATGCTACTACACATTGGACGCGTTTGTGAAGTTGATGGCGTAAGTCGTTAGACTTAGGGTTCATAAAGTTTTTTTTTTTGATTCGGAGGCTTTAAATTTGATATAAAGAAATAATGGTCAAAAAGTTCTCGCCAAATTTTTTTTCACAAAAGTTCTCATATTTCTTTTGCCATTGAGAAGACATCCTTCCCAAAATAATACAGGATTGAGGAGGCTAAGCAGTGACTTTTAGGCTAATGATCAAGTACTCGGATGGAGGAAGCGCTTCACCATCAGGCACATCCAAAATAGCACTACTGAAAAAGGTGCTACACATCATCACCAGCGTCCTTCACGTTGACCACGAAGTCAGAAGGCATGAATTCAACGCCATGCCCTACCACAGAATCCTCATTACGTTATTCATCGAGCTTACCACACCTGATGGCTCGAACTTGGAATCGATTGCATGGTCGATCATTGAGGCTTTTGGACAGGTGGGCGTTTTGTCGATCTGTGTTTTTAATGGATTTCAATCCTTGATTATAGAATGCGTTATTTTTGCTGCAACCGCGACGATGTCCAGCGTTCGCGTATGCTTGGCTTGATTTTGTCGGTCATAGAGCGGTAATTGGAGCACTTCTTGGAGGTATGAGCTTTCATTAGTGGAAAAGAAGGTTTGAGCAAACGTTTCTGGCTTTAAGGAAATGGATTCGCCGAGAATGTCGATCCAATGAAGACGTCAGCGATGTACACGCAGTTGTTGATATGTCATCTGAAGTTCCTAGCACCGTTCTTGAGGAACATTCATTTGCCGAAGTCGATCGCAGTGCTGTACAAGGGAACGTTGAGGTGAGATATTTCAAGGCAATTCGTCATAACCATGGGTTTCTGTGCTTGGTAAATCGCCAAGTTTCCTGTTTTCTAAACGATCTTACCTATTTTGGTTAACTAATAGTGCAAAATTCATGGGGCTCTCCAACGTGTGCATGAAATTTGACACTTCCTACATTTACGGAGTTTGTTTACATTATTACCAGTTGCTTTTCTTCCCTTTCGAAATCAGCCCGTAGTAGAGAAAAAAGTATTCATCTTGTGAGCCTACTTCTCTGAGTTTCCATGAATTTACTTGCTATGACTGATTGGTGAATGCTTCTGAGATCCCGGTGGGCATTCAAAGAGATGTTCCTTTTTCCAGGGTCTTGTTGGTGATCTTGCACGATTTCCCAGAGTTGTTGTGTGAGTACCACTATGTGATTATTGACACGATCCCACCAAATTGTGTACAACTCCGAAATCTGGTCCTGTCTGCGTATCCACGCAATATGCGACTTCCCGATCCGTTTGCGTTGAATTTCAAGGTGGGGTTCCCTACTCAGTCTTGATCGTTTAGATCTTTTTCTTTTTCATCAGCTTTGTTTTCTTTTTCGTCTTTCTTTCTTTGTTTTTTTTTTGTTTCCCTAAAATGATATCTCGATTGCAGCAAGTCGACAGCATCCCAGAAATGGCGATCGAGCCGAAATCCAATCTGAACATGGCGTCGATCATCCCAGATTCCATCCGACTACCTCTAGATGCGTACTTGAGAACGAGATCAGCCGTTGATTTCTTGTCAGCATTGCCTGGAATGTTACAGGTTGGTGCATGGTTCTAGAGCTGTTTTTTGAGCCAGATGTAAAATATCCTGAATGTGATGGACTTTAGATATCTGAGAATCCTGGCTCGAAGTACAACAGCACAGTGATGAATGCAATGGTATTGTATGTGGGAATGAAGTGAGTTCCTGAATGCAGCCGTTTTTTATTCGTTTCTGCCTTTTTTTCATGATAGTGAGTGTTGATATGCGTTTCAGAGCCATCGAAAGCTTGCATGAGCGTCGACAACGTATTTCAATCCACACGATTGCACACACTGCTTTCATGGATATTTTCCAGAATCTGGCTGTGCAGCTGTGTACCGAGGGTAGGTTTTTGTGGCGGTTTTCAAGCTGTTCGATTTATTCTTTTTTCCAACTGAGATCAAAGTTCGAGTGGTTGTGATTATTTTCCAACCAGCTTTACTGCGTAAGAGGTGTTGTGAAATTGTGGTTTCAGGTCGCTATCTGCTTTTCAACGCGATCGCGAATCAACTGCGATATCCGAATGCGCACACGCACTACTTTAGCTGTGTGTTCTTGTTCTTGTTCCTGAACTCGGACCATGATGCGATCCAGGTGAGATTTGACCCCTTGTCATTTTTACGCAGGAGCCTCACGACGGCATTTCTCGCTGTTATGGGGTAGAAGTGCTTGTTTAGTTGGAAATTTCATCATTAACGGTTTTTTCTGACTTCTGGGGCTTTTGGTGTGCATCTTGAGCTGGTCGAACGTCATCGTTCTAGGAGCAAATCACCCGCATTCTGTTCGAGCGTTTGGTGGCGTTGCGTCCTCACCCATGGGGTCTACTGATCACATTCATCGAATTAATCAAAAATCCTGTGTACAACTTCTGGAAGTACGAGTTTACCCGGTGCGCTCCTGAGATTGAGCGGTGAGTGTTTGATTATATGGATTTTTTTATTTGAAAGAAGTCAAATTGTGTTGCGCTGCAGGGTTGCAGAAAGTATTCTAACAAAAGAAGAATAAGAAGATGAAAATGAGAAGAAATGTTTTATTAAGAAGAGAAGAATAAGAAAAGCTTAAGAAAATATCTATTTGTAATTTTTCACCATTTGATCTTGTGATTAATTCAGAATGTTTTATGAAATGTGATATTTTTGCAGATTATTCCAAAATGTGGCGAACACGTGTGTCACGGCACGTCCAGCCGATTCAGAGGCGAGCAAAGCTTGAATTGTCTCCACCTCCTCGTAGTCGTTCTCTGGCGGCAGCGTCATCTGTGGGGGCAGATGACGTGATCCGCGCGAGAACGGCGTCATCTAACATCGATCGATCAAGCACTCACCCCGTTGATATAGTCCCGAAATGTACATGTTGAAGATAGTCAGTGTTTATGTGTGTGTAAGGTGGCTGCCGACGGCCATTGCAGTTCGAGTCAATACAAATCGACGTGTATGCCGGCCTCTCTTTAAGTATTACCGATTTTTCTATGTTGTTCCGTTGATTGAAAATTCGCTTGTGACCGACTGGGAATAACGTCGTCCACTTTTCGTTCGTGTATAGAGTCATGTGTGTGTGATTACGTTTGAATATGGTTTTTGTTGTATCTCATTCATTCTTCATTCTTCTTCTTCGCTCTATTCTCATTTTCATTGTTGTTGGTGTGTTTATAATTTGTTCATATAGAAGATTAACTATATTGAGCATAAAAGCCTTCAAATGTTTCATTAATTGTGTTTGAGCAGCGCGATTGGAGCTTAGCCAAGTCAAAAAAAAAGCCCCGCCTCTAAATGTGGTACGGATTAGTAGCGACTGTACAGTGGACGTCGACGACGGTGGCCTATCCGCTGCCTCGAGGACGTCAGGCGCGCCATGGCCGATGTCTTTTGCTGCTATTATGCTATTTCTAGCAGTTTTTCTACCCGATTTTAAGGATTTTCGACCAAATCGCGAAGAAAAACGCCTAGAAGTAGCATCCTAGTGGCGGACGACACCGATTCCGCCGCGCGCGGAGCGGTTGCGCAGCGTGTTTCTCGAGGCCGCGAATGGGTCATAGCAATCGACGTCCACTCTACGTTAGTGTCTTAAAAGTTATTCATGCTTGCGGCGCGTCAAAGTTTACGCGCCGATACACAGTGCAAAGGAAGGAGGTAGAAGACAAATCCTGGCGGGTCAGCAATGTTCCTAGTTTTGTCGTTGCGACTGCCGCGCGAACAAACCGCGTTTCCATTTTCGCCGCTTTGGATCGTCGCGAAAACTTTGTGAAGTTTTGTAGAGGCGCGTAAACTTTGACGCGCCGCAAGCATGAATAACTTTTTAGGCACGAATATTGCACTTTAGGGATAAAAACCGTGGAAACAACCAGGATGAAGCCAAGAAATCAAGAAACACCCACGCTAATAATACGGGAATGCTTTATTAAGTTGATAAACAGGATTAAAAGTCAAAAGGACAAAAGCTAACAGATGTGTACAAGTTATGAGGTAGTCGCAGTTAACAATATCGATCAGATTTCATCTTGATTCGCTTTGTTAATAACGTCTCGTGCAAGTCACCCTCCTTCTGGGCTCTTTTGACTGATTTCATATCGAAAACATCTTCCGAAATAGCCCGCATCTTCGTGTCAACCTTGGAATGCTGGTACATTTTCCTAAAATATGACATTTAAATAACTAATTCGCAAATAACTAATCTAATAGTTAATAGAAAGAAGTGATTAAGGACTCACACGTATGCTTGTGAGCAGTCTTTAGCTGATTTTCTATCCTCAGCAGATCGCCAGTCCACGGGCCCTGTCTTCTGGGCGTTTGTTCGTATCTGAACGAATGCTGACCTGGATGGCTCGTTAGGTTAGCTCACTGTGGGTATGAGTTGATAGAACAAGATGAAGATATGTTGCTTCAAAACTGCGTGCGAGAATGATTTTGAAGATAGAAGTTTGAGCTTGAGAACAAATGACTCACATTGACCATCTCTTCTTGACCCGCTTTTTTAGCAGCCACGTAGATCAAACCGTCCTTATCGACAGCCATCGTCAAGAATAACGGATTACAAACTGCTTGTATGGCGCTCTTACCCTGGAATTAATCATTCATTGACTTCCCATCAATCTCATAGGATAAAAACCAAATTTTCAGGATTAAGACAATGAACAGGACTAAAAATCATTTGCTCGTTTGAAAATCGGCTGGGAAAGTTAATTAACTTGCGATTAACCAACATGAAACAGTAAATAAAAAGGAACAGCGATAGGATGTTTATAGTTAACTACCAGGGTTTCTTGAAGTAACGAGAAATAACTAAATTCTAATACCCAAATGTTCTTAATGAATACACATAAGCCATTGATTTGAATGGAGAAAGTATAATCTGTCTATAAAAACGAGCAAAATTGGTTATGCGCGCGTACTCTGGTTATTCTAGACAGCTTCTTTTCAAGTTAATACCAGCTGAATTTTGCATAAATTGTGCGCTTTCAAAATGCCCATGGTTCTCGGGTAAATCGGGTAGACTCGGCAGTTTCCACATGAATTCCGAGTAAATGCCACTTGTTTTGCTGCGGTGTTCTCCAAAGATTCTTCCAGAAATTTGGCAGAAACCATCAATACAATTACCAGAGTAAAACTGCAAATTTTACACTAGACTCCATGCACCTAAAATTTCTCTTCTCAACCCCCCCCCCCGTGAGTGCAGTGCAGTTTTTTGAGCTCAATCTCAAACTTCCAATCCTAGTGACAAGGATCGTATGTGTCTAGGAAGTGACTACAGCCCCAGCAAATTACGCATCCATTGTTAGAAGTAGACAGTTCGTGGATTGGGTCTATGGGTACGAGATCTAGGTGAATCTTAGAATCCGTTTCTAGATATGGAACCAACAGAGGATGAAACGAATGAAAACGGACGGTGAATCAGGACAAAGTTCCGAGATAGGTTTGAGAACAAAACACTAACTTCTTCGAAAACAACTTGAAACCGTTCCCTTGTACCAATAGCTTCTGCAGTGGCTACCAAAGCTCCATTTGAATCGACTCCAATATATTTTCCATAGCCAGTTTTGAAGCTGAAACATGAGAAAAAAGATTTCGATAGACAAATTCAGAAACTGAAAAAAAAATACAAAGAACTACCTGGTCTTGGGATCATCCGGGGTCTTAACAACGGCGAAAATCTCCTCCGGACTCGGTTCTTCACCTTCAGGATGCGGTAAACCGATAGTGAATCGGCCATTATCCAATGAGGACAGGTAGCAGCCGTTGCCGCTGCCACACTCGAAAGAGACGTGCTCACCTCCTTTCAGGTCGACCTCGTCGACGATTTTCCACCATCCACCTGTGATCGATAATTTCTTAGGGGCAGACAGAAGGACAACAAGTAACTCTTTTTTTCTCAAGGATTTTGGAAGATATCTCGTAGTCCTTGTATAAAGAGCCAACAACAAACACTTAAGGACTCATGCAGGTGAAATGAAGACAAAAAGTTTAATCAAAAATCTGTTCAGAACTATGCGACGTTTTTGGAAACTGAAAAGATAGATAATAATTATTTTCAAGTGATTAATTGCAAATATGAAGAAGCAAAAGGCGCTGCAAACGTTTCCCTTGATAAGTTTAGGGAAGAAAATGCCGAACTAACAAATCTAGGCTGAACAACTCACCATGAGCATCCGCGTCTGGATCTTGTTTATTAGCTTCAGCGTTCTTTGACTTGTGTTTCTTAGGTTTGTCAGCCTTGAATCTAAACGAACAAATGAAGAGGAACATAAAAGAAAAAGAAAGGTACCATAGATTGCCACTGTTCCACACCCAAAATATCCCACCGAAACCACCGAAACCTTGCATGAAAGGAAGAGTTAGTCGATATATTCTTGGTGTGAATTCATGGAGCAAAGCCAGGCTGGCAAACCGACATTCTGCGCCTAGCAACACAATGAAGCCTAGTGAATGGACAACTACGCTAAGTATATCCGTTTTCCTTGGTTTCATGGAAAGTGTCTCATGACCTCCAGCCCTGGTCAGGAATTTAGAAGGAAATTTCTCAAGACAATTTGACCCTTACAAGTCCTATAATAGCTTTTGCAGATGGCCCTCAACATCTACAAAATGGTCGTTTATGAAACTCGTATTCCAATCCAAAAATAGTAAATTCCAACTTACAAAGCTTTTTTGTTCCCTTTGAGTTTCAAACTTCCACCTCTGACAGCTTTGTATTCATCTGACATTGTTGGGTCAACCTGAAAAGGCCAATTTTCATTGAAAAACAAAGAACAGCGCCAAAAATAGGAGGAAACAGAATTTTTATGGAGGCACACGAAAACAATTCGAAAGTGCCTTGCCGTGCTCTAATCGTAATTTCCGGCCGAATGCGATTTCGCTGCTACCGTATTCGATGGTTGAGTATTCGATGCTCGCCGTGGTTGGCAGTTTCATCATTCACGAGGTTTCCGTGGTGTTGGTCTCCTTTTCTTTTCATTTTCTGTCCATATTTAACTTGTTGTGAGTAAATAAAGGTTGTAAAGCTCGTTCTTCAAGTGGGGTCATCACATTCAATCAATTCTACTCTTGGTTTTGTTGCTTTTGGTCCTTAGGATTGCATTTTGTTGGGAAATTGCTAATTCACTTTTTATCTTGTGACAATAAGAAAATGTCTGGAAACGAGCACTATGAGGACGAAAGGCGGTATTTTGTAGAAGCGAATGGCTCCTTCCGTTTGATTGGGAACCTTATGAACATCAAGATAATACTTTAACTCGAGTTTGCATTTCATTTTGCAAGTGATATCCACTTATTTTGACAACTGGAGACATCTATCAGCTAATGAAGGTTCCCTAGTTTAGCAGTTCCCTCGTTTCGGTGGAAAAAAATAATGAGAGTGCGCCTAGTTGCACTTTTCGGCTTCTTCTGCCCCAAAATCTCAAAATCATAGTTTTTGCCCAAGTTTCCACCGCGAGGTTGCTTGATGCGCTGATCACGAGAATAATATTCATTTTCTAAAGTAACAATATTTTTAAATTCACAGAAGATGTACGGGAACAATAACAATGAACGACACCTCACAGAATCTCTTGAAACTGTGCACATTGGGGTTATCTGATATGCTGATCACGAGTGTCAACATTGGTTCGCAGCGCGCTGTCATTTTCTAGACATAATTGACATATTCTTCCCGTTGTTTACGCTATCCCTACCTTGCGACAGAAAGTGGAATTACGGTACAGTAACTGTATGCTCTTCGTCATCAACGCGTCAAGTAACTTCCAGAAGAAAAGTTTCCGCGAAATTTTTGAGTTTGAGGTATTCGGGGCAGAGCTAACTGAGTAATGTCTTTTTAAATACCCGAAGAAGGAATTAAACCTTCGTAGTGCGCATCTCACGACCTTTTTGGACCTTTTACATTTTTACTTTTGGGAAAAAAAAAGGAATTGGACATTGGTAATCATTCTCAAGACCGAGTAGAATCCAAACAATTTATTAGATCAAGAACCGATTGAAAGAGAAAATTCGATAAAGAGCTCTTAAAGAGCCCAGCAGCTCTTCCTATTTCTCAGCGAATGCTTTGTTGTTGTCCTTTTCGAGCACCCGAATTTGGGGCATATTCGATTTTGACTCCGAAACTCTGTCAAAAACTACATTTTGTTTCTGCTAACTCGCGGTTCGAGTGCATATCTCGTATGCCGTTCGGTTCTCAATACAGTGGTTATTGATAATTTTTATTTGTTTGTCACAGTATCCTTCCACTGTTTCGTCGTAGAATCGGCCCATGTTGTTAATTCTGCAATAATTTAGTCATGCAAATCTTCGTGAAGACTCTCACGGGGAAGACAATCACGCTCGAGGTTGAGGCCTCGGACACGATCGAGAATGTGAAGGCCAAGATCCAGGACAAGGAGGGAATCCCACCTGATCAGCAGCGTCTCATCTTCGCTGGTATGTCGTTGTCATTGGAATGTTTTTTTTTTCATTTTCATTTGATTTGGCTGTTTTTATTGGTTGCTGGTTAAGACCAGATTTCAAAAAGAAATTCATTACGTTACTTTTAAGTTCTCTTTCTGGAACGGATTTTTTTGCTGTGCTGTCAT
Organism: Ancylostoma caninum; assembly: GCA_037903475.1. Lineage (NCBI taxonomy): Eukaryota > Metazoa > Nematoda > Chromadorea > Rhabditida > Ancylostomatidae > Ancylostoma > Ancylostoma caninum. The sequence continues at coordinate 663,603 of JBAJFG010000074.1, forward strand.
AGATTTTTGGCTATTTCCCGCTCAGACGTGTCTTACTTAAAGGCAGCACGAGTCGAAATCCTCGACTCAGACCTGAGCTCCGAACCCTAAAGTAGGCGTCGCGCACATCACGAATCCGCAAGGAACACACACAGTAACGAATTACCTGCAGAAAACGGCGAACTGCCGTCGCGTGCACGCCCGGCCGGCCAGTACTTCGGAGGGCCCGGCGCGCCAGCTTACGCATTTAAACGCATGCGGGCCGCTACCGATTCCCTGTCTTCGTGATGGGACCCGTTTGCGCACGCAGGGCGCCGCCGAAATACTCGTCGGCACACGGAAGGCAGCATCGCGTCTTCCCGGCTTTCTCGGGTGTTTCACGCGATTTCACCACCGGATATGAGCAATACACCCCCAAATGCCCCAAAATCTGGCGAAATCACAATCACGATGGTTTCGACGGGTGCTGTCTTTAAGTGTCTGGTTTAGAATTAGAGAGGCAGGGAATATTAAAAAGAGTGCTACATATTATTTCTGTTTTGTTTACGATCTTGACATTGCTGCGAAACCAAGCGAGCTTATGCTAACAAGTTAAATGTTTTGGAAAGTCAAAACATAGCTCTCTTCATCACTTTTGCCATTAACATTGTTATTTTTTTTTGTAAAGAGTAGCTATTAGAGCAGACCGACCTACTTCATAAGTGGCTTTCATACATTTGCCGCGGCGGCAGTCGCCCATGGTTAAGCATAGGGCCGTCGCGGCGGCGGCGCTGCGGCGACGTCGCCGCGACAAGAGCTTGTTTACTTTTTTGCCGCGGCGCCGCCCGGCGACGTCGCCCAGCGGCAAGCGGCAAGGAATGGTCGAGGGGGTATTTTGTCGCTGGGCGACGTTTGTCGCGGCCTCCGGAAGATGCCTGTTTTATCGCGTATCGCGCGTCAATTCAACTTTAATTGTTTTTTAAGGTTAGATATAGAAAACTATGTATCATGCATGAAAAGCGCATATCGAGTGCTTACTGGTGTTCGCAACAGTATGAAAGCGTGGCATGCCGCTCGGCGGCAACTTTTGGGCGGCACCGCCGCCGCGGCAAATGTATGAAAGCCCCTATACTCAATTTTTTTATGGATCCACTTGCCACCAAGGTCTCCAGCTGGCTGCGCTAGTTCAAGTTTCTACTTCACTCTGTTCTATAATACTTTGAGATGTGACATTCCTTCTCAGGCTGACACTGTTATTTGATCTCCAATTCGGTTTTTCCTACTGTTTTCAATACTGCTTTTTTTTTGATTTTCCATTGTACTGCTTGGACAACATTGGGCCTGTTGTATCAGCTGGATTTCGTACAGCATCCATTGTCCTTGACTAATTTGAGGATTTGTAATTTGCCGGCATTATTTGGACCGTTTACTAATACTGAATAGAGGGTAAAACGAGTTCTTTTGCTCAGAATTAGAATGATATGCATTAAAGCAGCATCGCTAGACTGCAACCGAAAGTTGTGTCGTAGTCGGTAAGCGGCTTGTTGGTAGTTGTTAGTTGGCATGAGTTTCATTTGTTATGTGCTTCGTGAGAAGTCATACTGCATTCACAATGCGTTCACAAAGAAGGGTAGCTGAAAAAGAACTATGCGCATGAAATGGATATGGCTGGAATATGCTGTTTGACTCTTGCTTTGTCGACGACGTATCACTCTCCGGAATGAAAGAAACTTTTCTCTAAAATCTTGTAATGTGTTGTGGTGCTCGTCTTTTTTGACCATTTTTGATTCGTCCAATCTAGCGCTCAGGGAATTTGTGAACACGAATAGTGCGCAAAAATTGTGCCATAAGTAGTGTTATGAAATCGCGTGGGGAAAATCAATATTTTACATACTGTGTGTACATCCGTTGATAAAGTCTGCTGTTCGGTTATTTGGTTTTCAACTTCAACGAAATTTCAGTAAATAGGAGAAATGTGAATAATTAAGGCTGCCACTCCTGATGGCAATCTTGAGGTGTCACTATTGTATTTTCAGTGCCTAAAAACTGCTAGTTGTACTTTTTTTAATACAGGAAGTAATTTTAAATATCTAGAAGAATAGGAGCTTTAAGTAGCAAGACTAGGAATGCCTAATTGCAAACCGAATGAATGCGGAATTTGCGGGAATTGTTGCGCTTTTTTTGTTTTTAGCCTTGGAATTGCACAATAGATGCCGTATTGATTTGCCGGCGATACCAATTCCTCTGTTTTCAGGAAAGCAGCTCGAAGATGGCCGTACTCTATCGGACTACAACATTCAGAAGGAGTCCACCCTCCACCTTGTACTTCGCCTACGAGGAGGTAAATTGTTCTTTTTTTTTTGTTTTTTCACGTGTTCGCAGGTTTTTTTTCTCGTAGGAGTTTACTAGAATTTGGCAATCTATGTTTTGAGGCTTTAAAAAGTAATTAAGCTTCTTTTTTGTTTCATTTGTGAGATGAGTGGTTTGATGGCGTAATTACTTTTCGTTTAGGTATCATCGAGCCCTCTCTTCGTCAGCTTGCCCAGAAGTACAACTGCGACAAGCAGATCTGCCGTAAGTGCTATGCTCGCCTGCCTCCTCGTGCCTCGAACTGCAGAAAGAAGAAGTGCGGTCACTCAAATGACCTCCGCATTAAGAAGAAGCTGAAGTAAATCTGTATGTCGGGCTGTTAATTGATAAATGTTACATTGTTCATGTTTATTCTACCTATTAAATAATTATTATAAGCGGGTTGGACATGTAAAGATGAAGGCGTCTTGCGTACGTCGCCGGAAGTAGCCAGCTCCTTTCCATAGGCGGTTAATGACCTGACGTGGAGTCTGGAAATGGAAAATTGACTAGGAAATTGGGAGGTAGTAATTACGGAAACGGTTTGACGGGAGGTGTCATGCAAGGACCATTATGTGGTCAATCGTTTAGCAGGTGCGTAACTAACCTTGTAGTAGTGTACATGGTCAGTAAGTGCTGGATATTTGCTGAGCCGCACAGTAGCTCTTTTACACGGCACGTAACGTCGACGATGCAAACAGAGACGTTCACAGTTTTGGCCATTTGTTCTCACTATAACCGAGAATTCCACCAAAGTGTCTGTAGCCGCAGGGTCTGGGATTCGAATTACATGGCCGCTGTCGAGTGGTAGGGCCTAAAATGTCCCTGAATCCTGGCAATAATCAATAATCCGTGTAGTCTTTGCTGCTCACCTCAACTATATGTGTATAGCCATTCGGCAGGTTTTCACCCCGACTGAACACTGTCACCCCGGCGGCGCTGCGTTGTGGACGTGGGCGTGGTTTATATTTACCGGCAATTACCATCACAGAGAAGTATACGGTCGGGTACGGTAAGAAGTCGTCAAATGAGTAGACCCAGGTGAGGAGTTCGCGGTTAAAATGGGGATTGTCAAAACGAAAGTTGATGGGCGGGGCAAGCGTTGAGCTTAGTGTTGTGGCAATTGTCGCGGAGATGTAGGTGGCTTGGGGCAGTTTTTGTATAGCAGTTTCTGTTGCTTCTTCTCCAAAATTGGTTCTGTTTTGGTCATTTATCATAAGCTGAACCCCTGGAGAATCAGAATCAAGAACGTCCGTAGAGTTGCTTTGATAAAGAGTAGAGTTGTCACCGTCGGACAACTGTTCCTCGTCTACAAGGTCCAGTAATCGTGCCACAATGTCTGTTGGTGGAGTGGATGTTGTAGTTGTAGAAGTGCTAGTTGTCATAGGAACAGCTCGCTCAGCAATTTTCTTCTTGGGAGGTTCCAAGCTGAAGCTGGCGGGTGTTTCATGTAGTGGGACGCACACGCCCTCCACGCATTTGGAGGCGTAACATGGATCTATGCCTGAGAATCCAGAGCAACTTGATGTCACAGTGATACGACTGATGCACTGCTGTAGGCGTTGCTCACAGAATGCCATAGGGGACCGTCGTGAACACGGGGAGCAGTTGTCTGAAAGCTGACATTATTGATTGATGGTGTTACAGAAGTTTTACGCCAATCGATAATGTTGCTCCTATGCGTTTGGGAAATTTCTCACTGTGCAATATGAAAAATGCAAAAGTTTTGTCCTTATATGATTAAAAAGCGCCTCTCGGATTGAACACCACAGTTTTGTTCCAAAAGTGCGCGCCAATCGATAGTCGATAGCGACGCTATTGATTCGTTCCAACCCACGGAAGAGAATTGATTGATTTGTAGTGGTGAGTTCAATTAAATTTTTATACAGTTTTTCCATACGTTACCTTCGCTCTCTTTCCATTGTCCAAGTTGATAGAGCATAATCAGAAGTTGTGCTGCGCGACTAGCGCGGATTGCTGACGTCAGCGAGTCGTTGACCCTCAATCGCCGGAAGTGCGAGTTCAGTCCACGTGGAACACTGTAAAATACGCAGATTTTGCATTGAAACACGGTTTTGCGTGGTTTTTTGCGTTCTGTAGAAGACTCCAGTGATCCAAACCTCTCCCAGGCACCTCATCACCTATTTGGTCAGGTTTGGACTGCGTTGTTTTAGGGAAAATACGTTTGTTGGGATGTTACATGAACATGAAGGCTCTGTCCCATTGCATAGTAGTTTTTGAGATTTTCACATGCAAGCAATTTCCAGGAGCTTCTGATCATCATGACATACATGATGCTGTGCAAAGTAGCTGAAAAACCCCTTTAAAGGAGCAACTTTTGGGGAGCTTGTGGGCGGAGCCAAGGCGCGCCTACATGGTTTAGGCGTCGCGTACTCCCCTGCTGATAGCACATGAAGCGCACATATCCTGTTAGATGGGCATGATGAGGAACTTGCACGAGGAGCATTAGTTTTCTCAGAAACTACGCCCTACCGGAGCGCATTATTGAGAAATCTCATCCTACTGGCCCCACCCACAAGCTCCCCAAGGATTGGGTCTTGAAAACCGGGTTTTTGACAATTTTGCAAGGAATCCATGTACCACTGTGATCGGCAGCTCCTGTGGATTCTTTTCACTTGGAAATCACAGAACGATTATGAGCAGGGACGGCGCCTTCAATGGATTTCCATCACTGTGCGACCTAAGCCCCGCCCACGCTCTCTAGCATTTTCTAATCCGAGGATTGATTAATCTTATAAAAACTCCTATTGCGATCTGTTCAATATATGGTTTGTGACAAAATAAAAATTTTCAAAAACTGGTAGATATAAGGCAGTGATTCATTAATTTTTTTTTGGATTCTTCTGCTTCTCGATCATCGTGGTCGCTACCGTAATCGTACAATACCGTATCAACGTATTCTATGGAAGAATCTAGAAAAAAAAAACTTACGCGTCCCTCGGGAAGTTCTGCTTAGCACGACGTCTCCTCATCTTTGCGAAGAAATTCTCACTGAAGATCACAGAATCTCCCGGTCGTGGCAGTCTCAAATCCCATCGTACATCCCAGTTGGGCATACGCTGAGGCGCTAAGGCCTTATCGATACTGCAAATTAGGCAGTTAGAGATGCAGAAACTGTCTCTGGCAATGTGCCAAACACTTACCGCTCCACTATCTCGCATAGCTGAGCGGTGGCTATGGCCTTGGTGAACTGTAGTGGGCCTAGCGCACGTCGCTGGCGTTTATACTCAGTTAATAGCCGAGTGCGGTCTACGGCTGATATGGTGCGGATCTCAGCGCGTGACGTCATGTTTACGCATTTCACTTGAGCCTGAAAGTTGAGAAAAATCGAAATATTCCCTAGCGACAAGGAAAAGATGCTTATTGATCGATGGATTTCTACATAGCTGAACCATCATCCTAGCAATTCATATAACGTTCATTGTACCAATGTCCATTCGGCAACAGTTTATTGCGTTATAACCGCGTTTCTGAGGTGAACAAATTGCTCAACTCACCGGAAGTGACGTCACTGTAGGTAATAGAGTAAGTAGAATTGCAGGTAGAATTGAACAGCACATCTAAAAGAATACAAGTGCTCTAGAATGACGCAGAGAAGAAGGAAGTGGTGAGTAGAGACGTGCAATGCGGGTCAACCGCTCTTGCATCACAGAATCCCGCAAGCTGGGTAGACCGCATCGCACCACCTACGCAGCGCGGCAGACCAGCCAGACGTTGCTGAAGTGGGGGCGGGCTGTTTGTCTTTATTCCGAAATAATTGGGTGAAAACAAGCAGAACATGAATACCACGATGCCCGACAACCACTGTGCCCAGCTGGCCTGCCGGACCAGGCGAGCGGTGTTCTGTGATGCAAAAGTAGATGACCTGCACTATAGGAGAGAGACCACCCATTTGTGAAAAAACGAAAAATTCACTGAGTCGCGATGAAGAAGTGATAATCAATGAGGAACGTAAGCACCAGCGGTAAAAAAATACTTTCAAAATCGCTGAAGTGTGAAGAAATAGCAGGTTGTCGTTGGTAGCCGCAGTTTTTCTACAAGTGGTGCGATTCAAAATGCCAGATTAAGACACTAATAAAGTGGAAATACCGTGATTGACGCTAGATTTGCAACACGTTTCCGTTAAACATGTGTCGTGCAAATGTCATGCAAACTCTATGCAACTGACGCCAAATTGGAATGAACATAATTTTTCAAAAAAATTCCAAGGACTTTTAAGGCTGTTCATTGGCATATGGATTAGGGACGAAACGAGCAAACAAGCAACGTTCTCTCAACAAGTTTTCATTGTTCCAATAATCTAATATTCTTGCATGTTACTAATAATTTTAGTAGAATATGCATGAAATGTGCGTTGTACTCAGACAATTTTTCGGAAGGACCACAGCAGAGAACTGGAAGAACTGACAGGTGAGACGAGGTCGTTCCGGTTTCCTGCTGCGGTCCTTCTGTACGCTGAGTCCTTCCGAACCGTTCCCCACACAAATCTATTCTGCTGCGGTCCTGCCGAACCACTCCACCGAGATTCGGAAGGGCCGCAGCAGAAAACTTTCTGCTGCGATCGTTCCGAAATTTTTATCTCTGCGTCTTTCGCATCTCAACCACATGAGCGCTATCTCTTTCGCTACGGTCCTTGCGACACTTTGTCTGAGCATGCACTTCTTACGTGCACGGCCTGAAATCGGCGAACATTTGATGCAAATTCCATGTCCAATACGTTTCCCTCATGCAGGCACGGCTTGTTCCATGGAAGTATCAATTATTTCATGAGATGTTTACTTTAAGAAGATCTCTGATAATATGTATGGGGCAGCAAAAAAATTTAAAAGAAAATTATCAGTAGAAAAAGTTAGTCATAGTAAGTAATGACAACTACTGTGCCGATCAGTAATTTTTGCACCACGGTATACTGGCAATCTGGTCTGTCACGCCGCACCACCCTCGCGGCGCGGCAGACCGGCTGGACTGTGTGGTTATCGGTTCTGGTGTTACTCATAAGCATTTCGGGATGAAACCAGACTCAAAAAAGAAAAACGGAGGAAAACATAAGAAACACATCATTGGCGGCAACCAGGAACCACTTAGTCCAGCCAGGAACCACTTAGCCTAGTTGGCCTACCGCGTTGCTTAGATGGTGCGGCGCGGCAGACCAGATGAGTGGTATGCAATGCAAGAACGACTGACTGATCTTATACATACATGGAAAGAACATCTTTCTTAAAGTTGGTGATGCTTGTTTTTTTCTCCAGATCTGCTAGGAGAGGAGAGTTTTGTACATGTACGAAATGTATGTACTGTTCCAATTTTAGTATATGTTCAGAAATGAACGGAGTATTGCGGGGACCGCTGCGTCATATAGCCACCGTATATGTATACATAGTGTTTCTTATGCCATGTGGGACAGTGATTACGCATGTTGGTGTGAAAATCCGCGAAACCGCTGTAGGCTGAGAGTGCAGCGATTTTTCCGAGGCATGATGGAGCAAAATGCAATTTTTCGATACTTTTCCCATTATGTTCGTGTTTTTTTTTTTTGGCCAGAAGATGGAATTTTTGGGCGAAATTCCACTCACAATTTGCAGAAATAACTTCAGAAAATTCTAGAAAAATGATTTTACTGTGATTTCTTCGAAGTACAAGAATGTACGAATCTGGCGGAATTACCTTTACTTCCTTCGACACACGAGAAGTTTCCCCCGAATTTTGAGAACACAATTTATTTCCTGGAAGACTATTGAAAAATCCGTCTAAACAGAAGAAAACGAGAGTTTACCTGTTCTATCGTGGAAATTTCCGGAAATCATTGGCTAGCCGCACGAGCACGTGGAACTGCGCTGGAACTAAATTTTATTCCTGTTCATTTAACCACTATTCAAATTTGCTTATTTTATTTTTACTAATTTTGATAGCGACGATTCCAAAAAAAAAAAAATTGGGAACCCTGAAGATCAGGGCCGCGCGAACGCAGCCCCACACGCAAAAATTTAGCTGTTGGCTAACCTCAACTCAAGGCTGCCACACAGGTCAGCCTGTGCGAAAGTGCAATGCACGGGCCTCACCATGGAGGTCCCGCCTTCTTGATCGCGAGAGCCTCCCAGCCAGGTAAGTTTAAGAGCCGCAGCGGCAGCCGACGTTCGACGCGTGTGCGCCGTATGTGGGATCGGTTGCCTTCGCATGGTCCATAACGTGGAAAATCGCAATGTGAAAGATACGTTATCGATTTCCTCGTGATCTACAAGGTAACACGCGGCTAGTGCGCGATCTGTGGGTGCGATGCGCGATCGCGCGCGCATGGCGTCGCTGCGCGATCAGATCACATTGCGAAATTCGCCGAAATTGCACGAAAACAGAATTCTCGCGGTGTTTACGGGAAATTCTCGATTTTCCAGCGAATTTTCGATTTTTCAGCGATTTCCTGATTTTTCGCGTAATTCCAGCGGTTTCACGCGAACTATAAACACGTCCTCTCTTTCCCCAAGTCTCATCACCCATGCAGTTTACCGATATTTTAGATACACTAGGAACTGCAATACGAATACATTAAATGGTATAGGAAGCACATTTAGCGTGCCGCAAGCCTCCGTGCATCCATCCAATCAGACGCATGGCGAGAGACTGTTGACACCCGAGGAACGTCAATGCTAGCAGAATCCACACGGTCCATCCATAAAGCGTTTGACGCAAGTTCACTTCGGCTGGGCTTCTATGAGCATTCCAAGCTGGCTGCTTTCAAAATAGCTATTGATATGAATAGCAATTAATCTTCAACCCTAATTTATTGCCTTCAACAACTTCTAGCCAATTAGCAACACCCGTGTTTTGAGAAGTGCGCTGCGGAAATTTCGTAGTTCAAAATGAGTAAAAACGCTAAAACCAAGAGATAATTGAATAAAAACGCCTGGATTGGAGGTGAATTGGCGTTACGGCGGCAATTGAAGCCAGATGTAGTTGAGCCGAACAATTGGGGAAATCGGAAGCAGACCAGCCGGAACTTGTCCGATTGAATCGTTTATTAACAGCTCTCGAGGAAAATGAGGCGAGTCACTTGCCGTTGAAGGAAAAAAATGAAGTGATGACTACATAGTAATAATGGGGGAAACAGCTTGAAATAGCGGAAGAAAAAGAAAATAAAAGAGAAATAAGAGAACATAGAAATACTGGGAAATAAATAAAATTCTTGAGATTTGAAATTAAGAGAATGCGAATTAAATGGTGGTACGGAATGAATGAATGAATGAATGAATGAATGAAATGAATGAATGAATGAATGAATGAATGAATGGATGAATGAATGAATGGATGAATGAATGAATGAATGAATGAATGATTGAATGAATGACTGAATGAATGAATGAATGAATGAATGAACGAATGAATGAATGAATGAATGAATGAATGAATGAATGAATGAATGAATGAATGAATGAATGAATGAGTGAATGAATGAATGAGTGAATGAATGAATGAATGAATGAATGAATGAATGAATGAATGAATGAATGAATGAAAGAAAGAATGAATGGATGGATGAATGAATGAGTCAATGAATGAATGAATGAATGAATGAATGAATGAATGAATGAATGAATGAATGAATGAATGAATGAATGAATGAATGAATGAATGAAGTGAAGTGAAGTGTAGTGAATGAATGAATGATTGAATGAATGAATGAATGAATGAATGAAGTGAAGTGAAGTGAAGTGTAGTGAATGAATGAATGAATGAATGAATGAATGAATGAATGAATGAATGAATGAATGAACTGAATGAATGAATGAATGAATGAATGAATGAATGAATGAATGAATGAATGAATGGGATGAATGAAACTTCAGTAACTGCTAGGTTTACAAAAATGTCTCCACTGTGCAAAATACGTTGGGACTAGTGAGGACAAAGCAGAATGGTTGAGGAATCGCTAAGGGGGTGTTAAGCCTCGCCTAAGGGGCTGCTTATAGGATACATATCTCTCAGTAAACACTCGAATTTTCGGCGCGATTAACGCTCTTGCCTGAAAGTATACAATTGCCTGCACTATTAAGCACATAAAACCAAATGGCTGGCTCCCATGAAAGTCAATCTATTTCTGGAGAAGAAACGAAAATACTCCTTGCAATGTGCCATACCTTCCAGGGCTATTTTCTAAGCCAGTTATTTAAAGGCCTGTTTGTTTTGGCTGGCAGACGTGCCACGTTAACTAACACAGAATTGCTAGTATAACTAAAAGTGCAAGGTTTAGCAGCTAATCTTGGCTTGCAAGACAGAAAAATTCAACAAAAGGAACATCTTCGTAAGAGATGTATGAAATGCATGTGCGCCCTGAGGATGTGTAAAGTTTATTTGATGAATCAGCTTCGGTTGAAATGTTGAGTGTTCGGGTGGCGTAAACAAAACGTTTTTAGTTAAGCAGCAGTAGGCCATTATTGCTATCAAAATCATCGATCTAAGATGACCTTCAGCTATTTGACTAGAATAGAGGAGCAAAAATATGCAGCTAAGAATGTGCTGGGTAAAAATATCGACGGTAAACAAAGGCAACAGCTCTGTTATGTAAAATATCTCTCAGCCGATCTGCGACGAGGTCATACCTAACTAATTTAGAGGTACGTACGTAACGCAGTTTTACTTTCATGTCGCTCAAATAGCCCCAGCTAGAACAACCGGGAATCAGAGGGGGTTAACAGAACTGATAAAGCACAGTTTGAGACATAATATACATTGTCAGCGCCTCAAACACTTCATTGCATTTCGCTGGAATACACAGGCCCCCTCTCGCCCCCTGTGAATGGGTCGCCGAATCTATCTTATTTTATAAAAAAGTTGAAGATGTTGCACAAGCTTGCTTTCTATTATTTGTTATTGTTATTTTTGAAATATTATTTATTTAGGATTAAAATCAAGCCATTGAGTAATTTTATTATTATGTTGCTTATATCAACTCAGATGGTGCTAAATGATACCGGAAAGGCTTAAGAAGGGGAGGGGAGGGGGGGGGGGGGGGTGGGAATGGATGTCTTTGATTTGGATGGGTGTTGTGGATTTCGACAAGCTAAGCCACACGTAGTCTATACCAAAAACGCCACCAATTTAACTATGTTTGCATAATTGGTTTTTATGGAACTAGTACATAATTTTATTAGTCGATTTTTTAAATCAATAGAAACTGATTACAGGAACGGAAACTAGCGAGCTGTTTACTTTGTTTATGTACGTACTTTTCCCCTTTATAGGTAGTAAATTACTTATACTTCTCCGAGGAGAGTTATTTTTGTGATCTATCATGATGCATGGATAAATAAACAAATAAAATAAAAATGAGAAAAGAAGGAGGAAAATGTAAGCCCTAAAGGAATAGTGAAGAAATTTTGTTAGATTTCTTGGGTGTGAGAAAATACTCCCAGTTCACCTGCAAACGGCTGTTAATTCTTCACTGGGTTCTAAGGATAATGTCACTACATCTGTAATTCGCAATGGAAGCGCAACTTCATGATAGTATTATAATCGAGTTATAATGCGGATTTCTTAGAAGCCCTGTAAAAAATTCTGTGTCTTTCTAACCTCTACAGAAGAAAGAAACGAAAAGAAATGAGTCAAACAGCGGTAAGTGGAGGTGAAAAAGTTACGAGCGACGAAAATACGCTCACTTTTAGCTGATCTCACCTGCATCCGTCAAGGTGTCATTTGTTTGTGGCAGTTTGTCGGCTTGACGGGTTCACCTGGTCGTCCACGACGGAAAGCGTATGAGTCATGCGTCGGACAAATTGAGGGGCGTGTCTGCTTGTCGGCAGGGCTTATGCCCTTGTTAGCAAGACATTTTTAGGTGAAGAATAGATATGAGGCTGTGAAATTGGTGGATTACGGCGAACACTTGGCAACGTGTCCATAAACTCACGTCACACCTATGAGAGAGTTGCGATTATGATGGATGACCTGGACAACTGTTCCGGGTGGACAGAACATTTTCACGACCCCACCCAAATTCTGAGAACGTTAGTGAGATTTGTGATTAATTACATTGATTACGTAACACAAATGTATGTAGTTAGGATACCATAACGTTCCATGTTGGATGGGTGTAAATTTGCCCCTAATTGGTCATTTCTGCCCCCAGAAATTTCGAAAAAAAGAGTCAGAAATTTATTTAGAGGCGGAGGGAAGAATGAACACTGATTACGAAAATTGCACAATAAGCACGCCTTTGAATTCACCTTTTCTTGTTGGTACCTGATGTTTTGTTTGTATTAGGTTGTCCTATAATAAATGGCCGCAACCTAGTAATGCATTTTTGGAAGCTCATAAATCCATGATTTCAGAAGCTTGATAGACAAGTTTTAGACTAGTATGAAGAGCAGGAGCTGCTCTATCTGCATCGTGAAAAGGCTTTCTCAATTACCCTTTTTATGGCTTCTGCAGACGAAATTGTACGATGGCGCAAAACATGATTTTTGTGCTCTCCCAATTTTTAGACTATTTTTTGCCCTAATGGGATAAAAGCCATACTTGGTGTTAGCTTTGCATTTGACCGGGTAGTCGTGTTGTAAGCGCGGAGAAACTGTGACTAGAGAAACACTTGCAGAACGATACGAGTTTCCAAATTTGACCAGGTGATGGACCCGAAACTTGTCAGAGACGAAAGCATAGTTCTGGAGGCGAGACGAGAATTCTGAAACAGTCCATGAAAATGTTAGCAGCCAGGATGGATGCAACTAAATCACTGGTCGCCTTCTTGGCAACTAAACATGGCAAAAAATGGGCAAAGTGGATTTTGAACAAGAGCATCGCCTGTCAGTGCTTAACTTGCGACACCATTTACTTTAATCCCTCCAATAAACACTGTTCCGGAATTTTCCGGAAAATTCGGCCTCTTTCAATAATGAGTGGGCATTGCTTAATGACATGGGGTTTTGTTTTGTTTGTGTCGTTAAGGGAGATCTGGATAAATTCAACAAACCTCGACATCTCAGAAAAAGGCGATTTTTTTCTGACAGATGAAATATTGCTTGAGGCGTTCTATCTAGACCAGGGCACTTGTACAATTTACTAAATGCCTCGCCTGTTACCATTTGGGGCTTGGCTTCGAGATTCGGTTGAAAATGACTCAGTTCTGGTGAGCCGAGGAAGTGCATGTCCACCGGCGGGTTGGCAAATCCACACAGGTTCACATCCTCACGTTATATCTCTCCCTGCAATATTGTGTTGGCCAAAAATTTGCCTAATAGAATAGCCCATCCTTTCGAGCTTGCGGTGAATCCAGTTTCCGGCTAGAAAATTCATGCGAATCAATGTGTACTAAAAATTGACCTTTTGCACCGCATTGACTGCTGTGAGTTATGCTTTTCTCCTTACATAAGTTTCACTGTACTGCTAAAATGTGCAGGGGATTCTGATCATAATACTTTTTAATACTTTTTATTCTAGGGGAGAATCTCTAGTTTGAGCTGAGTTACGCACCATGGAGTGCTCACCTCCAAAACGGTCATTATTTATGGGAAAACCTAATAGTATTCTGGCGATCAGCTCAAGAGCCTTTTTCCTCACTAGCTCCTGCCAAAAACAAGTAAAGTTATTTGGTTGGTAATTCCCCTAAAATGCTTGTCGTTGTCACTTTCTGCGTGTCGGAGAACCCCGGTGCACGTATTCTACCCGTAACACAGGTAGGGAAGGAAAATAGATAAAATCAATAACTCGACATTTTCGATCAATTGTGATGTATGACGTCATTTTGTTGTGATTTTGATCCCTTTGTCTGATTATTGATTAGGCCTCTGTTGTGCTGTATTAATATGTGCTATCCGCTAGCTCGCTCCGCTTCAGGACCGTCACTTAAAGCCCCGCCCACTCGCTATAATCACGTGCTCAATCCAGAAGACGACGCGAGGGCAACGAGCGGTGGAATCAAGGAGCCCAATAAAACTTCCAGAAGAAGGGACTGTTGTCACCCCTAGACGTCCGCCCAGAGCCCCAAAAACATCACACAATTTGGTTGTCATCCCTGTGTTGAGCGTATCGTAGAACAGCAGACACGTTTTCACTGAGCCATGGGCAAGAGTAGCAAAAAATCGATGAAGTCGATTGATCGATATTTCGTGCAAAATGGTTAGTTATCACATTTGTGTTCAGCGTATTTCAAAACCGGATTGGACACGCCCTTGTTATCGCGTCCTCGAGTGTAAGTGAAAAAAATCGACAAAATCGATAAATCAATAATTTCGTGCAGGGTGTTCAGCGCATTGAGGCACCCCAGCGGAAAGTAGCGTAAGACCTCCGCTTCCTTTGAATTTCTTTTTAAGCTTTGTACCGCAACTCCTATTTTGTAGCATATGCTGTAGGTATACGGTAGATAAGGGTTATTGATGAGTTGAAGACAAACTTCGATCAAGAGTGATCTCTATTAGTTGCCCTTTATGTAATGCTATTGAATCATTGTCACTTCACTTTGGCTCGGCTCCTTGTACAGCGACGTGACTCTGCTTTGTTGTATCCTAGCTTACATATTTATAGAAAAGATGTCGTCGAGCTGTTTTTCTTCCATTTTACTTCAACCTTGTTTTAAGTATTGTAAAATAAATGTATTCTTGATAGACATCTGCATCAGGTTTCTTGTTCACTAACTCTGATAACTGTGGAGGACGAACTCAGACCAAACGGCGTAATGATTTGGGTGGGAACCCTGGCAGCAATGGTTGCTAATTGCTGTCATCCTCCCCTCGATTGCTGCTCAATCTGTCGGCCTTTTAGCAGCAATTGTTGAGGAACGGCAGCAATCAAGGGGAGAATGGCAGCAACTGGCACTAGCTGCTAGGGTTTCTAACCGAACCATTACGCCGTTCGTGCTGCACAGTTATCAGAGAATGCTAGCGTTTTTCTTTTATTTTTAATTTCTTCCCACTCAAGAGGCAGCAATAACCGATCTGCCAGTTTCTTTTCGGCGCACCCAGTGCGCCTTAAATAATTGAAAAATGAGGGGAATGGATCATTGCAAACTGTTTATTCGTATACGAAGAAGAAGAAACTAAATTTTGATTTTTGATCACAACATCCATCATACCAAATATTGGTTTACATATCTGTGAATCTCATAAAGATAAACCGCTAGTGCATGCATCCCAAAAAACAATGATTGGTTTGCACATTCACAAAATTGTACGTAACACAGCTTTTGTATTTCACGTAGCTTTATTACCACTTTACTATTACCATTTATAACAAGTTCTACAATACAACAGAAGATGTGGTTTAATCAACTTAAATATGTGTGGCACGCAAGTTCACACCTTCTCTCTTTTTTGAGAGCGAACACAGTTGTATAAGAATTATAGCATTATTTATTGTATGTAATATTCTTCAAACACTCTTGTTTGCATCAATGCACGTCGCGCTTCCTTATGAAAGGAGCAGATATCTGCCACTGGCAATTTCAGCGGCCATAGATGATCTCATTCAATCGGCGGCGTTATGTCGCACGAAAGGACAGTACTCACGGGGATTTTCACTTCTGAAGTAAGTCGTTTAGTGTGTAGTCGACTGCTAGAGAATCATAACAGTAAGTAGAGTACCAAGAATTGCCACCCACCTGGCGAAGATATTGCCGTAGACGCCGATGTCAGTATGGACAGTTTGGTGTCAGTCCACGCAAGCTCACTTACAGGTTCATGCGCGCCTGAGCCCAGCGTCGCGGGACCAACGGACCTCGAGAGGCGTGCAATCAAGTCATAGAAGATAGTCCTCCGTTTCCATGGATTTCTCGCACTTTTCAAGCTATTTCCACATTAGATATGAGTTTTACTCATACTAAACCTTGGAATATGGCGAAGTTGCCGAAGAGAACATCATCGTGAGTGCTGCCTTTGAACGGTTCCCCATTGCTGCCTCTGTTTGTGAAGCGAAAATCTATTGCGTATAGTCCTTGTCGAAAAGATAGACGGATTGCTCGTGCGGTTTCATAGCGACGCGGCTGCAGAATTGCGGTGGGACCTATCTGACCCTTTCACTTTAAAGCATGCCGTTACCGCATCTCTCGTCTAGGTCCCGCCATGATTCTGCTGCCACGGAATCCGTCTATCTTTTTGATAAGGACTATAGTTCGAGCGGTCCTTCTCCAGTGACTATGCTATCGGATAAGCTAATAGACACGGACTAAACTTCCACCATGATGGCTTCAAGACCCTGTGCTTGGTCCAGTGTTGTTTTCAAAAAAACTTTGATAGTAAAGGTGTTCTGCTAATCCGCCGATAGTTCAAGCTTACAACTCGCGCTCGCCAACTGCGTGTTGAGCCGAATCCTCGCGCGAAGATGGTGCACGGTTACTGAAGGAGGGATTTCGAGAGGGAATCACCTAGGTTTGCACGAGAAGCTATGGAGCACTATTCTCGTGCGTGGAAGCACTTTAACGAGTAATGTCTGTTCGGTGGCATACAGTGCGGAACGCCCCAAAGGAATGAAGGCTTACATACATTGTACATGCCAATATTTTCACTCAACTTGCAAAAAGGTAAAAGCGTAAGACTCAGAATGTTGACAGGAAAATTGTCTTCGTCAGGACTATGCGCCAGACTAAGCATTCTCTAACAAGCATGTCCTCATGGTGTTGATTAACCATGTGAAAGTGAGTGTGGCAACCAATGTCAACCCAAAAGTGAGAGGACCAGGTTTTTGAATTTCGATTATTTTTTAAATTTTTTTCTTCAAATTTGTGCAATCGCGTGATATCTGCAGGGGAATGATCGGGAGACCGCTCTGTTGGTGAGCACATGCCCTAGATAGCAATGGTCCATATCAATGAGAATTCGGTGCGACAGAAATGTCAAACATTAGTCAGATGTGCAGGACGTGTCGCAGAAGTTTTTCAGCAGCCCAACATACACATATGTATGTGAGTCAGCCTCGATAAGTGAAAGTAGGTCGGCGTGAAGCAATGACTATGGGAGTGAAAGAAGATGTGGAGAAACAAATACTCTCAGAGGTGTTTTTCTGAAGAATATCAATTCATTAAGTTGAAGAAACAATGTGGGAACAGCACCAACGATAAGTAGTTTGGCTCATTTGCCAACAAAGAGTTCTAACATTACATTGCAGCGACATGAATCAGATGAAATTCACTACAGGCGCTGTAAAAGAAAAGAAGTAAATTAACACGTGTATGTAAACATAAACATCGGAGCGAATATACAAATGTGCCGAGATTGCAGACAGACCACATCCTTTCAACGGTATGCCAACATAGCAAAGACCTTTACCCGTGAGCGGAACTCTGCTAACTTCGTGAATAGGTAGCAGATCACATGTATCACCGAGATGATGGATGTGCCGAGGAAAAGTCCAAATTGTCCTCCGATCTCAGAGATAAAGCCAGGCAAAGACAACATCTCGATTTCCACATACTCCTCATACTAAAAGATGTTGTTTAGTGACATTAGTAGAATAAAACTGGCTTGTAGCCAAAGAAATGAAAAAAAGGACAACTAACACTAAGATCTCTATAGGAGAAGTCCAGGCGAAAGAACTTGCTGTTCTTGTGTCGGTTGACATATAAATCAAAGAACAGGTCCCAACGTTTACAGTTCAAGATACACTAAAAACGTGGTAATGTGGAAGAGCTAATACGGGAACGTTCTTTTCCTTTTTTCATGAGCACGTCATCATAGGAGTACCTCAAATATTCTAGTGAATAGTTATTCTTTGTTTCTCAACATGTGTTCCTATAATCCAGAAATTATGGACGAAAATATCAGCAAGTGGGGAGTCCTGATAATAGTGTTGGAATTGGAGCGGCAAGTTATATAGAAATTTCTTTTATGAGCAATTGAACGAGTGTGAAACGTACGAACATGTAATTACTTCTCCCAATCCTAAACCATTAGTTTTCCAGGAATTCCTGGGATTGCGTGGAGTCAGTGGTATCTGAGGATACAGTTAGGCTGGACTCGACACACATCGAGTTGTCACTAACGCCAGCCTGTTGTGAAAACTTCAAAACTGCAAGCATTCCCAGATTTTTGATTTTTAAATAGCGCATTCGGTAGATCTGGAATTGCTGATTTTTAGTGTCTGATACTATTTCGGAACGGATCACAATGAAAAGAATAGTGGTGAGGCGACGCTTCTGACACGCCATCGCGTTTATGTATACCTTGGAGCCGTATCTTGGAATCAACCTCCTTGGATTTCTTCAAGTTTCTCGTATATGGATTTTTTCTATAGAGTTGTTGGAAGGCGAACTAAATCAAAGCAGGCGCTGCCTTTTTTTGAAACAAAAAAGTAAAACTTTCGCACCAAAATAATATATTTGTTCGAAGACCAGTTCATGATCCTACCCTATTCTTGAGTGTTGACGATGACATAATATCGCCATAGTGCTTTACAATAACGTGTGGACTGCAAATTTCGTAGCCTCTACTTGTTGTTACATTTCGAAGGTGCGGTAGAGTGCAGTTGTATGGTTCGATGATTTTCTCCTGGAGCCAACGGTTCAAATAGCAGGTGCACCGTCCTGAAATGTGTGAACTTTTCATATGCGATCTAAAATCCAGATGGTGAATGTAGTATGACACATCAGCTTCTGGAACCGTTCAGCTGAGGGGCATTCTCTGACGTGGATAGCTTACCTCGTAAGAGAGGATCCGTGGTACAATTCTCTTTCATCCTCGTCATCGACACTTTTCGAAGTCTGAATTTCACAGTACCGCGGTTATTATAAGTGATATAAATCCGTGGATATTTCGAGATGTCAGGATATTCGTCACCGAAATGCACAACAACTTGCTTCTAAAAAGTTACCTTTGTGAGCTAATCAGGGAAGGATACTATGGGGGGGGGGGGGTCCTACAACTTCTAATGAAATGTATACTGTCAAGTGCAGTTTTCATTGCGTATCCCGGTGTCTGCTGCTTTGCTGTCCGTGAAGAGTTACATGACATGATTGTTGCTAGTCTAGACTAGCCAAATTCGAAGTTCGAGTTATATTTCTGCTAAAAGACATGCGCAGAAAGCAATTCAAACTTGTCAGTTATTCAAATTAATGGATAGTTGGAAATTTTCTCAGACACAGGTAAGTTCTCACGATCTTTCGGCAAAATACGTATATCCAAGGAGCCGAATTTGGGCTGCTTTGCGCAAGCTGGAATCACTCATGCCACATAACTCAAGGACTTCCATCCTGGCACGTTACCACCGTCCTGGCACGTGGCTCCCTATTCCTGCTCGGAAATTACCAGAACAGCTTAGTTCCTGCATTTTTTAGGTGGAGGGGATCTTTAACATTTCAAAGTCATCTAGTCAGATATCTTAGAACTACCACATCACCAGGTCTGTGAACTCTGCAGAACGATGAGAACTTCTTAGTGACAGCTTTTTCACTTTGTGCCATGATTGAGGTCACTTTGTCTCTTTTTTTAGAGCTATCCCCTCGTATTTTTTCATCCTCCTCGCACTCACTCGCTTCAGCCTATCTATCTCTGTTCATCTTCTGAATGTTTGTGTGCATGCCAGAATTGCTTCGACCATGGGGTGCGCAATATAAGACATTTTCATTATATATTTTTATTTTTCCATCCGATTCACCAAAATGGCCTAGATTCCAACTTTTTTTCCACGTCCCCACCCTGACTGGTCATTTCTGATCTGCCACTATCCCCCTAGCGATGCTCTTCCCGACAACACTCCTTAAATGCTTTCATAATCAGCCTCTATAACTTGCTCCTGTAAAGGTCAGCCTTGAGAAATAACATATCATGGCAGGCGATCTGATAGAGAGGGATGGGTTTCCAACGACTTTCCGGTTCATACCATGTAATCCTTTGCGCAGGCGACACGCTACTCACGCTCGATGTCATTACATTTCCCAATTCAAATAAATCAGTGGTTCGAAGTTTCGTTTTTTAGTTCCGCCAGTTTCGAAAGGTCTGGACGAAGTGCTCGAATACCCGTCTTTTTTAGTCGAATAAACGAATAGTTTGAATAACCTTTGATTTGGAAAACCCGAATGAATGAATTGTTCGAATGTCCCGTATTTCTAGATTGTCGAGTGAATGAGTTGTTCGAATTTCTCCTCTTTTTAGAAAGCCTAATGAATGAATTATTCTAATATTCGAACATTTCTTCGAATATATTCGATTCGGTCACAAGTATAGTGCGCAACTAGGTTTCTTTCTCGCTTGAAGGAGCCTGATCAGCTATGTAGCTTTTGCCAGCGAGCTCGCTGGCCCTCAATAAGGAAGGATATGGGTGTGACGGCGCTCCATGGTTGGGTAAGAGCGGCTGCCATAGGGTCATCGTTCATGTTCTCTATGTTTTGGCATCTATCAGTAACAACTGTACGTCCATGACCATTAAATAAATAAATAAATAAATAAATAGATAAATAAATAAATAAATAAATAAATAAATAAAAAGTCTTCGAAGAGAATTATGCAGCAGATAAGGAAAATGGATTTGAGATCAGCATCGAGAGCTACATTTGACAGCATACATTTCGTTACAGGTTGTCGGACTTCCTTAGTATCCTTCCCTGGTAAGTTGTCAGTTATTGAGCATATTGACTCACTTGTGCGGCACCTCCATTGAGCAATCCTTTGGTGGGTTTGAAATTGAGGCGTAATGAGTGCGACGACCCGCCTCCCTTCTGGTAATAATTATCGAGCCGGAAGCACCTGAATCAGAAGGCGATCGTCTAGTAATCAACCAACGAGATATCTCAATTGGTTTTAAGAAGATCTTCTTGAACCTGCTCTAAAAAAACAGTAAAGCAAAGACTTACACACACTCACTCTCGCAAAGCACTCAATTCGCAATGGACCTAGGCCGACATTAGTTTTCTCTAACCAAGCGCTTGCAAATGTCTGGTGATCACTGTAAGGCTGCAGCCAGGTGTATTCTATAGTTAACTTGTAGTGGCATTCTGATTCAAAGCCGATAAAATTCTGGATCTTCAGAAATATCCTGGTGCAAAACTTTTGGACCATTGTAGTACCATGTTGTATAATGAATAATGTTGTTTCATGTGGATGTTGGGAGTGTATGCGGGTACCCATTGCTGGAGAAGCGGCACATGATGGGCCCGCTGCCTTATATCAGTACGCAGGCAACCGATAGTGAAGGAGATGATGTTACGGAACAGGTTACTGGTGGTGAAAAAAAGTTGCTATAAAACAAGAATTTCTCTTACTTTCCACGCGACATCACGTAGTATGGTCTGAAGTGGTCACAACAAATTATTGGACTGCAGTTCGCAAGTATCTGTAAGGAATTGGGTCAGGAAACTTCAAATGTATGTAAACCCGCCCATTCTATGCTCACATCTTCACATTGCAAACCATTCTCGTCGTACACGAACTTAAACATGGTCAACATAGACCGTTCTCCCATCCAGCGTGTGACCAACTTGCGCACAGAGTTACGGTATATGGTGCTCCACTTGTCAACTCTCGTGTTCTGGAAGCCAGTACCAGCGATGAAGTACAGCAGGATGTCACGCTTAATGTCCATGCTCAAGTTGCCGAGACGTCCGGTAATATCTAAATATTCATTGATTTGCTGTAGCCGAAACCAGCAGAAGATTGTTTGTGTTGTCCTTCAAAGAAATGTCCCCGTGATATAGGACCATAAATACAAACTTCGTTTTTGCATTTTTATGCTTGCTCAAATTTTCTTAAAATGAATACTATCGAGAATGCTGAGCGAGTAAATAGCAACCATATGGTGATGTTTCTGTAAGTATTTGACAGTAGTGGTGACATGCCTCATAATGATTTAACAAACACGAAATTAGCGTGGTTTCAGATGCCATCTATATAATCACCCGTCTCGATCACTGGTAGTAGCGAAAAGGAGAGTCCTTTGCGCACCCGGAGAAAACCAGGACCGCTTCACCAGATTCAGAACTCACATTCCTCTAGGAGTACAAGGCAGAAATGTTATGAGAATCTACTAGCAAACGAACAACGATTTTGACGGATGAATCCACAACCTTGTCTTGCAGAACAATGGAAGCGTCTCGCATAAGAACTGGAAAAGTAAATATTAGGTTGTCCCATAAATAATGGCCGTTTTGGAGGTGCGCATTCCAAGGTGCGTAACTTAGCTCAGGCTTGAGATTTTCCCTTGACATTATGATCAGCATTTCCTGCACATTTTAGCCGTACAGTGAAACTTATGTATGGAAAAAGCCCAAAGCACAGGAGTCATCGATGTGCGAAAGGTCAATTTTCAGTATACATTGAATCGCATGAATTTTCTAGCCGAAAATTGGATTCACCGCAAGCTCGAAAAGATACCCTATAAGGCAAAGGTATGCCAACACAATATTACAAAGAGAGGTCCAATGTCTTACTCAGTGAAATTTTTCCTGGTAGGATGTGAACCAGTGTGGATTTGCCCGCTCCGCCTCGAAGCCAAGCCCAAAATAGTAAGTGGCGAGGCATTTAGTAAATTCTACTGCTGGCCTGGTCTAGCTACTGTAAAACTTCTCGAGCAGTATTTCATTTCCCAGAAAAGTTACCGTTTTCTGAGATGTCAAAATTCGTTGAATATATCCAGATTACTGTCAGCGATGTAAACAAGACAAAAGTCCATTTTAGTAAGCAATGTCTACTCATCACGAAAAGTTGCCAATTTTCCGGAAAATTCCGCGACAATGTTTATTAGATGGATCAAACTAAATGGTATCGCAAGTTAAACACTGACCGACAATGCTTTTGTTCATAATCCACTTTGCTCATTTTCTGCCATGTTTGGCTGCCAAGAAGGCAGGGTGACCAGTGATTTAGTAGCGTAACCTGGCTGCTATCCTTTTACGGACTGTTTCAGAATTCTCGCCTCGCTTCCAGAACTATGCCTTCACTTCTGACAAGTTTCCTGACCATCACCTGATCAAATTTGCGGACTCGCATCGTTCTGGAAGTGTTTCTCTAGTCACAGCTTCTGCGTGTTTACAACAAACACGACTACCTGGCCAAATGCAAAGCTAACACCAAGTCTGGATTTTATCCTATTAGGGCGGAAATATAGTCTAAAAATTGGAAGAGCACAAAAATCATGTTTTTTCTTATCGTGCAATTTCGTCTGGAGAAAACAAAGAAAGAATTATTGAGGAAGCCTTTTTAGGATGCGTTAGAGCAAAAAGCTACAATTTAGTCCGCCCACAAAAAGGAATACTCCTACGCCGGTAATGATCTGCTTCCTGAGATTGTTCTCCTTCTATTTTGTTAAGTTTGTGTCGAGTGAGCGTGTAAGGCAATTATTCACAGGTCTACAAAAGATTACTCGTTGCGAAGCAGTGGTAACATAGGGCTGGACAATGTAAATGGAATATGACATAAGGCTGGACAATGTAAATGGAATATGACCCCAAACGATTGAATCAACATAGGTAGCGAATCTGTAGCCGTCTGATGGGACGAAAACGCTAAGTGAAACTGGAGAAGAAAAGAGAAAGACATTACAGGATAGCCGAAAATTACCCGTGCATCTCCATTTCTGCAATATTGTGGGATTTCTTCGCATTCTTTTCTCCTTTTCTTATTAATTCCTTATCTTTTATTTCCAAGTAATAGTCATCTCGCGATGATTTCCTCCAACATCATGAACACTGCCATTATTCAACTGCATTGGGAATGGAAGTCCATTGCGCACTTTGTAAAAGCGTTATTCCTGCACCGAATAACTGTTCAAGATAGTGTAAAAAGCTTCGAAGAGCTGGGAAACAATGAGGACAGAAAGGGCAGATGTCTTTCCATTACTGCAGCCACCTGCAAGGAAGTGAAATTTAGTCGGAACAGAATTGACAGGAATCCGTAGGTTCTTTGCGCAAGATGCGACAGAGGTCAGGATCGTCCATGATGAAAAAATGTGTGAAAGAAGCTGAACATCAGTTCTTATCTTCCTCAAAAAAATCCACACCTCAGCCGATACTGTTTAAAAAAACAGGAAGAATTTGTGCAGGCAGATGCTTAAACGATTTCCCCATCTCCGCTACCATCCGATCGTCTTTGCTCTGTTAATTGGGCCTACTTCAAGGCAGAACTGTTACTGGAACAGGTCAACTCCTAATTTTGACGTGCTGGGAAGATGTAATGTCCAGTGGCAAGACACCCTAGTTTTTGTGGATTCTGATGCTAAAAGTTGAACTTATGTGTGCAAGAAAATAATTCGATAGGACGTTTCTAATTTGTGGAGAGCTGCACTTTTCGGGAATAGCAGACATGACCTGCGACTCTGCCCCTGCGCAGGCGGCAAAAATTGTTGAAGATTGAAGTAGTGAGCGTTTGCATGAGTTTGTGAGGCATGGAAAATGGCTTCTGTACGGTCCGAATTTGAACGCGACGGATTCTTCCCTGTTGTCTTTGTTGGAAGGGAAAAGCTGCTCTACCGCATCAAGAGTTTGTGTTCCTTGAAAGAAGCCTCAAAAAAGGCCTGGAACAAAATGAAGAGTACCTGCGAGAATCATGTGAGGCATCTGTGCAGACATTGAGAGCCAGCGTTTCTGCGAATGAAGGCTATTTTGTACTTTGGTGCTTTTTTCAGATATCCCGAGTCATCACTACATTTTATGAAAATTTGAGCTCTCTGCAATTGATGACCTAGTTACAGCATAAAAATTTTAGTGTGCGGACAATTTTCGGTCACCCTGTATATTCGTGACCGGCTCATTCGAGATTTCTCAAAAGAGCTAGTCACTCAAAAGCAGGAATCCAGATCAAAAACAATGAAGTAGGCATAAGGAAAATTTTGAGGAAAAAAACGATAAAATCGATGCCACTATGCGGAATAATCTCGCATTCTTACTTAAACATCTTCAATTACCCCTGCATGGAAGCTTCAAAGGCAGCACCCGCTAAAATCTTCTAAAATTCTGCTTGATTTTGTGGTTTTCAGGGCCCTAGAACTCACACCCAACAGTGCAATAGCCAGAAACTTGTGAGAAGTCCGCGAAATTGTGGAGCACCTTCCGTGTGTATTGTCGTGCTCCACTGACACTCGTAAGTCCTGCTGCACAGACGCGGTCATAAGCGCTAGTGGTTGTTACGAGTCTTTGTTAGCTGGCGCTTTGTCGTTGCAAAAGCACGAGAATTGGGGTCGAATTCACGATTGCGATTTGGATTTCTCCATAAGTTAATAATGATTCTTTGTGTGTTCGTTCAACAATTATATTGCGCTGCGAGTGTGTGTTACCACCAGGACTTTTACTTGGATTCAAGATTTTTGGTGGGTGCCTCCTCTGAGATAACATCATTATTTCGAGTTTGGAATCACTAGTGACACCGCTGGGAACGATGGTACCAGCACTCGACTAACATAACA
Source organism: Ancylostoma caninum (assembly GCA_037903475.1). NCBI lineage: Eukaryota > Metazoa > Nematoda > Chromadorea > Rhabditida > Ancylostomatidae > Ancylostoma > Ancylostoma caninum. Next base: position 689,229 of record JBAJFG010000074.1, read on the forward strand.
TTAAAAGTATGATTTGATAGGTAGCTATCAGTGGCGGACGCAGGGGGGGGGGCCCCCCCCCCGAGAATGGGTCGCCAAATTTTCGAAATTACTTTACAATACAAATAAAAATCTTGTGTTAGTTTATTTTTAATTGTTTATTTTTATTATTATTTTTAATATATTTTTTATTTATTGTTTATTATTATAATTAATATTATTATTAATTTTATTTTCCGTCTGGGTCCCCAAAACGGCGGAGACCCCACTTTTCTTCCCACGCCCCCCCTCCCGCCCACTTTCTGCGTCCGCCACTGGTAGCTATGTTGTTGGTGTCTGTTCATTACGCGTACCTACAGCCACAAATGTTGACCATAAATTAAAACCCTGCTAGTACCTCCAAAGAGAACGTCGTAATTGAGATGATCCGGATTCTTAGGGCAGATGTGAATACTGGGAAACAGCATTGTAGCGTTCTGAAAGGTGTGCCATAAGAAAAAAAAAAACTAATTGAGCAGGCAGCAGGCTCACTTGTTTCACAATCAGCCGCGTAGTGGTATGGTCATGAAAATAATCATACAACACATGGTACATGAAGTATGAGCTAACGATCACAATTGTAATGAGCACACAAGACCAAAGACGTCGTTGCAATTCACCCACCTAAACGGAGGTAATTTGGTGACAGAACTCACTAGTACATGAGTAAAATATAGGTAACCCTAGTGAGTATTAATATTCCATGAAGTGGTAGTGATCTGTGGTACAACGATGAGCATTTTCCGCTGTTGTTTGTGTCCGTGGAGCACAGGTTTGACGCCGACAAGGATAGATTTCCTAAAAAGTGCGTTGAATAATTGTCTTTTAGCAGAATTAGCAGAAGGCAATCATAAGGCCTGCGAGATTCAGAGCTGAGGGGGAAAATAACAAGCTAATAAAAATATCATTATCAGTCACTTGGAAGTATCGTGAATTCAGTCGTAGTTGAGCGCAGTTCTGAAGTGCGAGGCGGAGTTTACATCGGGGATCTGCCTGGTCGACAGCTAATCTCCAGTCCCTCCCCATCAGCCAGGGCACAGCACTAGGTGGTCAGTGTCGGTTGGGGAGTACTAAGTCCAGTCGGATTCCGAAATGGGCTACTAAGTACCTACATACTAGGGTTCTCTTGGAAAAAGAAGAGCACTAAAAAAGTGACTTAAATAAGCGTTAGTTAGACGACAAATGATGTTTCAACAAGAAATGCATACCATTTAGCGAAGAGAGCCCAAATAATCTCAAATTCAAGCTAAAATCCTCGAAAAACCGATCTCAGTACGGAACTGTTTGATCCCGCTAAAACTCACTGAAACTTGTTATAGGACCTGTCAGATACAAGAAATTGTCATTGGAGCGTGTTTTTTCTCGAACCGGGAACCTTTCCAGGAAATTTCTCTCTTCTGAAGAAGGGTTCCGATACGCTGTCAACTTCAAGAAATGCGCCTAGGTGGCATCATATCTCCCCCAAAGTGGCATCTTTCGTTTTTGAGAAACCGTCTTCGTTTTTGGAAAAAACCGTTATTAACGGTCAAAAAATGGTCAAAAACCACTTTTTGACCATTAATGACGGTTTTTTCCAAAAACGAAGACGGTTTCTCAGAAACGAAGGATGCTACTTTGGGGGGATACCTGTTGGTATAGTGCGCATCTACAGTCAAAATTCCAACATGATACGTCTCCTACAGGTTGAGCAACACCAGATTATCACTGGAGCGCACCAGAGTGCAGGGTAGGGCTGGAGTAAATGGTTGAACGGCAGTGATCTTCAGCAACGATTTTGATGATCCTCCAGACGTGCCTCGTTGAAATGTGCTTGTGTCTAACATCAGTAGAAGCTTAGCGGTTGGCTACACCCCGGACATTGGTGCTAATCCCCCTGAATCTGCAGGACGCCACTAAGTCCTGGTAGTCAATGACCACCTAGTGCTGCGCCCTGCCATCAGCACTATTCGTACTCGTTTAACGGAAACATGTTCATGTACAACGTGATATGCCGATAACCTACTCTTATAATAAGGCAAAATAGTTCACAAATTGGACTTGATATAGACGGAGAAATAAGATTGAAATGAGAAATAGGACGAATTTATAGAAATCAAAGGTTCTTATGAATTGGGTTTTCAAAAAGATTTCACTTTCAGTTTATTGATGAGATGTGCCTAGGAGGAGTAGGTCTGCATTCTATTCAAAGGAAGGGGACTGGCGGCTTGGTAACTTTCACAACGAAAAGTGAGTAGAGCAACACGAGTTATCGATTACTGGGAGAAAAAAAGGGTGGCTGTGGTCGCCTGAGAAGATAAACGGTGTTCTATAGAATATAACAGCATCAAAATTACCTCATCTTCGCAACAAAAACGATACTGTTGGAGTCTGCATCAAAGACCACTTCCCCTGTGCAGAATATTTCATACATTTCTCTTCACAGCCTTTTCAATAAACAACAACGCATAGTTACGCATAGATGTACAGATATATACATGGATGTTTGTCAAAAGTACGGCAACGACGACTGAGCCATCTTTTCACCTGGGTTCGTGAAGGTGTGGCGAATCCGTCTAGCAGCAAGCCGGAAAACTGTCAGATTGAGCTTCTTCTAGTGCCAGTTAGGCTTGGGATAGGGTTGCAAGCAAGCTTGTGCCTAAATTTAACACAACTGTTGACGCGACGCCTCCATCAAATCAGCAAAAGTTGTCACTGATCATTTACACGGAACTGCAATCAGATGGGAAGAAAGCGCGTAAAGTAAGCTTTATAGCTGTGGTATAGAACAGGGTCCCAACAAGAAAGGTAGAATGTAAAACACCTGAATTCTTTATAGACAACAAAACAACTACCAAAGGCAAAGTAGCTGAAATTGCAAGAAGAAATGGTCGCAGATAACAGAAATTCTGAAGAAATCTGCAGCCCAACACGTAGTATTTCGGATGTTTCTCTTCATCTCGTTGTCTACAAATCTGAGGAACGTTGCTGCGAAGGTTGTCTTCTAACAAAGGAAGTGCACGAGGCTAACCTCGGGGATCGAAGCGAAACATCCAATTGCAGGATCATTGTCTAAGATGATGTCGATATATACATATCATTTATGCCCAATGGTCCCTATGCGATCAGGAGAGCGCGCCAAAAATTTCTATATTACGCTGCTATAGGACTACATGTACAGCTAGTATTTTTGAAGCTTTGACAACACAAGCCAACTGTGGTTACCTTGATTATCTTTCCTGGGACCATAGAGTGTTTAAAGACACATTTTCGAAAAACTTGAACTCGTTTCATTATGAGATGATGAGCCAACTATACCACCATGGTGAGGTGGCTGAGTGGATAGCGCGTCAGGCTATGAAGCAGCGGGTGAGGGTTTGAATCCTGCCAGAGCAACACTCCTTGCATTTTTGAATTTTTGGCTTTTGAACTTGTTCCGAGTGTTCCTGATGACTAGAACACACCAGATACGTGCACCAGCGCATGAAGTACTGTAGGAACTTCGACTGATGCGTTACCACTCGACTACCTCACCGCGGCTGCCATGCTTGCAGCTAGGACATGATCGCAAAACCAGAATAAAGCAGGTTATTCAAAAATGCGTCTGCAAAGGTTCGATAACCCATAGGACAGCTAATCACGGCAACCACGGTTGGATTGCGTGGCCAAATTTTCATGAATCCAAGCCAGGACGACAACGACAAGGCACTAGAAAAATTGACACTACTCAACCATCATGAACCCAAATTCTTCAGATCTTTTTTGACTGAAACCTTGCTCACGGGGGCTATTTGAGGTGCTGTTCACGAAGTGCAGCCACCGTAGGCCTATGTAAATAGCATAACGGTACAAATGGGTATGATATTCGTATTATAACCTCCTATAGGCAAAGTTTCAGTCAAGAAAACCTTTAAGGAAAGGATGTTTCGTTCCGATCCCCTGGATTAGCCTCGTGCACTTCCTTTGTAGGGCTTCAGTGTGCATGTGCATTGCTAAATGAATCGTGAATAAAATAGAACAAGCATCAACTTACTTTACATCAATGCATCCAGTATGCATTCAAGGGATATGACAAGGTAAAACGAGGAAGTATAGCTTCATTGTTCGAAACATGGGAAGCAAAACTACAAACTGATTGTCATATAAATGAAAACTAAAAGTCCCCATTGATTTTGCGAAATTTAGTCAAAGATAAAGAACGGACACTTGCACGGTAGTCACAAACACTGAGCAACCTTTCGCGGTCTTGTCATGTATCAATTTTCAGTCCAACTTGGACCACAAGTTGCAGATCATAAAAAGATGGAAAAATGAGTTTACAACTCAGGCAATAACACAGGGCTACCCGACGGCGATTACCCGGCGACCCGACGCGTTATCCTCGGGTCGCTCTGAAATGGCCGTCGGGTCGCACTGTAAATGCTGTCGGCTCACCCGCACTTCAAAGTTAGTAACTGGCAGTTAAAGTTAAAATCAACCCTGCCTGCGCGTACATGCCCGTGGCAGCTTGGAGACACGGAGATTTCAACACTGGAATGTCCGAAAAGGAAAATGCAAACTTTTCAACCACCACCCAATGCTTTATCGCAGCCTTCTCGACCCTCAGGATTCGAACCTGCCTTCACACTGAATTCTGTCCTGGAAATCCGCCTTCTTATCCACTCGGCCATTCGTGTCGACACACCTCATTCTTCCGATCTCAATCATGTTCTCGTCAGCACTCCTCTAGCAAACATCGGGATCGTGGAGGTCTGCCTTGCGAGATGTGCGAGTCTGTTGCTGTGATTAATGTGTTACCGGTCCACCGCAATCCATTGTGAACGCGTTACTAACGTAGGGAGAAATTCGAAGAGCAGTAATCCATCTTCATAGCAGTTCAAGCTTTCAACACTTTGCATCTGCTCGTTAACTGTACGTGCAGTGGGGTCGGATTAGTTGACCATCCCATACGAGAAGACCAATCGAGGATGGGGACAATTATGCGAAAAAATGTAAAAAAAAATGTGCGGATACAAAATACGAAATGTATGGGTACGCGGGCAATCAGAGCACCGAGCAAAACATGATGCGGCACAGCGAGTGGGCACGAAACACTGAAGGTTCCTACGCTTCATTAAGGGTCAATTTCATTCTTTTTTGGTTTTTGGGTGTTCAATAGTTCACATCACAATAAGCATAATTTTTGTTCAAATTTTGCGAGCAACAAAGAATTTATTCGTTGGAGACTTTTCATTCGGAAGAATTTAATTGGTTTTTCTCCCCAAAGGCCACTTTTTGAAAACTACAGAAAACAGCTGCAAACAAGTACTTTAATTCCTACTCTTCCGAATTTCTTGCCAATTCGCCTACAAGAGTAGCAGTGCTCATAAATATTTGAAAACTCCCAATATCAAGAAAATTTTAGCGAACGAATCAAAAAGATACTCTCACGCAGCTCTGCGCCGCATTGGTATGAATATCTTTTTTCCTAATGTGTCAGTGAAGATGTTTTTATATGCCTTAGATTCCACAATACTGAACCTCGGGTCGCCCCGTAATTTTTAGCATTCCCTCGGCTCACCCGGTGAGTTCATATCATGAGCTCGGCTTGCCCGGCGCCTCGTGTTATACCTTCGGGTCGCCCGAGGGATCAATTAATTCCCTCGGGTCGCCCTGTAACAGGCCACGCCCACTTTTTTGGTAGCTCGGGTGGCCCGCTCGGGCCGATTTCGCCATCGGGTCGCCCTGTGTTGTTGCCTGAGAATTAACCATAAGCATGCCTGATAAAAAACATACGGATTCCTTCCTTCTCGTCTAATGCATTCTTGACGTGAACGTTAGCATTCTATAGCGCTATTGTGAGAAGGACATCAATTTTGACGCGTAACGTTGCTAGTCGGTGAGTACCGGATTCTTATTCGGCTTCTATATAAAAGTGAACAGCATCGAAATAGCCATCAAACAGCCGCCGAAATGCAATCCAAATGACACCCCTATCCTGTCCGATTATGCTTTGTTATTTGTGAGCCGCACACGAGGTTGTTATAATTTCACTTTATTGGCTGACGTTTCGGCGTCCTCGCCTTCGTCGGAGCCTGAAAGAGTCAAACCAATTCATGAAAATATCCGAACAAACGCCGCCTCAGTCATGCATCCAGATCCAGGCTATGCACCAAAAAACACAAGCCAACCCCAGTGGAACCGACGACCAACCTCTCTACAAGTCCTACGGCCGGGTGATGTTGGACGACCGAACACGTGTGGACTTGGCAGCAGTGTGAGACTTTCTGCCAGAAGTCATATCTCAAATCAGATGTACAATGCGAGATATGGAAGCAGTTCACTGGTGATGGTGGGGCACTCTTCTCTGCGATTCATTTTTGGATTTCTGATGTGGATCCAAAATGCTTCGAGAGTTTTGCGTGCAGAAATTTCAGTTTCACAGGCAAGGATTGTGGCTTGTACTTCATAATCGACGCCGTTGTGGGCCTGTGCTCGGTGACGACCAAGAGGGTTAGACGAACGAGAACTTGATTTCAACTCGAGGTGCTCTTTGACTCCTACGCACAGTGGCCGATATCGTAAGCCAAGTAATAAGAACATAATAGTCCACAATTTCTCCGCTCATCCTGCGCATACGAAAAGAAATATTGTTCGCAACATGTTTAGAACGGCGGCCAGGGTGTGTTCAGGGAGCGAAGAGAAAAAGGAATCACTCGATTTGGCGCATGCGATTGCCATCTCTAATGGCTACACACCCACTGGACCACGCGGTTGGCGGCGCTGCACGCAAATGCGAAGGAAGAATGCCAATAAAGATAATAAGGTCCAGTTTTGCGTACCGTTTATCTCCGATGAAGTAAGCAAAGCCATTCGACTTTGCCTGAGGAGAGCGAATTTAGAAAGTTTGGTCACGCTCGTAGAACTACCGCCAAGCAATCTAAAGCACCAACTGATTCGAAACCGCATCTACGACCGTCTCTGCACAACGTCTGATTGTGTGATTTGCCCGTTCGGCAGAGAAGGTGACTGCATGAGATCTTGCGTCATCTATATGATCAAATGCAGAGAATGTGGTGACGAGTACATTGGTGAGACGGCACGGCCACTGTGCGTAGGAGTCAAAGAGCACCTCGAGTTGAAATCAAGTTCTCGTTCGTCTAACCCTCTTGGTCGTCACCGAGCACAGGCCCACAACGGCGTCGATTATGAAGTACAAGCCACAATCCTTGCCTGTGAAACTGAAATTTCTGCACGCAAAACTCTCGAAGCATTTTGGATCCACATCAAAAATCCAAAAATGAATCGCAGAGAAGAGTGCCCCACCATCACCAGTGAACTGCTTCCATATCTCGCATTGTACATCTGATTTGAGATATGACTTCTGGCAGAAAGTCTCACACTGCTGCCAAGTCCACACGTGTTCGGTCGTCCAACATCACCCGGCCGTAGGACTTGTAGAGAGGTTGGTCGTCGGTTTCACTGGGGTTGGCTTGTGTTTTTTGGTGCATAGCCTGGATCTGGATGCATGACTGAGGCGGCGTTTGTCCGGATATTTTCATGAATTGGTTTGACTCTTTCAGGCTCCGACGAAGGCGAGGACGCCGAAACGTCAGCCAATAAAGTGAAATTATAACAACCTCGTGTGCGGCTCACAAATAACAAAGCATAATCTATCATAATGCCGAGGTTCAAAGACGGTCGGACATGGGAATTAATCCTATCCTGTCCATTTTAGCAATTGGAGCGGCAATGACACGGCATTCAACTCGGCAAATCTCTGAATAACATAAGCGCAGCCTCACATGAAGTGTATTACAAAGGAGTTGCTCCAATAAAAAGAGAGCACTGAAAGGCATACACTAATGATTCAGTGCTCAGCTCCCAGCTATGCCCAGCGGTCCCTGTTGGTTTCTCGAGAGTCTTCTTACTCAGTGAAACAATCCGAAAGAATAGAAACGTAGGTAAAACCACTGCTGGGAACTGATTTCTAGAAGTTTTGAGAGCAGTCGGAAATTCTGCAGACGGCGACTTCGCCAAAATAGCGCTCGGACGAGAGACGCTCGGCTACGTGATGCTCACCAAAGTCGCCTATATGAGCCACGTGCGCACGAGTGCGTGGGAATTCTGTGAACGTGACAATTGCTGGCAAACTAATGACCTCCTCAGGAAAGCAGATCTATTCAAGCACATATCCTTACTACCTTGAATCTATAGAAGGATGCTTACTATAGAAAGCTGAAGGGAATGGTTGCCTTTGCTCGACACACCGGATGAGCGGGTTAAAGGCAGCACCCACGATAATCTTCACCTTCGAACTTTTCAGAGTTTTCAAACCTGAGGCATTGTCCCGACAATTCTGTGATGGAAATGCTGTCAGAAACCCCGCATTTCATGAGATATCACAAGCATAACATCAGTTAAACAGTTCGAACCCAGCCCGCTGGTACGAGTTGACCTGCTGTGCAGAAATAGCCGTGGGGCGATGTTGGAACGAATCAGCTGTTTTCACATACAATCGCTCAGTTTTTCTCTGAAAAAAATTTGTTTCGCGGACTTTTCCGTACCATTCGTACACTACTATGACTGCAGCTGTCTGTTTGCATTCTAATCTTACTTTTCACCAGCTGTTTTCCATTTTCTCTTTTCATAACATCCATTTCTTCCTATTTTGTGTGTTTGTACTATTTCTTCTCCATTCTCTCCCACATATAATCGTTTTTTTTTTCACCAGTAAGTCTGTGCAGCCCACACTTCATTTCTTCTGATTTCTGTTCTTTTCTGACTTGAATATGCTGCACAACCACGAAAATATCCAAATCCGTTGAGGAAATACGTGGCGATCAAGTCAGTGTTATCGACTTTTTCCCTACTCCATGCCTGACAACTCGACCGTTTTGTTCAATCGCAGCAAATTCAAAGTATCCGAAAATTGTTTTCCTGTGACTTCCAAGTGGAATTGACCCACACATTCGTGTTTTTCATGGTCGAAAACCCAAGGGTATCTTGAAATCTTGAAGTTGAAAATTTCCGTGGGTGCTGCTTTTAGGAAGTATCTTTGCTTGTCGAACTTCCAGTGCAATTCCTATAACTCTTCTACGGATGAGAACATTTTGCTGGTTGATGTGGATGGATGGCACGAATGGCTCTTCTGCCATTCTCAGCACTACTATTAAGAACTTTTTCTCTTGCAGAGTACTTTATGTACTACCATGTCTGCCATTGTCCTTGTAATGAGCCTCCTTCATCAAAAAGAGCGAATTGCACTGCATTGTAGGGTCGCCTGATCCGTGTCTGCCTCTTCCATTTTTAGTTCCTTTCCGGTCTTCTTCCTCGAAAATTCCTGTGAGCAACAAATTAGAACGTGCACCACCTAGCCGAAGCCGCTCTGCGCTCTCCACGCAACGCACCAATCATCACTGTTTTCTGAATCGGTTGTACTTTGAACGAGCTCCAAAACTACGCTTTTCGCGTACTTTAGCGTCTTCTATTTGATATGTATAAAAACACCTAAAGTTTATTAGGAAAGTCACCTCCCTATTCCAGCCTCAGAACTCTTCGTGTACACGGAGGTGTTGCATGTCATAAGGCGTGAGAATTTGTGAAATTTGACGCCGCTCAGTTCCAGGTGATATTTGATCTGCGGTTCTGGATCACTTCAGTCTGAGTACTGCGTTATCCATTTGTAGTTAGCAACTCACCTTGATTTTAGTGCAAAGTACGTTGTTGCGGATAGAGTTGACCTATGACTGTAAAACCGTTCCCTATAAAGCTGACCTGCCGTTGCGGAACCAATCGATTAATAATGATAATCTTTATCTTCAAAGGTTGAACACACCATTCGATTATGATCTACATATACATGCTAATTCACTCCGAATAGCGTTCCTTGTGAAAACGTATCAAAATAAGGCCATTCTCAATGTAATATATACTTTTGAGAAAGAATAAAAACATGTAAACTCTTACAAAAGAGAAAAAAAACAAGTAATACAGAAAAAGAAATCAAGGAATACATAGTAAGGAAAGATGAAAAAGAAACATGGCTCCTACAAACTCTCCCTGAGTTGTGGAAAATGCGAAAGAACATTTGGGGAATTTTAAAAGCGAAAAACATCACGAGAGGAAATGTTGGGATGCGGCGCGGTCGCAGCGCGTGTGCGATGCGGCCACGTTGCGCCATCCTGACCGTCCAGCACAATGATGTCACTTTTACGGCCATTTGCAATGAGCAAAAATGTACGCAAAACCTTTGGCAGCGTGCCAAGTGACATTCAGGCGCCCGAACAAGCCATAGGATGGTAAGTAACAAAGAAATAAAACGCACGTTACTAGCCGCAACAAGAAGCCCTACACAACAATGCTGTTTTCTTGTTAGCAAACGAGTACCGTGAAAACACAATCAATAAATCAATAAACCAATCATTTCATAATTTACAAACATAAACAAAACAGACATATATGAGTGGGATGTGTGGAAGATTTTCTGCTGTGATGTATGTCAAATCGATGAAAGTGAACACTTATTGCAATGACGTCATCAACATTGTGAAAGGCTCATAACAAGGAAGAACATGTACAAAATCAATATCGATCAATACGAATCGAAGAATGATTTTGCTGCTTATTACTATACGAACGTATATTGCAGAGGAGATTGTCATCAACGGGAGGAGAGTGTAGTTGAAAGAGCTATGCAGGTACATACGCGTACAACTCATTCTCGGTCAGAGCGCACACATGTAGACACTAGAGAAAACTCTGCGTCTCTGACGCAAGAATGACTTGCACACGCGCTTTGTATATCACTATATATAGCATATATTTAGGTATATGTAAATATAACTGGGATCATCATGAAGAAAGACATTTGTATGTGTGTGCATAAATATATGTATATATACGTAGGGGTGCATTCGTGTATATGTGTGTATATATAAGCAATTCGGTGCATTCGGTGCTGGTATGGCGCGAATTCAAACAACAAATACGTGCTCTAACGCTACTTCCGCTTGCTCTACAGCTAAAAGAACACTCGGCGACGAGCGCGATACGGTAACGACAGCGCGTCCTATCTGATTGGACGACACACTACTGCTGCTGCTGTGGTTGTTGTTGTTGCTGCTCAGCGTCAACAAGGCCAGCTAGGTCTCCAGCTTCTGGGATTTCATAGTCGGGGGCCAGTGAGCGGACAAAATCCTGAAAAAAGGCGGTGTTGTGTGACATCGCAGTAGTCGATATATCGATTTTTTTCAGCAAGAGTAGGATTTTTTCGAATGTTCCATCGGTGTGAAGCATAGATTGTTAGTGGTGTACATTCAAACTGAATAGCGAAGTAGATTATAAGGTGTGAGCGTAAACGAGGTACATATCGCCAAGAGGGCGGGGTTTATTTCGCACTATATGGACCTATCAGGACAGAAAAAAAGTATGTCCAATTTTCACGGAAACTTATCGAAATTTTTTGAGCGGAAATTGTATACATTCAGATTAATTGCCTTTTTAATTTTTTTCCTTTATTTTTTTCAGAACAGGATTAATTGCCCTCTACAGAAAATAATTTGCGGATAAATGCGGGAAATTTGAAAAAAAAAACGATTTGAAAATTTCAAAGAGTAAAGAAAAAATTGTTAAACTTTCAACTTCAAGTGATTCGGACGAGTTTTTGCAGCTTGGAACGAGTTTTCACGCTAATCGAAAGCAATGAATTTTTTCCGCAAATGTGCTCTAAATTTTCATTTGTCTCAGGGGCAACGAAGCTAAAAAAAAACTAGTAAATTAGTGTAAGAATGGGCGGATCTTGCACCTTTGGGCCTTAATCTAAAATTTTGAACAATTTTTCTTCAAAATCAGAGTTAGTCAGCCCAAATAAGCATGCTTTGAATCTTGAACAAGTTCGCAAGGAACATTTGGAGGGCGTGGCCTCGCTGCAAACCCAGAAAAACTGCTCGAGGACAAAGATACACAGCACTAGAAGCCGAAAGTTAGCACAGCAGTGCATGTGCGTGAATTTAGTTGCAGATGAGGCCCACCACTACCACCACCATAAACGGTCCAACACCACCACCATCACCACCACATTTTCTCATGCATTACTAATCAATTAGTATAAAAAACACTGGTTGCACCTACCATACTCGCCGCACTCACGATGTTGCGACTTGCGAGTTGTCGCGCGCGACGCAATTTCTGATTTTCACGCATTTTCGCCAGCCGTCGCGCTCTCTGCTCTGGTTTCTCGTTCAGCAGTCGCTTCCGCTGGTAGTCACGTAGTCGCCGAAGTCGCTCCTCCTTCACTTGAGCGGCGAGATCATCAGAATCGGCGGTAGACATCGAGTCGTTGCGGTATTCTTTCTTACGTCTGTCCGGTTTACTCCCATTCATGGCGTCTCGCTGCAGCCGATATCGCTCCTTCATCCGCTGGAGACGGTGTTCACGCTGTTCAGACGTTTCAAACAATCGTTTCAGCTTCATTTTCTCCGAAATCAGCTTCTTCGTCCGTTCACTTCGATCCGTCTCAAAATTCAGACTGTAAATGCGCTCCAATCCAGCAGCTACCGTATCCACAATCACCCGTTCTTCATCGCTCTTCACTGAAGCTTTCAGCAACTGTATCACCACCACGAATGAAGTCAACTCGTCCGCGCCGAAAGTCTTCTGGAGTGACGTAAGAGTGTCGAACAAGCCATCATACGTCAGTGATGCTACATCAACAGCAGGAATGGTTGCCGTCAACGCCGCGGATGGTCCCGCGGGTGGTCCTGCGGAAGTCCCGGCACTTTCCGTGTCAGCACTCCAGCAGTTAGACATTAGTTGATTCAAGCATGTTAGCATGGAAATGAGGTTTTCGGCATTCGTGTCAGGACCCACCGTCATCACCTTAATACAGCTCAGAATAGTACTGTCAAAGTTGTTGACTAGGTTCAGAGGGCGACACAGGGATAGATCCGGCGACGAGACGTGACGTGGACGAATTTTTGCGGAATCTTCAGTTTGGGTTCTCCACAGTACTATATATGGCTAGAGGTCATTTCAAGAATTGTTGGTGTCCCGTGTATTGGTGGTAATTACAGAATAACTACGGAATACAGGGAACTCCAAACGGCCGTGTGCAAGGGGCGGGACCGCGGCGTGGCGTGGCACTCAGGTTGTCTGCTGCCGACAGAAGCAGGCAACCAGGGTCACATGCAGAATCTCTGTGTCTCCGCCGGAAAGCCGCGCCGCGATCCCGCCCCTTGCACACGGCAGTTTGGAGTTCAGAGTAGAAGACAATGTTGGGTTAAAATTTAAGATTACTGTGTATAACACTGACCAATACATATATGGGTGAACCTTAATTCTTGAAAGGAGTTCTACAGAGGAAAGCATGCAATTTGCAACAAAAGCCAGAGCATAGAGAAGCAGACACTCCTCTGCGTCTCTACCCACTTCATGCAAACGAAACACCACAACAAAGCCAGGATTAGAGCATTAGCAAAATTCTGAAGGGATTCCTCCCAAAATCCACGGTATCTCACCTTGAACAGTTCACTCTGCAAAAGATTGTTGTTGGCACCTTCAGAGAACCAGAATCTAAAGAACATAGCGTAATTAAAGGCCGCAAAAGTTGCCAATTTTCAAAACTCTGCGTCTCTGACTCACTTCGCCAGAGCCATATCCCTGTCAACCTTCTTCTCATCCGATTCATCCGTGGATGCAGAGGAAGTCGACTGAGTCTCGCTGGTCACAATCGACCCTGCAGAAGAATATTTATACCTTTGTAAGTAAAAACAAGGGGCGGAGCTTGCACTTGATAGGAGCAGCACTAGGTTTCTGGGTAATTTTATACATTCGGGTGAACACTTACCGTTCAAGTTTACTATTGTCTGCTCTTGAGGAGGCGGGGCTAGTCCCATATTAGCTGCCAGCATGTTATCAGCTGCTCGTCGAATCTCATCGAAGGCATTCTAGCAAAAATCAATATTCACAGGTGGAAATAATCAGGTAAATTACCACTGTCATTTTTGAGAATTTTTCAAAAGAGAAAACACATTGAATCAATCGAAAAATCGCAGTGGAAATTAGAGGAAGTTTCCTGTTTCACCCCTCACTTATTAAAACTATGAACGGTCACGCAGATTATTTCTTCCACAGGAACGTTTGTCCCGATAATGACCCTCAGGCCCTAGGGCCCTTGACCCTCACCTGTACAGTGGGCACAGTCTCTTCAGGCTCCTCCTCCTGCTTGATCTCTCCCTCAACTCCACCAGGTGTTGGGACAAGTCCGACCAGCGCGGCCAACTTATCCGACATGGACATTCCATTGAACGGATCCTCGTCGAGACTGGAAAATCAATGAAATCAATCAATAACTCCAACCTAAATGCATCACCATCACTCACCTCTCCTTCTTCACGCCTGAATCACCTGACTGGCGTGCTGCCATCGTTTGGCTGATGAACTGCTGGATTAGTGGTGAGGCTCGAGGTGCGCAGGGGTTTGCTTGAGGAAGAACATTTAAAGGAGAGACGCAGACAGGTAAAGATATGAGGGAGTACCCGCGCTTGCTGTGCTAGCATTTCCACCGCCGCGAATGAAGTCAATCAGTTCGTTTTTGATTTTGTTCGGTGGACCAGTGACATTCTCCTCGACGCGCATATCGCCTTCCAGCTTCAGCACCTTCAAATAAAGGGATTTACTTTGACTGGAAACGGGAACGGTGAGAACAGTAAGAACTATACATCTTTTGGACAGTTTAATATTCTATCCTCCTATCCATAGTTTAATATTGTTAAAGGATTGATTAATTTGAGAAAAAAAAGGTTCCTCTCCCCATTTTTGAAGTTTCGGAGGGTCAAGGAGGTAAGAGTGGGGAAGGGTGGTAGGCTTTCTAGAGAATGGCAAGACGTTAACCCAGCAGATCAAAATGAAACCTACCTGGTTTGAAGCTTAGCCTAACAAGTTGTTAGGCTAAGCTTCAAACAAGGTAGGCTTCTTTTGTACCATTTTTGCCCTACGCTTCTTCGAATGTTTGTGGTGCAACTACGGGGGGTTACGCACCAACCCCATCGCGACTGCGTGGTCGAGTGTGTACGGCGCCAGAGTATAAGGCAGAAACCCAAGGGTTCGGGTTCCACCAACGTCATTATCTTGCATTTTTGCATTTCCTTCTCGGAACGAGGGCAAAATGGCATACACAGCACTTTTTTAGGCAAAGGTTCAAACCAGTTCCGTTCCAACCTTCTAGGTTAACCTAGGATTTTGTACCTTCATTGTTAGGTGGCAGTAAGATATGTATTATTGAACAAGATTTAACTGGAATTATTTTTAATGGAGTCGAAATTTAATTTAATCTATTATTTTACAGCGCTTTACAGGCAAGATCCATTCCCAGCCAACATTTTAGGGAAGTGAAGCCCTCTGAAGAGTGGCATACATGTTATTTCTATGAAACTTCCCCCAATCCCTCCTGCTGCTCCGTCTCTTTCACCTCTTCAGCACATCGGTGGGCGTGAAGTCAAACATACCACGTGTTTCACCTATGTATCTTGCCCATTTGGTGCCGGTATGGGTATGTATAATGCCGTTATCAATACAAGTATTGTCGCAAAAGGGGCAGCCAGCTCGCAGCGTGCACTCATCGTTCAACTAAAAGCGCACCGTAAAAATTGATAAAATGTGATATGATACTCTTGACGGAGGGTGGGCGGCAGGTTGGCGACAGGCTGAGGCACCTTCAGTAAATGCACGACAGCTCTAAATACAGTAAGCCCCAGTTACTGTAGCAGAGAGGTCAAATCTACCTATCTAGCATGTTTTAACTTGTTTGGTGGCACATCTAGCTAGGCGGACACATGAATGTACACGTTCAAGCCAGTTAGGACCACGCTTGCGCTGTGGCGTGTTACAACACGCAATGCGAATAACGGTCAAATGCTTATATTTTGAGAATCCCTAAACGCACTAGGACCGTCCAGAGTACAAAGCACGTCCTTTAAACAAACGAACTTGTTATTCTTAAACGCTAACACTGTCATGTGGTTTGCACTTTTGACGTGCACGACAGGTAATAAATACATTTCTGTAGTTTGTCACCAAACCGCTTTCAACGACACTGTCATTCATACTTTGCAGGAATGCGAAGGTTTTGTTGAATAACTTGTTTTTACCTGGTTAAGATACCTTAACATTCAGTAGCTGAATCAAAATCAAGGTCCAATTACTAGCTTGCGGTATTCTTGGAATAGTAAGCCAAGAAAAATATGAAGAAAAAGGATGGACCATGAGAATTGTCTTACACGCTCTGGAATAGGGGCAGATTCCTATTTGAATGTTAGTTAGAAGCGGAACTGGTGAGAAGACATATTATGTCCCAATAGCTCAACTCCATTCATGATTAGATTATCTCGACAACTTACTTTTGTACTATGTAATTTTGATTAAAATAAATTCAACCGGCAACTTCACCAATGGAGAAAAAACCAAAACAGGAAAAGTAATTTAAATATGAGGTTATCCGTGCTTGTACTTACCCTCTCGTAGTCGTCCTTATGATGCGCTTTCAAATGCATCTTCAGATTGGTGCTGAACGCGGAACCTGTCCGGAAATTGCAGTTTATGCAGCCAACCATCTGAAACAAGAAATTCTCATCTAAATACATTCGAATATGAATATATGGGCATAAGGCAGTGATCACTAAAATAGGATGAAAAAAGTGAACTGTCTTTACTGTCAACGGAAAATTTATTTATTTGTAACATCTGTCATCAAAAATTGATGATTTTCCCTGGGATCTCAAATTAGAGGTTGTTTTTCAGAACCATAGAACTTCGCGGCACTCCTAAAAAGGGCGTTGGTCCCACGTGCCACACATGCGAAAATTCGCGCGGTCGTCAATGGGTTAAGAAAAAGTTCCTAGCCCAGAAACCTCAGCAAATCCCTATGTCTCAGAAATTATAGCATATCAAACAACCATTTTACTCCTGGCATCCTGCCAATCTAGTAGGCAGTTCTAATCAGTAAACACCACTAGTGGACGCAGGGAGGGAAAGGGACGGGAAGAGCGGCTTCTTCAGAATGGGCCTTCGAAATGCCTTCAAATCGATGGGAATTTTGTGCCAGCTTCTCAAAATCCCGCTCTTATCAGTATTTTAGGAACTTATTTTTGATTATTTATGTCTAAAATAGTTTTTTTAAACGAAATTCATTGTCGACACTCCCTCGAATCTCCAGAGCCGGCGGAAACTCCAGTTTTTCCCCACGCCCACCCCCATCCTTCCATCTCTGGCCAAGCTTTGCCTCTGCCACTAATGTACACAACTGCCCACTGTCTCAAATCTGGAGTAATTTACAGAGTCACCTTTTTCTCTAAGTCTAAAGATGATTCTTTTTTTTTAAATAGTAGTGATTCACGGACAAATGTTCTCGGAATTTGCAGGAGTATTTCTGACATTTCTTTAAATAGTAGTGACTCACGGATAAATGTTCTAGGGATTTGCTGGGGTATTTCTGACTTCTTTTCTAGAATTACCAAATAAAAAACCACTTGGAATAAAGTTCTACTCCTACTGAACCTTCCTAAACATCCACTTAAACCGAATTAATAACAACTTAATAACAACCAATTAATAACAGTCCCTTTGAAATTGTCTTCCTTGGAACAATCCAGTACCAAAACCGTTCATGTGCAAGATAATTTTTTAGATAAGGTTTCTGTCTTCAATCTTTTCGCATTTTTTTCTTGATAGTGCACCATGAGTGTATAAATTAAATAAATTAAATAAATAAATAAATAATTCAAAAAATAATATATTTCGTTATGCCTTGTGAGCATGCTAATCTTTCCTATAGATGATTGCTCTTCAGAATTCACTGAATTATTTTAGAATCTACGGCTACTTGCAAGAAAATAGTGAAACATTTGATTTCAGTCCATCTATCTACGTACTTTTTAGTACTACATTCCAACTATAAGAACTTTATGGCGTTAAGCATTCTTTGTATTTAACTAAAGACATTCCTAGACCTTCCTTATCAAATGTACTTCTAATCTACAACACATACATACACCTTACGTTGATAGTTTACAACCGTTCACTCTTCTATGCTCCATCCCCCTCCCCCCCCCACTTGGCTACAAGAGTTGCTCAAGTCCTCGCAGTGCAGATACAGAAAGCAAGGCGCTAGCGCGGTATACTCATCACTTTATCAGCCATCATCAAACACTGAGACGGACAATAAAAGTGCTCTCGAAGGCCGCAAAATGTCGCACATTCATCGCGCTTACTCACCCTATCTTCCAGATCCTTGAAGAACATCCACACGGGGTGCCGACGTAATCGACGCCGCTTCGGCTGAGGCATACCATTCGCATCGGTGCCGTGTGGCGCTGATGGCAATTCTGCAAGGGGAGAATTAATCACTAAAGGATTGACAGTATTCCGGAGATAGAATTTGATGGATTCTGCAGTTTCGTTAAGAAAAGTCCATGTAAGAAGATTCGCATCGCTTACATGGTAGGAAATATAGTCAAAACAAGATTTTCTTGGGGTATTAGGACATTCAACTGCGATGAAGTGAGGTAAACACCAAAGATCAAAATTCAGGAGGTGAAGTATCCTGAGTGCAAATGCATCTGATTGGTACATCTAATTGGTAGAGGGGGGGGGGCAAAAGTTTTAATTTCACGGGGTTGGGGAGGAGGAGGGAGGGGTGGGTTGAGAGCATTGGGACCCTATTGCTTGGAGTCCAGATTCAGGATGATTCTTCCGGGTATTCTGGGCCGAGATTTAAAATTCCCCATGAATTACGTAGGACTAATCCTTCTGACATCGTCATCCACTATACATACCTTGTTTTCATGTAGACTAATATGAAAGTAAGGAGATCAATGATATAAGCCCATTACAAGCAATATTTTTAACAAAAAAAAACGACAAATATCTGAATACTTGACCGTTTCACAAAAACTTCGCGGGAAATTTTCTATGTTTTGCCGAGGGAGAGGAGGGGGGGGGGGTGGCATCATATTGGAAAAAAATTCTAGTAGACAGGGAGAATGGCGTGACTACTAGGAAGGCCCTGGGACTGATTGCGAATATTCGAATGCTCGACACAGTGGAATCGTGAAGAAAGAGGAAGGGGTAAGTTTTATAGTCTAACATGCTTCCCTCAGAACCGCATACGCTCTGCCACAGAAATAAAACCTCTTATGGAATGATGTATGTATCCAAACGGAGAGGATGAAAAGTCTGCCTAGAAAAAGTGCGAATTAGAACTTTGCAACCGAATTTTTCGGTAGATGATGACAAGCTACTAGCGCAGCAAGAAAAGTAAAGGAAGCAGCAGAGTATAGTAGAGACTATACACTAGAAATGACTAATTTTACAATATAAAACCGCAGAAAGAGTCATAAATTTGCGTGAACGTGAGGGGTCCCGTGAAACTCTGGACAACTGCCACATAACGTAGATCAGACTAGCTCACCCCTCTTAATCGGATTCAGGAAATTGAAATGACTGGTGAATTGTTCGGGTGTCATGCCGAGAAGAGCTGAAAGAAAACTTTTAATTAAAATTTTCACAAAAAAAGATGAAGCCATAAGAATTCCCATCAAGCCCCGCCCACTGCGAGATGAGAAAAAAAAAACAGCTGAATGCCGGAAATTCCGACGAATGATGTAACATGAGCTTCGTACTCGACATATGTCGGCTCCGACTAGCCATGAAGTCATGAAAGCGCCAGATAAAATGATTACAATGCAATCAGTGACAAGTTATCAGAACATGCACATGCGATGCCGCACCTGACACACTAAAGTAAACGCATCCGCCTAGACACTAGGATTATCGATTGATTGGGAAGAAATCGATAAGAATCTACTTTGCTTGACCTGTTTCATACCTTTCGAACAGCTGATTGCGAAATGTTTTCTTCTGGCTTTGGCATTTACAAGCACAAACAAGAACAAACGGGTGTAAACAGGTGCAAGCATGAAACACTCACGTTGTGGCGTGGCGTTCAGATGGTTCCGAGCCATTTGGTTCAGCGCCGCCAAGTTGGCCGCATTCAGTGCCAGTGGGACCTGCTGGTGTTGCTGGGACTGTTGTTGTTGTTGTTGCTGTTGCTGCTGTTGTTGTTGTTGCTGTTGTTGTTGTTGTTTCTGCTGAGCTTGTGCCTAAACAATCGAGAGTTTCGTCTGCATCTCACGACATACGATTGTGAAGATCCTGGTATTGTAAGCATATGTTACCTATCCCTATAATAGGCAACGTCAGAGAAACAGTCGACCTTTTTTCAGACTACATTATTGACTGGTGCGAGATTTTCAAATCATATGACTTTGGAGCAAAAAAATCTGATAAAAACATAATTCAAAACCCAAAAACAACCTTTCAAAATAAATTTGCAGACCAACTCAATGATAAAATGAAAAACTGCAACAAAATGAAAAGTTCAGTCCGCTTAGCAGATGGTCTTACCGTAATTTCCAGGTGTAAAATGAAATTAAGTTCGCGCATAAGTATGCTGGAGACAACGAACTAAGGGGTCACGGTCTGTCGAGCGTTTAACAAATTAACAGTGCCGATTTTAACTTTCAGAGAGGGTGCATTGGATTTATCGCGCTTGGAGATTACGGTAATACTGTCTGCTTACCGGACTGAACTTTTCATCTTGTAAAACTGTGGAGAAAACTTGTGTTTTCACTGACCTGTAATTGGTTTTGTACTTGTTGGAGTTGTTGATTCAGCGTACCAGCAGCTAGAGTTTGTCGCAGTACACTGTTCAACGGATTGTCATCACCTGATTGACTCGCCACTGAAATAAATTGATAATATGGCGGGTTCGTGGAAGCTCAGTTTTTATTTACATAGATTTTCATATACAATGTATAAATTCTCATGTATAGAAAAATACCTATCATTCCAAAAAAAAAATCGAATCAGAAGGGATTCCTATGTACGTCATCGGTGACGTTCATAGAAAAACTTTGGAAATTTCAACATTCAGATTGCTCGTTTGTAGTATGAATGCATATATGCATATAAAATATTTATTTATTTATCTAATACACCAAGAAAAAGGTGCACCACAATATAACAGTACTCGCAGATAGGTATACAGTAAGTGTACGCTATATGTATGTGGGTAAAAATCAAACATAACATTTAAAATATGGGCATTCTTACTCCACCTAATGGCACTAAAAAACGGGAGTTTTCATAGAAAAAAATGTATGCAGTATGAGGATTTTGCTTTCTCCTCTCGCAGAGAGAAACTACCACAGTAATCTTAGATAATACTCATTTTTGCGAGTAGAAATCGAATGAAAATAAAATGATTCACTCAGCTCAGCTGATGATTAAGAAACCGAATTCAAATACGGGAAAACCCTGCAACCTTTCTTGTTCCCTCCCTTCCCTCCCCCTCACGCCTCACCTCCTGCCCACTTAGTTGAAAATTCAAATTTCCAATATATTTTGAATCGAATAATGAATTCGAATATATCCGTTATCTGACACCAGAAATAATATCTAGAACAACTTTGAGTCAACAAAGAATGCTCTTTTTCGCAATGTGACATAATGTCTCATGACTACATAGTTATCAGTTTTTCGTCAAAGATCAGTTATCAGCTGTTAAACATCGTAGGTCTAAAGGCGCTTTCTCCCCCGAAAATAGCTTAGGAATGTCAAAAAGATGCCATTGAAGAAATATAAGGAGTCCAGTTCCAATTCAGACTTCGAAATGGTGGATTTTTTTTTTGAAAAATTACAGGAATGAAACACGGGGTCTTATTTTTGTGCAGATTGAAGCTCACCCCGATAACTAGCCAGTTTGGAAACATATTATTTCTACTATCTTTACAATTATATGACCTTTCTCATCCCCTTACTTTTCCATGAAAGCATGTAAATCCATTTTTGCTCGAAGTATTTAATGAAAAAGGGATTTGCCGCAAATATTGAAGATAACCCCGATCCCAATCCTCAAGCCCTTGTCGATAATCGAGGATCTCCAAGCGAACAGTACCAACCATGAGTACTGCTTCCTCAGATGTGATCCCTATGAACATACGTCGCCAGACTTGGGACCGCTACGTTGCCGCGTCTGTATTAGGCAAATATTGAAGCTCTGATACAATATGAAACGTGGATTGTGCAAATAGCGCACATACAGCTACAGTCGAGCATTGTTGAATACATTTCGATTACAGATCGTTAACCATCTTGAACAAGCAGGCAGAAAACCATCATCAAAAATGAAAAGAAGAAGACTTTGCTCTCCTTTTTTGGAATTCCCCCTGATAACGAAATTTGTGTTTACCACAAGGAAATATTACAGGTTTTTTGAATGTTCGCAGAAATGGAAGTTCGCTGTGGTGCTCAGACAAGCTTAGTATGTGCTGAATCATGCGGTTGGTAAAGATTACTCGTTGAATGCGTAAGCAAAAAACCAAACAACGCCAAGAAACGAGTCATAAGAGGACGTGGCACACGAATCTGAGTCACTGGTCTGAGCAGTACTTATAGCGTTCTGGACCAGATGCCAGAAAGAACTATCCAGAATATCATTGGGATAAATTTCTGCTTGGTGAACCAACATTTAGAGACTACCCTACATAGGTAGTTAGTTCCGCTTTCAAGGAAAAAAATAGAAAAAAATAGAAAAAGTGGCTGGTAATCGAGGATTCCAAAGCCATCTGTTCTCTTTGCTGTATCGCATATGATCTAGATAGGTGGACTTTTGGGCCCAGAATTTTGAAGAAAAGATCTCTTTCAAAGGCGCTCTGTAGGGTCAACCAAACCAGAATGTATTCCCATAAGCTAGGATCAGCCTGTAGAGGAACAGATTTTCATATGGATGTCAGAACATTGATAACATGGATACCCCGACACTCTAAATTGCGAAAAAAAAAGATGGGAAAAAGGGGAAACATTGGGAGAACAGGAGAAACACAACCTCAACAATGTGGGCGAACGGAACAGATGAATGATACACGGTACAAAAGAAAATCCCCGAGAAACAGCAACAACTCGAGCAAAGATTCGCTCGTTCCTTGAGGAACGAGATTCCCAAGTGCTTAGAATCCTATCACTTTTTCACATGATTTTGGTGTGAATTTTTTCAAAAAAAATATCTTTTCCACCCACAGGTCGATACAAGTAATAAAATTATATATGGAACCTCCACAATAGCTCTAATCTGACTCTAAATTTACGACGTTCGATATAGATCATTTTCAGAGACCTTCAGCTTTTTTGACCTAAAAAATGGGGTAACAATAAAAGGAAAAAAAGAAACATCTTATATACGAGGATTAAGCGAGGAGAAACAATGAAACCTGCGAAGAGGAGTAGATAAATTGAACATACTGTTCAATCTAGAATATCCAGCAAAAAACTTACACTTACATAACTCCAACCAACTGGCCAGCATATTATAAAGCGGAGCACCTGAGGGCACCAGAATCGGGACAATGTCAGGAGCTGGCGCAGAGTAATACGTTGAAGTGCGCTCGTTGCAATGTTATCTCGTAGAAATGATACAAACACACGCACACACAAAGCGCAATACTTGCGAAATTTTATCGCTCCAACGAAAAGTGCACACGTCGATCGCGTTAAATAACAAAAGCGTAGGATACTTTGGCGGAATGAGCTGTACTGGTGACATGAAGTCACTTCACCTCGCGACGCTGTCATCTCAGTTCACCGCCAAGAGAAAGAGCACGGATATTTTTCCAAGAGGTAATTTTTCTCATTTCCCCGAAATTTACCACGATTACACCTATTGTTGGACCCTCACATGCTGCGCTCGTTCCCCCATGTGCTGCATTCGTTCCCTCACGTGTTGCCGCTTGTCTGTTCATGTCACCATGTAGCAAAAAAAGATCAGCTATAGGCGCAACCAGTGGTAACCCCACCCCATGAATGTCTGAGCTAACCAGGACATAATAAGAAATTAGGTACCATGCCCAGAAAACTCCAGCCAATCAGAGCAATGCAACTCACACTTATTGATCGTCATCAGTATGCTGCTCGTCATTGGTGGCATACGTTTTCGCGTCAGATCAGTAGAGAACAATTTACTGGAGTTGCCGCTCAAAAGCAAGGCATTCAGATTTAACGCATCTTCGGCTTGGATGACCTGGAAGAAAACATTGGCTAGCCAATCGATAATCGATCGCCATGCTCAGCGTAGGAGAACAAACCTTCTCGTAGTCGGCTCTATGATGGGATCGTAGATGCACTTTTAGATTCGTGCTGAACACGGATTTGGTGCTGTACAAACACTGCTTGCATCTGGCCGTACCATCTACGACGTCAAAGTATGGCCAAACCGGATTTCTAAACGACACTAATAATAGCTGGAGGGGTTTATCTGGCGCTAATAGCGGGAAAAAACGCTAGGCTGAGAAAATCGCGGGAGTTACAGAGCGATAGGACACTCTTTTCGGAAAAATTTTGCGAATTTGCTGGTGAACTACTCGCTATATTTTTATCCACTGGCAGAAACGTAAGTAACGACCAAGGATCAATCGATACCTGTCCTATGCACTACATAGTAACTCGAGATGGAAAAATGCGAATTTTTTACTCTTTTCAGAAAATTCTGGATTTTAACACATTTCAGGCCATAGCTTCCACATCTGCCACCAAAATTACCCTGTTTTATCACACCAGAAGCAGCATGCATGACTGAGATTACCCACAGTAAACGTGCCAACGCCACAGAAAGCTACCCATTGTTAATATGAGCGTCAACACGTTCACCCTGGGTAATCTCAACGATGCATTCAGACCCAGGATTCTTGACTGAACCAGATCTGGGCGGGGTTTCCGTTGCTGCCTTTGCAGCCAAATCTGATTCAAGCAAACTAATCCTCAACTAATCTCACCTCCTTTGCCGTTTCCGCTTCGTTGGCGTGACGTCATGAGCGTTCGGGGTTTGGACCAGTGACGCAGCGAGGGGTACTGTAGCCGTTGCTGGTGTCGGCATACCGGGAATCATACAACTGGCCAGTTTCTCAGCCAGCAACGGGTTATTGTGCAATGATGTCAGCAAATTCAACGCAGGTTTTTTGTCGTTCACCTCGTCGTTGAACGCTTGAAGACGCAATATCTCTGAAAACGACATTGTAGACAATGTAGGTGGTGGTCCTGCAGGGAAAGATGAGTCAACGGTGGATACTTACGCCGCTGTAGTTCAGCGTCTTCAGCTGAGATCGTCTTTGAGCCTAGAAGATGCGGTTCACCGGATGAGGAGGTAGAGACACAGTCAGGTGATTGATCTCTATCAGAGCCTGGAAGGGGAAACATTCATGGGTGCCAGGATATGGGACGTTCCTAGGGCGTGGGGACAGCCTCGACACCTACCTGTGCCATTGTCAGGCGAGTACCCGTTTGACGCCGGGAATTCACCGTTCAGCTGATCCGACGACGGTGTTTCTGTACGTTGATCCGTACATGATTCCGGAGTCGAATATTGCATTTGCTCAGTGCCCGCCTGCGAATACGGTGGTGACGAGTTTGACGTCGTCGACAACGCAGCTATATCCGCATTCTGAAAATGGTAGTCGATAAATCGATTAAAGTTGAGCTATTATATAGTAGAATTATAGATATTATATAGTAGCCTGGTAGCGTTGATATCTACACGCAGACTACAAAAATATGAAGCATAACGTGGTAATTTGACGGCTTACTGGATCCAAATTAAATTAATTAATCAAAACCATCACGTTCCCGCTTTTCGTTGCATAAAAGACAAAAGAAAATCGCAATTTCTGGAAGTGAGACCCAAACTCCGCCCACTCCATGTAGCGCTCTCTTCCCGCGCCGTATTCTCCCGTACAGGTCCCACAATCCACCCCAGCAATTCCATCGCCCCACTTTACTCCCTGCTCAACCCCGCTGAGCTCAGATGTAGACGATTGGCAAGGTGCCAGGCCTTTACGACATGTGACAAATCGCCAAG
This sequence comes from Ancylostoma caninum, assembly GCA_037903475.1. Classification (NCBI taxonomy): domain Eukaryota; kingdom Metazoa; phylum Nematoda; class Chromadorea; order Rhabditida; family Ancylostomatidae; genus Ancylostoma; species Ancylostoma caninum. The sequence goes on from JBAJFG010000074.1 coordinate 715,162, forward strand.
CCACTCGGCTCACACGACGAGTATTTGCATGCACTTAGTCATAACAGAACGTAAAAACCTCAAGCATCACGTCATAGCGCAGCAGCATTGTACTGGAACTATAGGAGTATGCGTGTCAAGGCCATTGAAGTGAGATGCTGCTAGGGAACAGTAAAGGAAGTTACTATAGAATTCCTTATAAAAGCTCTAGGATCCTTAGATCCTGATAGATCAGTCCTTCGCGGGAAACTCCTAGAAAAATAATGAGTCATTAGCGAGACTTTAGACTAAAATTCTGCAAGAACCCGTGAACCAATCAGAATTCCAGCTATAACGTCATCGCTTACCCCACGTTGCCCAGGTAGCAATAGACATTTCACGTACTTCAATATTTCATCAGTGATATTTTCCAGTAAACAGCGCAGCCAGAGTATCTTTCCTCTTGATTTCTTCCACTTTTCGCCCAACAACCAATCACAGTTCAGAAGCCACGCCCACTCCACGCCTATTGTCGAGAAAACGTGGTAGGGAAAATCACTCACGTTCTGTTGAAATGCCGCCGCAAGTTGTGCTGGTTGCAGGAGGGCAGCAAACGGGTTCAAACAGTCCGACATAGCACTCGTCGCAACATGCAGCGGCTGCTATGACTATCTGAAAACTCGGACAAATAGGACGAGTTATCACGAGTCGACTGTGTGAAGAATAAATGGCGAACGTACGACAGCCATGAAATGTTGGACAAACGAAATTTATACCGAAGTGAGCGTAACTAGTAGGTGTAACGTGGATCGAGGCAAATATGGAAAATTCTGAGAAATCACGCGATCAATAAAATCAATATTTCGATTAGAAATCGTCAGATGTGTATTTTTACGTGGAGACAAGCCGAAGTAAGGAAGAAAACAGTGCGAAATTCACCAGAAGAAAGTCAAAGAAGCCGCAAGCAACATTCCACACTCAGAGCTCCCGTATGCTGTGTAATTGGTTCCCGATTACCATTTACGGTAGGTCACGAAGTCCACTGGTGACAGCCGACTGGCTGTCCGAGACCGGCACGCGCATTTCGACCGACGTCTCGACGGCTAACCGTGCATAACTGTCATCCTCGACTCGAGACAGTACTCTAAAATTGTCTCGTTGTCGTGCACGCTCTCAGCTGATCACAATGTCTCATCGCGGCCGATTCTCTGGCGTCTCACGGCCAGTTGCACTGTCATCGCACTGCCGGCTGGCTGCGTCTCCACTTTAAGCGTACTCTCGTCGCGAGTCAACAAAATGACAAATACAAACACATAATCGTACTAATCGTCTCGAACCTCGTGCGCCGCACGCCGGCCAGCGAGCGACGATCAACCGGCCGTCCGCCGAATGGACGCTAAACAGTACTGAAGTGATCTACAGATTGTAGACCGCTTAGGCATAGGGAAAGCGGTAAATTGAAGCTGCTATGTATAGATCCAATTATTTCCGTAGCAATGGAAAGTTATGTGGCCCGACAGCTGTCATATGAGTTTTCTGTGGGTACAATAATGGGGAATCCATATACTTGGTAAATAGATGACCTATTACCTAGGCGAACACTGTTTTCATGTGAAATCACACCATTCTCGCCTGCGCTCTAACATTCTGGGTGAATTGGGGGTTGAGGCATAGGAATACGACTCTAGAAATTTGAATAAATGTATGAGAACAGTAATTCCCTTGCCGTTATTCAAGAGAAAAAAGGGAAAAAAGGAAAGAAGGGAGTGAAGTGAGAAAAGGAGCAAAAAAGGCAAATTAGACGAATGGGAATAGAATGGGAATAGTTAAGCTGTAGATAACAGAGGATCTTCATATGATAAATGAGCATTGGAACCGTAGTTGAAAACAAAACGCAAAAAAGCAAGACTTTGTTCTAACGACGAACGATTCCACTAGTAAATATTACAAAATAATAGAACTATTTGAAAAGATCATCAGAAGAAAACTGGAAAATCGTGGAATACCGTCTTGAAGTAATGTGAATGAGCCGGTAGCCATCAAGGCTCGGATTCAGGAGCTCGTAACTATGCAAAACTCGGTCATTAAACCAAAGTCCTACATCTGGTTATATTACTATAGGATAGCCAATCACGCTAACCGTCATTGCTTTGCCTAGTTAGCATTTCACGAATCCCAGCCCGGATGGCCATCATAAAAGAAGGCCACGATACACTGCGGTGGTTTCTATGTACCTTTCCATAGAAGCTATACAAAGTAGCATCAATATGGTCGAACGAATCAGGGTGCATGATCATCTAAAGCAGTGAATATGCGAGAATCACAAGGTGTAATCTCATCTTCACAAAATCACCACGTCTGCTTGTGATTCTCTTCCTCAAGTGAAAAATAATATGTACTATTTACCAAATATTCGAAACAACACAGCCTACGGGGAAAAAATAATATGTGACTTCGAGTAAGCAGAAGATTCGAATATTTTCGAAAGGGAAGCGAACAGCCTTGAAGTACGGGGAAGGAGCGCTGTGGAGACTCCTCTTTTTTTTCTGATTTTTTAAGCTTTTTGAGTCCAATTCCAAGTTGTTTATGAAATTCATCTAAATATTCGGTTTCCAGTCGGTCCTAAATGTAGTGAATGTATGCCTAGAAACATATGATTCATGTATGCCTAGAAATATATGCCATCAGGAATACTTGACAGCCCTGGATAGTAACACCTCAAAATACAGAAGGAAAATGACAAGGGGAAAATATATCCAAAGGCTTGTGCGCCTGTCTCGGGCACAACAGCGCAAAGACTACCGTGCATTCTTTCCAACAATTTTCTTAATAAAACCCTTCTATCACAGCATTACATCACTAAAGACCAGCAGACGCAAATACTTACGTCAGACCATCACATATTTGGAAAGTGCTAGTTTATTAAATACAATTAGGACGCACTAATCTCACAGCAGCGTTCTTCAAGAAAGATTACGCTGTGTGCTTACGAAAGCCTTTCCAGGATAAACCCACTATTCTTGGATAGCCACGCAAGCCAAAACGTAATCCAACGTAGGTCCATAAGCAATTATCGCTCAAGCTGATAGGTTAATCAGCCTAGTGGAGATTATAGAAAACGAAAGATCGTTGTAGAGATATGCATATTTGCAAATTGAAAAAGTAAAATCAAGCTCGAGATCTGCTTACTCATTCACTAAGGCGCTAGCGCACAATTACACAAAACCGAACCATCCTTTCTTGAATTCTAAGAAGTTAACTCTAAACCGCTCTTGTTTGTGAGAAAATTGCCTTCATTGGAAAAATAGTGCGATGTGAAACGCTGATGACACAACGATCTGCCCATAAGTTTAAGCTCAAAAGGCGGTATCTACAGGGTTGCTGGGAATAGCTTGCAAAAATCCAGATTACGGTATTATGCCTTCGGTAAAAGCTCAGCTATTAATGAATGTAGTGAATGAGAGAAAATCATCAAAAAGTGCTGCTTTTTGAGACTTCAATTCGGTTTTTTAAAATTTTATCAGAATTTTTGGAAGGCAGCCTGTCTGATCAAATGTCAGAAATGCATATGTGCGCATACAGGTCCACAAACAGTGATAAAGTACCGCCTGCTTCAAAAATTGTGCTGAGTGTAAGTGCACAACCAGTGTTTTACTCGACGCGCAATCGTATTTTCCACCGTGGTGGACGTGAGCCAACATGGCTGCGTCTGCCTGGGGTAGGCTACCCCTCTCAGCTTAGAATCCGGAACTTGTCCAATAATTCGGACCATTGGAATTGATAGAACTCGTATCTTTTAAACATAAAAAAACCTCTTAATTTGGTTTTGCATCTGCCATATACTAATGGGTATGCAGAGTTGTAAGAGTAGGTGATTAGAATGAGACAAAAACTTACAAAAAATAGTGGATGTAGTACAGATCAATGCAAATCAGAGTCAAAAATAGAGGAAAACGGAGAAGAACAGTCAAATTTCATATTATTTTCCAAGGAAAGTCTCTTCAAAAACTTGACTTCCTTGCCTACGCTTGAAAGGAAGCCTAGATAAAGTTCGAATATTAAAAATTGGGAGCAGAACACACATAAAGTGAAGGAAAATTCAAGGCAGTGCTAAAGTACTGTTGGTTGTAACACGGTAAAGTCACTATTGCACAACAGTTTGTCAACCGTGGGCTATTCGAGGGCAATCTGTAGGTTCGGTCAGGAAGGTGGAAAAGCATAGGGCCTGTATGCATCATTGAAAGGATGCGTAACCTTATACCTATAGGTATGATTACCCATAAGAAGCAGCTGGGTATGCTCAATATTATGTATGGGTAAATATTTTGATGTGTGCCAGGTGAAGGGTAGATTTGGAGACGTTACCATGGGTAATCTGTAATTTCACCAAGGGTAACGTGTGGTGTCGTATCCAGGCCCAGAGTTGAAGCAGTGAGCTAACTCTAATGTGCATCGAGATTTACCAGCTAGAATATTCGCATAGCACTGTGACATGTTCCTGAAACTGTCACTGACCTATGGCACGAGTAAACGGATATAGCCCTGTTACTGACCAGGACAGGCAGAACCAAGCCATTGCTTCAGACCAAGCTTTTAGCACAATTAATTAGTGAGGATACCCAAAAGTACTCAAGTAAGGTAGGTAAAGTAGGTAAATATAGAAGAAAACATCTTAAGAGACCAACAGTGACATCATTAATCAGTATAGGGTACGAGAAACTAATAAACGCCGCCATTTCGCCATGATAACTGACCACAACAAAGCCGAACAATGGCTCTATCCGTGGAATGTTGCTTTTTGGAGTTTGTGCGCGTCAGGACCCGTCGCGAGCGGAGCGAGCGTGGCTAAAATCGGCAACGTTGCGCGTACAATGAAGTCAGCGTTTGGACAAACACAAGCAGCATTTGCGCGAAACAGCCACGAGAGCGATTATGTACAGTACAATAGTAGTGAAGTAGCCAATCTCCTATACGATGTCTAAAAACCAACCCCGCCCACTTTTCTGTGCACTAGTCAGCTGGAATGAACGACGGGATGACACGATAAACATAGCATTTTGGGACAAAAGAGGTTACTGAAAAGTTGTGCAATTTACTGAAGAGGTCATATCTGAGTCTAACTCTAAAAATAATGACAAGATAGTAAAAATTTCCAGTATATAAAGACACCAACAGGCCACACTGAAAAATCAGAATATTAACCGTGCACAGAATTGCAACTCGCTCCGCCCATAAGCTTAATACCACTGAGCTATTATATCCAATTTTTCTTGTAATATAAGTATTTCTTCCCAATTTTCATTTGCTTAACAAAAGATCCACGAATTCGAAGTACTAACAAAGTGGGCGTGCCCAATGCAAAAGTGCGGCGCGGTACCATCGATAAGCTTCACTATAAATTCCCATGCACAAGCCAAAGATATGGAATACGCGATCAGTCACTGAAAAATCCTTTTATATAATTTTATTAACACTACCGGGATATCCGAGGAGCTGTGAGAATTTTGCCGGAAGGCTTATCCTTTCTAAGTATCTACAGTACTGCCAATATGTGCAACTGTTACACTAGACGTTACCTATCACACTTGTTACCTAAAACCTAAGTAAGAAAGCACCTGAAGAATGCATAAAGTACCCCAGGAAAAGGAACTAAAGCAAAGGATTTCGTGTCGAGACCGACACAGATCTTTTTCCTGATTGGCTCAAGCAGTTTGGGCGGAGCAGTTTTTAACGTTGATGCATTCGCATGAAAGTACAGAGAAAAACAAGTTCGGAAAAACAAAATGAGCGCACACCTCCATCTTCACAATTTTCTGACATGTTAAACAAGTCAAGAAGGAGCACAGTAAAACGACAAACTATCACAAGCTCACACACCATATCTTCGCGCTTTTGATGGATTTATGCACCTCAAAATCCACTCATTCAGTTTCCAGAAGCATAGTAAACAAGCAAATCCGAATAAGGTAGGGAACAAAATGGGTCAGAGAGTTTCTCTGTAAATGGCATAACATTCGCAGTCCTGGGTTGAATGCTCACACTTCTAACCCTTCAACAAAAAAAAACAGCAAAAATTTTGCAAAATAAAAAAAAATAGAGCAAAGATCACCAGCTTCGAGCAAGCACCGCACAACAGCAGTATGACTAAAAGTGAAACAGGCAACACAAAGAGCAGCGGGTGCAGCAGCGTCGACCACACCGCAGTCGCAAAGTTTACTCAGTTCGCAAGAGCGGGGGCTCTTGGGAACGACAGAGACCCGCGTCGACGCGCGACGGACGACGGACGACGGCTGGTCGTGGCCGTGGCCACAGCCGCCGTCGTCGTCGCGTAATGCAAACCCAATATGTAACCTTAGCTAAGATGTAAGCGCGAAACTCTATCCGGCGCTCCGAGCCGATACGACGCCCAAGTACAAAGTGGGAACCTGGAAGGGAAGCAAGTAGAGTGTACCACTATGCAAAGGGTTGTAGAGCAAGCGTTAAAGCTTAAAAGGGAAAAATTGGACGAGAATATCTGCTAGTAGGGTTTAAACTAAATGAATAAACAAAATGCGAGTACATTTTCAAGTTTTGTCCAATTACTTGACAAGCTGGTGATCTCCACTAACAGCCTTACTAGGGATATAATCTGATAGAAGCCGATTCTTAGTAGATCTAGGCATCATAAGTGCAAACATCACATCATAAGAGTGTTTGCAAAAGCGAAATTGGCCTTCAGATGAACTTCCGCTGCATGTCAAGAGGGTTCTACGCACTGGAGAAAATACGACGAGCTGCTACAGCGTTTGCTTCGTGTGAGATTGTACTTGCCCTGTGCTTATCACATCCGTAGTTCCATAGTTTCTAGCACGGCCCGGACTCATGAGCGCATAAACAAACTAACTCTCTCCTAGCACCAAGTTGTCTATAAGTTAACCTAAAGGCCAATCTCGTTAGTTTGCAGGGTTGACATTTCATGAATCTGGTATTTTGGGTAGCACCAAAAGGTAGTAGCAATAACAGAGCAATTCAAGTACTAAATCGGCGTCACCCATGCCTCCGAAACTTTCGCATTGTTGTATACATCTCATCTTTTTATTTTTCTATATTCTTTTGGAAGTGATTTGTATGTTACTCGTTGGAGCGCATGAATAAATAATACTTAAATTACTGACATAATACTAGAAATCCAGAACCTACTGGGCCACTGACCCCCCCCCCCCCCCGCGCAATAAACTTTCATCACCATCAGCAACTTGGAATTACTAGGCTTCCTGACAAGCAAATGTCATCACGGAAATTGGTCCCTGTTGGTTAAAAATACGAAAATTGTGCTTGATTCTTCTGCCTTCGAGGACTCCTCCACTATGTTATTGCAAATGGATTGGGATGAGGCTACAAACGCAGCAGCACGAATCGTTCAAAGGAGACTTCCTACAACTCTTCAACTTTTCCTCCGACGGAAATGAATTTCATTTGAGTATTACTACTACTTTTGTGTTTCACAGGTTTTCATATGGACACGATTTATTGGCTTAACGTTCCAACTATTCGTCGCAGTCAGGGGCCTGAAAGCGGTTCAAAGCGATGTTAATTTACGAATTAACACATCATGTCTTTGACGACGACGAATATTGGAGACGCTAGGCCAATAAATCGTGCTCATATAAAAAGGTGTGAAGCACAAAAGTATACGTAATATTAAAACACAATGCCCTGGTTCAATCAAGAGAGAAAATGGAGAATTTCATTTCAACTTCAACGAAAATGAAGGTATTTTTTTTACAAAATTTAAACACTGTACTTAGCACGGACTTAAAGACAAGGAGACATGGAGATCTTCCGAGGGTTTCAATTTAGTTTTCCAGAAATTTCGTGGTAAGGTTGGTCCGAAGCAGCTCAGGAGGTTTCTGGATGAAGCTACATATGTCCCGTATCTCTTATGAAAAAAAAATAAAACTGAAAAAAAAATCTGGAATGAATATAAAGTAACAACATCAGAATAACTCTCCAGAACGAAAATCGACCGATTTTGGTGAGAAAAAAGGAACGAAATTCAAATGTACTATTAAAAGTTGAAAAAAATAGATCGGAAGGAAGAAAATACCGACGTCTGATTCATACATTTCTCCGCCAGGAGGCTTCCCCACTGCTCATGACATGGCAGCGGCCAAGAGCTTTCCTTCCTCTGGGTAAAGGAGTCCTTATAAATTTCCTCTACATGCGGTTACCCAGCCATGAACACCTAAGAAACATGCAGTAGGCCTCATACATATCAGTAGTTTCCTGATTTTACAAGTTTCGATTCCTCTCATATTTAGTAACATGCAACCAGTTGCACATGGTTCCACTCAAACAAAATGCAACATGTGCGCAAATTTTCGAGTGTCATCGTGATTGAAACCGATCCGCGTTGACTTTCCATTTTTGTCCGCCACAAATACCCCACCAACACTAGGTCGTCGTCGTCGTCGTCGTATCACTCAAGTATGTACTGAACTCGTGTGTGTGTGTGGTGGCGGGCGGCGACCGGGCGGTGGTCAGAGTTTCAGTCGGCGTTTCGAGCCGTCGCCGTCGGTCACGACCCGTGCGTCCAGTGCAAACAATCAGTTGATCGCCGTACACACTCTCCCACAAGTCACTCCGTTCACTCGCTCCTCGCATACGCACACACACACACACACCAAGCGGTGAAGGCTTTTTCGGAGCGCACGAGTCCACCTTCGCGCCGACCATAGTAATAGGCTCCTCTTATCCGTCTTGCAACTCTCGAGAGACAATGCACCGCGGCCGCGAGCTGGCCGAGCCGCGCGGTGTGCGCCCTGACCCGCCGCCGGCTGGAGATGAGCCGCCGGGAACTCGTCGGACCAGTTCGCTATTGAGCTGAGGGCGCGGATTTGCAGATAATCCATTGAGAAACAAACTTTCCTCAGTGAAAGCGATTGTACGCATGTCATGTTGCACTTGTCTCACTGGTCACCTCACGGTGCAGTGACAATACACTGTGATTGGGGGGGGGGGGTGGGAAGCGACGATGCACGGTGCTAGCCTTCAGAGTGGGGTTTCACGAAATAATAGTGGGCTCCATCCTTTGACCTACTAATGGTACAAAAATATCAGAGATAAAAAAAGAAAAGCTTTGGTATCTGCTGTTCTGTCATACATGAACAGCCAGAACGCTCCTCAAGCATGGAGGTGCTAGTTGGACTGCCTTGAGAGGACATTTTAAAAATTGTAAAAATGAACGGATCCAAGGACCTCCGACTGCCACAAGCACAAAATTGCAAAAATTTCAGCATCAATATCATTTTGAAATGGAGAAGAAACAAGGAACTTCAACCTTTGGAACACGGAAGACGCGTGCATTGAGAAAGTTGTTCCCGGGCTGGACAGCAGCAACAACAGAACAGCAAGAAAAGCTCGTAAGACAAAAAAAAGTATTCTGAAGACAATGACTCATATCTGATGAAGGAATTCAGAGGAGCATGAATTCCACAAAAAAAATCACAGCCTGAGTTTTCAAATAGTATCTTCAAACTTCCATCTGTATAAGCTGTGGGCTTGCTAGGATCACAAGAAAAAGCTGGTGTGGGACGTTGTAGCTAGGAATGCTAGCACGACTGTACTTTGTGACCAGTCAATCCGTCCATGATGCCAACCACATAATCAGTATTTCTCGTGTTCAACGCGACACATCCCGGAAAATAGGAGAATTCAGGCGAGCCACATAGAAAATTCAAATATGATTATTCCAGAATCAATAAGCAGGAAACAACAGTTTAAAAAAACTTATAAAGAATTTAGAAAACCAAAGAACCTAGAAAATAAGTACTACGATCGTAATTCCAAAAAGGGCCAAATTCTTTATAGAAAGCTATCAAAAATAGTCCCTAGCATATTTATTTACTTGTTGATGCACTCGGGATGCTCAAGCCAACTAGAGGCGTCTAATAACAAAAAGAACATTCGAATTGTATTACAAAACAAAACAACGAGGAAACAAAGAGAAAGAACGTAGGAGGTCAATTTCGATGTCTACTAATAACATGGGAGCGACTATATCCAAATCTTGTAGTAAATGGCAGGTTCTTACATTGATTACCGAAAGATGATGTGAAAGAAGACTGAGACTTGATTTTAGATCAGGAAATTTCTTAGGTTATCCAAGTACTGAGAAAAATGGTTCCTGGAAAAGGTCATTATCTAGGTCTTGATGCAATTTTAGTTCGATAGCGATCAACATTGTTAAAACAAAATAGAATTCTCACGAAACTACAGTGTTTTGTTCAGATTGGGTAACTGAACCAAACAACACACGGCTGAAACTATAAGATTCTCGTGTAAAAAGCGCGCACTAGCACTTGATACTTATCTAACAGCCAACTAACTAGATTCACGGTTGGCGGTCTTTTCTCGATCATTCCTATCGACAATGGCAATGAAAGTTTAAACGGGTAGGTATAGTACACACGCATATCGGATGACCTTGTATGGTTGGAAGAAACAACGTCCGTCGGCCAGTCACAACAGTAAAACGATTTGCTCTCAGTTGAGGGTAGAGGTCCAGGCACCGGACTTTTGAGATTCATCGGGTGATCATCTTCCGTGTCAGTGCAATAGCCCGACACATTTTGAAACAACGTTGACCTGGATGCGTGGGTTTACGGTAGAAGAAATGGGTCCAAGTTTTGAGGAAACTGTCTGGGTAGAGATGGCGACACAAGGATGCCTCCAGGACTCCGGTCAAGAATAGATTTCCAAATTTAATGGACAAATATTAATTAAAATTATTTCGATTAAGCAATAGTTGCTACATCCAACTATCCCTGGAATAGTCTGAAAGTGAATGGTATAAAAGTTTTTTTTAAAGGGTAAAGACTTAGTACGAAGGTTAAAGAGTGCCATGTTCTGACTAACGCCGAATCGTACATGTGCTTGGCGAGAGTTGGGCTATTCCAGCTTTATTTGTACAGCCTTGCAACAAGCGAATAGGAAAAAACGCCACATATACGATCAGTCACAGGTATGGCCATCGAACATTCCCGTCTATTTGACAAACATTTATCGATTTATTGACCCAGTGAAAATCGACATCCAGAAATAACTTTTTCATTATTTCCCTATTTAACGGTTTTGACTAGATTGTTCTCAGTTATCACGGAGTTTGTTTTTTTTTTGTATTAGGGACACCATGAGTGTTTTATAAATAAATAAATAAATAAATAAATAAACAAGTAAACTTTTTAATTTTCTAGAGCTCCAAAAATTTCAATATGCTGTTCTTAGTGATCTGACGAATGACAGCAGTTCACTCAAGAACCGTGCTTTGCTTGCTAAACGTTGAGAAAATCCATGTCCAGTTAAACTAACAATGATATCGATGTTGAGTAGGCAAATTACCAGTCAAACGCTCACATAGCTGCTTTAAAACCACAACTCAACGAGATTTCTTAGTAGCCACTAACAGAGTACTAACTCATCAATCTTAATCAAGCGTTCGGTGCCAACACATGTGATGCAACTAATGGTTGCTGCGATTAGTTTAAAACAAATACCTCTTCATTAAAACTCGGATACGATGCTTACTGTTGCTCTATCTAGAGAGAATTTTTTCATGAAAAGTAAAACACACTCTTTCAAAGAAACAACGGTGTGGGAGAAAGGATACAATAGCATTTTGTGCAAGACTTATGAGCGTTTTTTTAATTTGTGCCCTTCCGTCTTTTCTGTCCAATTTGCTGATGATAGCAATGGATTTTTCTCGTTAGTATGGTGTTGTCTGGAACTGGCATAGGGGTGGCAGAAGCCTATTGTCGTATGGAAGTCCCTCCCTAAATTTACCAAAATAGAAGGCTTAGAAGTAGCTTTTTTCGGCATTTTTATAGGCGATTATGCGCACCGCTATCACCTTCGTCTTTTGACGACCACAAATGTACAAAAACCACGAGAACGACGGGCAGGAGGCCTGTTTCCAGGTGCAAATGTTTTGTTCATCATTGCAGTAATTAACGCGTATTATCACTGAGTAATTTATATGGTGGTTAGCTGGTGAAAACATAAAAATTAAACAAGCACTAACCGCCTGTGATCTGGCAAAAAAGGTTTAACAGGGGCATGCAAAAAAGCAAAGCAGTTTAGAATCATAGGGAGGCATGAAGTTACGCATCTCAGTCTAAAACACAAATCCGAGAATAGGTCAGGAGTCGAGAGACGCTTATTGGTGGCTAGTTCGAGGAGATTTACCGTTGTTTATTTATTTACCTATTTAGTAGCAAAATGTTCAGGTTTTTGTCTTTTCTCTTAAGTTCGGTTCTGAGTTATCTGCATTTTCTTTGTTTAACTTCAATTTACAGCACACCTTGTTGTGTATTGGGATAAATAAATAAATAAATAAAAAGTACAGTACCCTACAAGTTGCTTTAAATGCTTCGGCTGTACATATCGCGTCACTTGCAGTAATCGTGGTGATAACCTCTCACTGCAACCAAAAATTCTGCCTAAAAACTTAACTACTCTGAAGTTTAGTAAAACTGTAGTTTCCGAACTGTAACAAAATATATTGCCGAATAAAAAAAAACGTGAATTTTCTAAAATGGTCCATAGTAAAAAGAATTAGAAATTCCATCAAATGCATGAGGTTTCTGTAGCGGTGACCAGGGTATCATACATGTTAGCTTTTAAGATATGTAACAAATATAATAGTAACAAATCAACCATCTAAAAAATAGTGTGATATGAATATAATGTATGAGTAGTAGGATAATATATGTGCATTACAATGCATTACAGTGTGAAAATATAATACAGATACGTAGTACAAATGCAATATTCTCCACAAATGTCGAATGTCGGCGAGACCAGAAGGATACGTGTACAAACCAGGAGAGTATATTTATTATTTACCAAATTACCGAATTAGTTATTTACTAGTTATTTATCTATAAGTTATTTAGTTGTTTAGTTAATTTATTTTCATGGCCGCATATCCACAACTTTTCCTGGTGCACCATGGAGTGCAGAAAAAAAAACGAATGAAGAAGAAAATATCAAACAACATGAACAAAAAATGAAATTCTGCTGATAACTAGAATAAAACCCCACTTCCCTACGAGCAGCTGGCTGCACCCAGTTATGCGCCAATGTTTATGTACATCTTAGTGGTGCAGTGTGTTGCACTGCGCTGGGCAAGGACGCGCTCGGATGGCGCTGGCGGTGGTGGTGAAAATGGGCGAAATGACCACTCGTATCTCACATACAGATGATACACTAAAGATATACAGCAATCGGGTCAACACATCAACGGACACGCACTCACACAATGCGACCATTTAAATAGTATGCAAGGAGTTCGCCGACAAATATAGCACAGTGGTCGTGGTTACGGTAAGCAGCAGAGGTCGCCAATTAAACGAAGCGAAGTTAACTGTACAGTAGTTCGTAACAGTGGTGGACGCAGAAAATGGGCCGGAGGGGGGGGGGGGGGTGGGAAAAAAGTGGGGTCTCCGCCGTTTTGGGGACCCGGACGGAAAATAAAATTATTGAAAATATCAGTTATAATAATAAATAATCAACAAAAATTGTATTAAGAATAATAATCAAAATAAACAAGTGAAAATAAGTTAATACAAGATTTTTACACGTATTGTAAAGTAATTTCAAAAATTTGCCGACCCATTCTCGGGGGGGGGGGGGGTGCGTCCGCCACTGGTTCGTAATGATAATTAGCAGCTGAATGAGTGACTAGTCTGTGGTGTCAGCAGGTCCGTTGCACTTAGCAGGGAGATGGCTAGAATTTTTCAAAAACTAATTCTCCGCAAAAGACTTAGAGAAGACAAATGGTGGTCATTCAAGTGAAATTTTTCATATTTTGTTCCTATTACAACCTTTTTCAAGTAGGAAAAAGGTGATGTGCAAGAGCCACATGTCGGGGAACATCATAACAATTGCCAACACAGCTTGCTGTACTGAAATTACGAGGAGAAATTGTATCGCCCAGGAAAATGACAGTCTTTCACAATGACACCTACAACAAGTAAAAGGATAGTCAAATTCTGCAGGTTCAGTAATAGACACTGATAGAAATTCAAACTCTTAGAAAAGCCAAAAATGAAAAGTGATAGAGGGACCAATCTAAATGAAATGATGATTTTTCGGCTTTACAATGAATATTCGAAGAAGGTCTGCTCAAAGATGCAGACATTAGAAGTTACCACATCTCATGCAGATACCTTTCACATACCATGCGCAATCCACATGAATGCCGTTTCAGATTGCATGAAGTTTGCACGAAAATAGCATGACGTACATATGCAAGACGGAGACGGGCCGTGGACCACAGTTTTAACTGTTTTTTTCTACTTTTCGAGTAGCCCTTTCTGCAAAGGAATAAAAAATTCTTGCTATGGACTGGCCAAAAGTTGAAACATTATTTGAAACAAAGACTATTCGCAGTTTCTCGATGATTCCTATTTCGCAAAGATCATTTCTACTTAAGCTACTGGTCTGGACCAATCCTCAGAAAACGAAAGTTCAGGCAAGTAACAGAACCGAAGGTAACGACTATAAGCAGAATTTCTACTGTAAAATTATCTAAAAAATGGAATCAGCGAGCTGGAATTTAGAATTTTACTGAAACAATCTGAAAGTCAGCTTTACCAGCTCAGGTAGTTTAGGTCAGCCTTTGAGGTGCACTAAGCCCAACTACGCATTTATCTACGTTTCAAAACAACTGAGACTGATTCTCAGGATGCACAAGGGACCATGTGTTGGAAAGAAAATCAACGAAGACAAAAGGGAGCGTAGATCTCTCGCAGCGAAATGGCGTCATCCGAAAGTATAGCCTCAGAGAGGTGGCTCTGCGCCAACTCGGCGGGCTGCAATGGAGCGCCAGACGCTGACGCTATCACACGGCATCGTTTAGCGGCGGAAAAAAGCGCGTTTGGCAGCGCGTCATGCGCGCGCGTGTGTGAGAGTATAGTAGAGCGGTAAAAACTGTTCAGAATCATTGCCAGGGCGCGCCGAGTCTCGTCGTGTATTCTGAGAGAGATGAAGCGCGCGCGAAAAAAATCTGCTGCCATTTCTCACTGCTTTGGAAACGAGCCGACGAAAAAAAAACCGCGCAACATGGGTGAAAATTTGAACAACCACATATCGCGGGTTAGAGGTAAAGATGGGCAAGAAAAAAATAGGGAAGATAGGCGACAGGAACGAAAAATTGGCGAGGAGGAGCAGGAATAAGAAGCACAAAAGCACTTCTAAACAAGGATCAGGTGTAAGGGACCCCACTCAAAGTGACAATTGAGAGATGCATCTGATCCCCGCGGATAACGAATCAATAATTTGAAGATCACACGGGTAACAGGGGGAAAAGCGGGGGGGGGGGAAGTAGCTCGGAGAGCGACCTCTTGTGTGTGTTGTGTATGAGTGTGAGTGTAGTGAGTGTAGTGAGTGCGTTGCATTACAACACAGTAGTAGTCAGATTGAGACCTCAAAGTCTGTGCAAAGACCTCCGTCGCTCCTCCACTCCTCCGCCACACTCACACATCCACCCATCCTTACTACACTCACGCGAGCACATTTCAATGAAATGTGTAAGAAAACTACGAGCAGCGCCAGTACACAGCAGACAGACAGACACTGACAAAAGACAGACGAACAAATGAAGAGAGTGACAGACAGCAACGCACTAAGGTTAGCTGCACTTCGTCTATACTTCCTCGTGAACAAGGAGGCGATAATAGAGGGTCACCATAACCGTGATTAGAGTAGGGTTTGTAGCGTTCATTAGACCCCAAATGAATTATTGAGCAGAAAATTGCTGTAAATTAAACCTAACTATCAATAGTTATCAAACCTGTGGCAGGCGTGAACGTTACACGTGGAACGGGCGACGTGGCCGAGATCTGCGATTGGCCAGCTTGAGGATTGGATGAATTGACCAATCGCGATGCTCGGCCGCACCAACTGCTCCAGATATAACGTCGCAGACCCCTATGATGGCAAAGCGACGCATTGAAAAGAAAAAGAGCATTGATGGCCCTGAACAGATAACGCGAAGTACTAGTAGGTCGTATTGCGAAATTAATGCTGTTTCTCGTTGCATCATTTTCACACAGTAATTTTGGCACTAAGTATATCCTCTTCTAACAAATATTGTACGTCATTAGAGTGCATATTTCACGCTGTTTCCAACAACGCTATTCATTTCAAAAATTCCACTGTTAAAATTCGATGTCCACGCTGGATTTGCATGAAGTTTCCACCATGCGTACATCATGCAAACTTCGTGCAAGTCTCATAAACTCTGAACCGACGTACCGTGTAGTGAGACAAGCAGGTGCAGATTCCAGGAGAATAGAGACTAGAACTCGGGTTCCTATTGAGTAAGGATGTGTTTGCCAACGGATATGCGTGAAGTTTGCAGAGATTTTGTGCCTGTGCATGATATTCACGTGAGAAGTTTGATGCTTTCACGAACATTGCAAGACGTCAAACCCATGATTCACCTCAAATTTGACGAACGATATGTCATACCTGAAGTCAGCATTGTGTAACGGTTGCATGTGATATTGAAACTTGTTGAGGTGATGCACATCTCATGCAAATAGCATACATGCACCATGCATACCATGCATTCCACATGCACATTCCATTTCAACGTAGGATTAAGTTGCACGAAGTTTGGACGAATTTTGCATTGATGCATACATACTGCAAATCCCTGTCAACATCGGCTGACGTTGCGCGGAGCTCGCATGGAATTTGAATGACGTAAACATGATGCAAGCACGGTGCAAATCCTTCGTACACATCGGTCTCCTCATTTACCTTGGATTTGTTCATCAAATTTCTTGGCTTGACTCAAAAAGACTCCATGCAGCTCTTTTAAACACGTTTTTAACGGAGTATACGCATCTCTTTCAGTCACATAGATAATAGTCCTGGGGAAGTTTCATGCCGCAGACAAGCCCGGCAAACTCGAAATATTTAAAACCTAAATATCGTTTCGGGTGAAAATCAAAGGGATGTGGGATTTTTCTCATTCTTTGAAAAATTGTTGTGTCGTTTGACTGTTGAGGAACTTCGTAGTAGTTCTAATCTGTAGGGAATCCCAAAGATTTCCTGAGAAATAATGACTCCGCCCCTTTTCTCCAACAACCAGTGGCAATAGACTCTGGAAGATTTTCATCAAGCCTAATTTCTGAAAGACCTACGACTGTCAGAGCAACAGATAGGTTCTATGAAGTCCAGCTAGAACCTACAATAACAATGCAGCCTCATCTTCCAGTCATTACTCTCGGAACCTACCACCAGCAAAGTCCGCGAGCCCGGCGCTGAACTTGACGTGTGGTGGTCGTACGCCTCGTGCTGCGGCTTGTTCCTAGTGTTGATAGTAGTATTACACTGGCGGGGCGAGTTCGTAGTGGTGGTGGAGTGGCGGTGGGTCTGAAACATTGTAGAGTGATCGATTCCACAAATCCGAGACTCTAATAGAGGACAGCTGTGAGATTGACGCTCTTCCACACTACTGCCTCGAGTAAAACGCGGCCCGGAGTCAGCCGATCAAGGTGTAAACTAAACGAACGACGAAACGACGAAACATACTAATCATTGGTACTATCGACGGGAAATGAGGGAAAATTTGGACATTTGCCAGGAAAGAGGGGAAATTCCGGAAGAAGTAGCAGGCTACGACCGACATGATAACTAGTTTCCCAGATTTGCTCTGCCAAAAGATCTTATAGAAAAGCTATCCTCGAATGCATCTCCGAAACCATTTAAGTGTATTTTGATAGCGAAACTGAATTTAACGGAGTAACTTGTTCAAATTGGTATTCAAGCCTAATGTAACCAGGAAAAACTTGACAGGGAAAACTGACTGCAGTGTTTAGATTTCTATTTTTTTTTTCTGTACACATCCTTTTTTTCGATCATCAAAAAATTTATCATCAAAAAAAGGTCACTGTAAAATCAAAGCTTCCTTGAAGTAGCAGCTAATTATGTGCTCCTACATAGATTTGCAGAGAAAATACTGATTCGATCCTGGGATTCCTCTAGAAGGGACGCAACAACAACACACAAAGGTGTCAAAAATTATCAAAAAAAAATTCATAATTTGATTTTCCAAATTCTTACACTCATAGCATGTGCCTACTTCTAAAGACACCCGGAGATGCCAGGCTAGTTCTACAAAAAATAAGTAAGTTCTAAATATATTTATTTATTTACGTACATGCAATAAAGGGCTCCAAAGAAAAAATTGCCTCTCCTAAATGAAACACTAAACGACTCAGTAAACTGTGAACGAATGAAGTTAGAGGGTGAGAACTTTCCTAAGACATATTACTATTACTATGAAATGACGACAAAAAAGGAACTTATGAGACTGCTACTAGCTCACACCTTAGACAATTTTACGATCTATGAAAAACCTACGTAGGAGAAATCGAGCCGATCAAAACTACGGAACTAAAGTGGAGTTGAGGAGCACCTAAAAATCATGGAAAGAACAAAACTGGAAGCAAAGATACATAGATAAACATGCTAAGGAATGAATGCTGCTATTTGATAAACAATCCCGTCAATCTGAGCAGGCACTTCCACTCCATAAAATGTATTGTTATGTATTGTGATCAGGTAAAAAAGGCATATTTTGCATAGATCTCATTCTTCGCGTCTCTGTTATGGACGTTGAAAAAGCATCACTTTATTTCTGCAACTATTCCTCAAAGTCACTTTGAATGTAAATTTTGGAAGCATTAAAGTACAATGGGGTGGTCACATAAAATAATTTGCAGTAAGTTTTCTTCCAATTTTTTTTTGGTACAGAATTAATCATCACATATGTAGTTTGTTTTCCTCTGTTGCTGTTAAGCTGGCGAAATTGTTTTTTTTTTCGAACTGTTTTTTTTCTCTATATGATTTGTGTTCTAGTTACATTATTCAAACTCGATTGAATTGGAGCATCTTGAATGCATGAATAAATAAATAAATAAATAAATAAACAAATAAATTCATAAAATGGGTGAGAAACTTCAGAGGAAATGAATCTTTCTTCAAATTACTGTTTTTATTAACACTTTCAGACGCTTAGTAATACGCAATTGATTTCGTAAATTTTTCAAGCACTTAAGGTTACTACATACAAATCTAAAAATTCCATAGATTTTTGAGATAGTCTCACCTCTAAACCTTTGGCTTGAAAGGATAGAAATTTCTCAGCTAGTGGTGTATGTAGTTCGTCAATCCACGATCAAAAAGCATTGCGAGAGAAATCCCCAACCCGATGAAAAAGAGCAGAATACGAAGCTGATCAGCTGATCCAACCATATGTATGTCACAAATAAAACATTACATTTCTGAGTGTACTAAAACAGCCATAAATGCACATTTTCTCATTAGAATTTCTTATCAGTACGTTTTATAGTGGTGCTTTTACAAAACCACATCTGTTAATGCATGCTATTACATGCTGTTAATAAATCAAAGTTGAGATCACTTAACATTTTTAGATGCTAGTGCTGTTGCGCAATCTCTTGTACTAATTTCAATCGCTTACATAGAGCACAAACTAAAGGGATGTCTACGAAGGCCTAGTTGAAGCTGTAGATTTAAGAGCTTCAATCTTCTGTGCATACATGACCTAAACCTAATATTCTGACCTAAGGCTAACCGTCTTGTAAATCGTCTACGGTCACTTACCACCCGCACGCGCAGCATCAGGCCGTTTTGCCTTTTTGGACCCTTCCCAGAACAGCCGTACGTGGTTTAAAAGATGCCCTAGGTCACTACAGCGTCTTATTGATCACTTTAGATCAAAGCTAAGCTATCCTCATTAAGGAAAGACTAAGAACAGCGCTTTTCTCCTACTGTTGTTCCGGGGCCTGACGCGCCGCGGGTGGTAAGTGTCCGATAATCAGAGTAAATGTAGTGTCTATAGTTTGATGAAAAATCAGTTTGCGAGTCGTTCTAGCTTTTGAATAGCGGAATCAAAGGAAACAAGGAAACACCGCTATATGACAGGTGTCGGCGCTTTTTGAAAGACGCCACAAAATATGCAGATTTCCGTAGTGAAAAACTCGTAAAACAAATGCTATGGCAATGAATCTTGAATATTCTCGTCATAAGTTTTTTCATATCGTGTAACCAGTTTTGAAACTGTAAAATTAAAGAAAAGAGAGTTGTAGAGCAATGTGTGAAGTGACATATTCAAAGTGAGAAATGTCAATGTAAAGAATATGTTTTCTTCCTTGTCTTCTCTTCTCTTTCTGTAACACTTTTCGAATAAGGAAAGTCAAACAACTACACAATTACTCTGTACTACTAGAAACTACTCGAGCAACCGAATGAAGCATTCAAAATTAAACAACAAGTTGCTAACGCCATTCTATTTTGAAAACGTCAATTCGTAATAATCACAAAAGGGGTATTTCCCAAGCATTTTTTATGATGAGATCCGCATACTTCCGATCCAGTACAAACAGTCCTTGTGCTTTATAGTGTGCATACATTTTTATGTCATGCAGCAGTACTAGGAGACAGCTGAGGCACGATGCCAAACCACAGGAACCAGTGGTCGAGACTCGCTCACAAACACTACACCACGTTCAAAAAGGGTACTCTGATTGTCTGCGCATCCACATATTTGATTGGTATCACCGCTCTCATTAGTGTCCCGTCTTAACCTGTTTAAACAAGCAAGTGGTGGGACATAAAACTCGATCACTGGTTTTCAGATATTCTACGAAACAGACGAAATTTTTCTATTACTTAGCATACTTTAAATTTCTTACTTGTTGGCGATCCATTGAATATTTTTTGATTATTTCAACTTGTCCTCAAATTCTCAGTGATTTCGTATGCAAAACTACTACTGTCCGGAGCTTTTTTTTCAGGAGTATCCTTCTTTGTTTTCCTATAATGTTTGCCGTCAATTATAATAATATAGGAACTCGGTAAAGTACCACTACCATAGTAATTAGGTTTTGAAGCAAATTTCTGTAATTCAGTTCGGGCCGGTTTGTTCCCACCCATTACTGGCTCTCCGGACGAGGGCGGAGCCTACCATAGGGCAGGACTTCTCGGGTACAGCTGCTGCAGAAAACTGGTTTTTCACCATCTTCAAGCCAAAAATGGTAAAAACTTCAGACAGATGCCAATTAAAAGGAGGTACAATTTCAAGGCAACTGAAAAGCGCATCAAGACCTGCTGTAGAATAATGCGGGAACATGTACAAAGTAGGTTCGAAAGAAAGCCTCCTAAATTCCTCCACCTCTTAAAATTATAAAATCAGTAGGAAACTTCGTTAACACAATTTAGGAATGGAGGTTTCTGATCGATAACTAATTCTCATTACTATTTAGTATTCGATTTCATCCATATGATAAATGTTTAATAGTTAACGCACAAGACACAAGAAAAACACATGACATCATGGACTTCAACGTTGTGGGCGGAGCCACCCATAAATCCCGCCCACTATCGAGTGATAGATCAGACACCTCGACAAACGCACAAAAATCCTACTCCAAGGACAAATATGTCAGAAATGAACACCAACAACAATTTACCACAGGGGGATGACGTCACATTCGCTACCGTAGTCGCTGCAACTACGCAGTAACCAATCGGCGCCGAGTAGTAGGGCAACGCGCCGAACAAGTTCTAATCCAAAGCCAGTTATTCACTACGAAAAACGTCTCGACACGACGAGCGCAGTAGACAATGACCTAATTAAATCGGTACCGTACCCGTACATGCTTTAGCCACACTCACACACAGAGACACAGGCACACAACTAGAAAACTAATATTACGGTATATACACTTTGATCAAGTACTCGCATCAAGAAATACAGGTTTTGACGCCGGATGAGCGATACACCACACACACACAAAAGCAGACAATCACACAATTGTCTTCCCAATCCATAGAAAATTACTATTATACTTTCAGGATACTATCATGGTTTCAATGTACTAGTCACTTCCGGAAAACCACAACAACAAATCACACATCTGTCACGTGATTACACAGGTTTCGTGGTGAGACAACCTGTTAGACACGTCAACAGTGCAGCTTTACAGCATTCTTTAACATGTTTATGAGCGGTTAACAAAAACTTGTACTAGACTTGTAAACATGTTATTTCGATCGCGTTATTTCGACACGATTCCAGCTGAGATTCACCTACGAGACGCAATTTTGCAGATATTACGTAAAAATGCACAAAAAAAAAAACAGGCCAGCCAAATATCATAAATTGGTGTCGATAGCATTTCGCTTGTTTTGCCCCAAAAACTCAGAAAAATTGTTTCTGCCGTGGGTTCGTAAATAAGAGATACTGGTCGCAGCAGCATCGCACTAAACTTGTACCTTGCAAATTTGTAACACATTATTTTCGCAGCATTACCGTGGATGAACGGCAAACAAGGTATCCCATAGGATTTAATATGAAGGCTTTAGGGCAGGAAAAAAGATGAGCACTGTCAAAGTGTTTTCCTTGTGTAAAACCCATAGAAAGTCTAAAGAAAGGTAGGGTTCTTCTTGAGAGTCCGCTGAAAATTCAAACTTATCGTATAGATATCTCCATAAGTAGTAATTGTTTTCCAAATCTAAAGATTTCATGTGAAGAAACCATCGATATGTCATAGATCTAGCACACCTTCAACGCCACAAAGGGCTCAGATCTCAGAATTGCTCGTCAAATAAAGCATTAGTTCTGCACCTACAAAGGCTGCATAAAATGACTGCAGGGTAATTTATACTTGCTGTGTGCGTCAGTCGCGCATCAGTCGCACGCATCCATTTGCAAGGAATTTTCCATGAAGACCGGTCAACACGGCATGTACATCCTCAATGAAAGGAACGCGCGGCCGCCGCGGGGCCGCAAACGCGTGCGTCTGAGCAGCGACTGCGATGCGACTGCTATGCGACTGGGCCCTATTCTTCACCATATAGACGAACGCGCGTCAGTCGCACGCATCCACTATAAATTGCCCCTATGATTTTCACAAAATCAACAAACCATTTTCTCGCCTTAACTAGAGTCTGTGCGGTGAGGCGTTACCAGGGCGCTGTGATTGGCACATTGACTGAATGCGCCAATCACAGTATCCTGGTAACGCACCATTTCTCCTCACGATGATACACACCCAATTTTCGTAGAAAACAGCTCGCTAACAAAGAAACTACTCTGGAACTACGTCCGCAGAAAGGGACGGGAGATATACAAAAGGATAACGAGGTGCCGTCGTCAAGAAAAATCCATGAACATCGCTCACTACTGATTAAAGGCGCAAACGCACCCCTTCTAAATGACTCAGCTCCGCTCAGGCTTCAGCTAGTTCTAGAAAAGTAAATGGCTTAGCGGTCCACTTTTTCATACTCCTTCCATCTGGACATCAGTGTCACTGCGATAAAGGGTGCGCGGACAGGTTCTTCGCCTGTACCTGACGAATTTGCTAGAATCATACCACAACGAAGATAGTGCTTGCAATTTAATCAGACAAGCATATAGATGCATTAGAGTAGAACTTGTACCACAGCTAGGATTTTGCGAAAGAAGATCAGGACATGTTCCCCAGATCAGAAGAACAAGTGTTGTCTAGCAATTTCCACTATTAATCAAAGACATCATTATAGAAATATTTTTTTGAATATTTGCAATCTATCTGCACGTGAAAATCTCAGTGAAACAACGAAGAAAAGAAGAAAAAGGAAACAAAAATAGCGTGAAAGGACACAAAATGCGCCTGCAGCATGGAAAAACTACGTACGTACATACAACTGTGCGGTTATCACGTGCTGTATACGGTTTTGTCGCTGAGCGTGAAATCATTCAGAATGCAGCATTCATACACTCGAATTCAATGTTCGATGATTGTGCTCAGAGAAAATCTCTAGGAGAGGCATGGTAGTGCGAAAATCTTGATTCAGTACACTACATAGAGATATCAAATATAAATGCAGATTTTTAATATTTACAGATTTTTAATATTTAAAGATTAAATCCTCTACAAATTCTACAATTGTCTGTTTCAGCACTTGGAACACCACGAGCAACATCCAAGAAGGGTGTGAACAAGTGCTAAAAATGAACACAATGAGGAAATTCCTTGAAGCAGTGAAGCAAGAATAAAAATAATATGTACCTAGCAGTGGCAGACGCAAGAGGGATAGAAGGGGGAGGGGTCGTGAATGGGATGAAGAACCTAATTTTGAAATTAATTTGGGCATGGACCACAGAAGGTTCAGAATAAACTTATCAAGAAAATATTTCTGAAGATAATTATTTAAGTAAAAACTTGAAAATCATTCGCAAAAAGGTATTTAAAATGAGTTGATATGGAATTTTCCTAACCATGAAATGTTCTTTTTCAAATATGAGGACCCAATCCCGTAGAGAAGGGGAGGGGTTGAGAGGGATGAAGGCTTTTGCTAGCAAGAAGTCCTAGTGATCACGCACGCACATAAGCAGGCATTGGTGCTGTGGAAACGTTCTGGGAAACTCGTATGAACAAGCTATAGAACTGCAGTAAGGTTAGTACTCCAATATTACAAGCAATTATTCATAGTTTCTTTTAATCTGTGGCACTGGCAGTAAAACTTCAAATTTTGACGCCGAAAAGAATAAAAATTCTTCCCAGGAGCAAATTTGAGAATTCTGCCTAGAAATGGTTCACTCTGTTGCCTTTAAAGTCCTGTGTTAAAAAACAAGAAAGGAGTTTCCGGGAGATAGAATGCGCAAGACTTGTTTTTTTTTCGAACAGAAATAAACAAATTAAGAGCTTTCAAATAATCATACCAGCTTAGAGATAGATATTGATCCTAAATGCTGAGATTATCATCAAATCCGTGAGTAAACTGTCTCAAGGGCCTCGTATTACGTCACCACAACAGAGCACTCCCCATCAGCTGTGACTCACTACGCTCTCAGTTCATTCCTCCTCTCTCCCTCATCACTCCACATCCAGTGCACCGGAAGAGCCAGTACCAATCCCAGCTGACCAGTCATCGCCCCGACCACCGCCTCTCCTTATGATCATCCTGGCGCGATCGGATCGACGTGAAAGTACACGACGGGGCGTGGATGGAACGTCGTGATACCGTGGGCGCTCGCTCGTGCGCGCTCCACCGACTGACTGACCGACCGAGCGACCGTCCGACACCAAAACCCGTTCGAAGTTTCATAAGGTAGCCAACAGCATTCTCGCTCTTCGCCCCGTGGCTCTCTACGTAGTGGAGACAATGGAGGAGCGTACGATTCGCGGCGGCGTACTTGTCTCGTATTTGGATAAGTGGGTCGTGGAGGCGGGGAAAAGTCACCTAGTGAAGTGAGGATAGAACGTTTACTGTACGAACCACGTACACCTATCAAATTACCTAATGTTGCAGTCGACCAGGTCAACAAACAGGTAGTAGAAGTAGGTGACCTGCTTGTAGAAGAGTAATGATACCCAGACACTCTTTGAAGAATGCTCTCTTACAGGACCATTATAAAAGAAATAAAGTAGGGTCACAAACGAAAAAAAAAGTAGGGTCATAAACGAAAAAAATGGAACAAATTGGTACACATAAAAAAGGGGTGGGCAGTCTGGAGACCAAAAGTTCAAAAAATCAAAGTGCAGTGTATTACTGCATTGGAAACGAATGTATTAGCAAGGCTAAGCTCAGAAATACAGGAAGCATTCAGGAAGCGTTAGCGAAATGAATAATTATAGGTATCCTCTAGAATGACGACGTTTACTACAATAAAGTATCCAGATCACGCATACATCGTAGTGGTTGGGCGGAGTAAAAAGTTACCCTAAATTTTACCCAACTGCATAGGGCAAAAGAATGATTCCTAGGTAGAAATCGCCTTTCAAACCTCCGTACCCTTTCGGCCCATCAAAATACCTTTACTTTATAACTTTAGACTACTTACATCACAAAACCACAGTTCCAAAGTGGGGAATTCTCGTTACACCACAAAACTTAGGCAACCTAGCGTATAGTTAGATGCAGTATTTTTCAGGTAGTCAAACCTTACGGCAAAGCCTTAGCTCTAGTCCTCCAACTTCAACAAGCTGGGGTTAAACCTCGAAAACGCCGAGATCAAAGTACAAAAATAAAATAAAAATAAAATGCCAACAGCCTGACCTCGCAATGACTACTGCATCAGAAAGTAGACCATGAAATTTGATATATAACGATGTAACACAGCATGAGAATGTAACAAGACCCAAGATAGCCGCCGCCACCATCCTACAGTAACGCCCGCATAGTTACAGTATCTCGAAACCAGAATACAGTAACCAACCAGTCAGCAACTTACATACTCGCAACTCGTTGTAGCGCATAAGTAAATCGCGCGCCGCGTAGTAGGAGGGTCTCGGCTGGCGCGATGTTGGTCGAGCGCGGCTGTCGCTGGTTGTAGAGAGTGCACTGTTAGCCGAAATGACTATTGTATTCGAAACGAAGACGGTGTTGTCCGAATCCGGATTTCGTGTTCGCGTCGCGGCGGCCGCGAGCAATGCGCGCGCGACAACGGCGACGCTGGCGGCGGCGCCCAAGGGTGGCCAGGCCAGGGAGGGGATAATGAAAATAGCGTTACGCATCTTGGAGGCATGCGATGGTAGCCGTAGCTAGCCAGGCAGCAGCTGAAGCAGTGGTAGCGGCAGCCGTAACGGCGCAAGATCACTATCTTCATCAGCACTTTACGCGCACGAACTACGTATGCACGCCCAGGCACACACACACACACAAGCTAAGTACCTTTACGTCGTCGTCGGCAAACGGTACTAGCCGTTGATGTATGGAATTGCGCGACAACGATGCGACTACGACTCGGACGTCGGCGGCCACCGGTGAAACAGGTGGTGCAGGTGCCACGTGAATTCACGTCCGACGACTTAATCACGTACCGTACTTAGATGTTAGAGATGTGACATTGTTTACGACGACACTATCATGTACGCGACTGCGGCTGCCGCGCAGATCTCTCTCCCCTTGAGGTTGCAGACGGCAAAAGTCCAGTTCTGAGGTGATAAAAACGCGTTTAACATGTCAACGACGCAGCGCAAGACTTCGTGTGTTGTCATGTTCAAGCTGTCAGCAACACGGCAACAACAAAGTTACACTGCAACGGTAGGTCCAGTGCTACAGTTCCTAATGCAACAGTAGCTTCTACAGTACCATAGAGGCATCCATAGACTTACGATACCAGCCACGAAAACACATAGCCTATTGAAAATATCCCAATCTAGAGTGTATCTACATACTCGAAGGCAGTGTGTCACCTCGTTTCGTGGGTTGTAGATATCAACAGATCCTAGACCTCCTCGTCACGTTGACCCCCAGGATGTACGTCAACTGGCACAAAAGTGACGAAAACCCCGTTTCCAGAGGTACCGAAAGTGCAGTTCACGGACCGCTTAGGCGGAGCGGTCTGCGTGAGCGCTGGCTGCACAACACGGCTGCAGCGTTGGCCATCACGTCTTGACGCATCCGTTCGATAAGATCAACGGCATCACGAGTCCACTCGGATCGACATTCGGTACCAAATCCCGTCCCGAAAAACGTTAAAAAACGGGTTTTAAGACCATTTTGTAACAATTGATGTATATCGCTGGATTCAGCGCAACAAGGAGATTCATATTCTGCTACAGCGGCAAACAAGAAAACGAGCTGGTACATTGCCTTCAAGTTAATACGTATCTGTGACTAAAGAAATTGTCCCACGTCGGCTATCATGCGTGAGATATCAACAGATTCTGAACCTCCTCGTCAAGCTGATTCCAACAATGTGCTTCAAAAGTGCCGAAGTGTTGGAAAGCCTGCTCCAAATGTGCAAAATTTGTGGAGAGTTGGGGCGGGGCACTCCACGTTTGCTAGTTGCGCGCCATAGCCGCGGCGGTGGCCAAAGAACTTGACTAGAGCCTCGAAAAATCAGGTCTTTGCTCATGACTTCTACAGTACACTTGTAAGAAATTAACAAATTACTCTACGGCGAAACCTAGCAAGATATGAGCTATACTATTGTGCGAGGACAATCGTCCAACATGACACTTAATGGTGTTTAGTCAATCGTAAAGCCTATAAAGAAAGTAAATACAGGTTAACTTTCTATTGATTTTTTATAGTTCTTTCTACTTGCAGAACTACTGTTCAAGTAGTACCTCTCCTCGATTTCTCAGTGGTTTTTCCTACCAAGTAGCAAGTGTATTTCGGTTAAAATTACACCATGTGAACTCAAAAATCCCCTTCCCGACCCCCACTTTTATTCCCAGGCATATGGACGGGTGACGAGAAAAACCTACGCCCTTGACATAGCTGACCAACATCCTCAACTTCCGGATAAGCAAAGGTTTCAAAAACGCAGACGATCCAGCTAATCGCGTCTGACATGGATACTTCGACATGAATGGATGAACTTGCTGCGATGTCATGTCAGATTGTGTCGCTGCGTATCTGACCACCCAAAATAGAATGGAACACGTTTCAAAAAATAACATAAAGCTTGGATTAACTAAAAGTTACAAATTTTTCTTAATTCATTCAATACTTCTCTAGTTTTTTCACCTCAACAATGAAAAAAAAAACGTTATTTTCAATAAACTAGGCGTCTTACAAGAAAATAAGAATCAGTGTCATGTCCTAACGTGATTAAGGGGTTAACGAGTTAACATCTTATACAGGTAAACCGCTAGTCTAACAAAATCTGACCTGTTAAACACGTCGGTTCCTGGATTCCACTGAAAGCCAAACACGTTAGCGGATCCCTACTTTTTAATCTAACAAGTTTAAAACAAGTTCTGACTCGTCTGCAGTAAAACCCTATAAAAACCATCATTTTCACGTCGTTGCGCTTTTTTCCGCCATTTTTCATAGTTTTTATCATGGAATGTCGCCGCTTCAAAGCATTTTTTCGACCAGATTTCTCTCCACTCTTCTGCAGTAAATTCTTCATCAACTTTGCGATCTTGGGGTTTCCATGAAAAGGGTTATACCGCACCTTTCTGCTCTAACTTCGAGCAAGTTTTGGAAAAGAAGGCAAGGCTTGACTGGATCACGCACATCCTTTGGAGAATGGTAAAAAGGGAAAGGTTTCCACCTTGACGAGAAATATCAGAAATTTAACCAGTTTGCTGCTTGAATGTACCGAATAAAAATTGAAAAGTTCAGCCCAGTTAGCAGATGGTCTTACCATAATTTGAGGAAAATAGGCTAGAAGTGTCCCAGAACTTCTGGCATGCCAACAATTTACCAAGGCTCTCAACGGTTTCTAATAAATCATATCAAATAAATAAATAGAAGATAAAATAAATGAGATAAAAAAGTCACAGATAGTTACCACATTGGTGGAAAACGGTCAATCAATCAGAAGACGTTACGGGAGCAGGAAGGCCTCCCACAATCATTTTTTTCAATAAGAAGAATGGTTGCATTGATTTCGGAGCATGTGGAGGTGTAAAGGGTCTACATCTTCAAATTCAAGTTTCCGTTTTTTTTTTCGTTTACCGGCTCAAGTTCCGGATAACGTAGATCAGAAGGCCAAAAATGGCCATGAAACGGAAAACGGAAAATTTCTCACATCTCTGGTCCGAGAATCTGTTCACGATATTGCTACTGCAATCGCCTCAGAAGGGACCCTGGCCAGTTCAGTGATCAGCTTACATAGCTTACCCCAGAATATCCAGGATCCCAGGATTTTGCTCTCTATTATATTACAAGAATTGCAAGAAGCGTGTTGCTAATGTGGCATATAGTTACAGCATTGGACCAGTCGTCGCAACAATACAGTATTTCTCCTACTGTACAGTAACCAGTTTTGCCGCGTACCTTAGCCTCCGCACCAACGACCATACAGTGTAAATCGCACTGCAGAATCTAGAAAAATCCAGTTAGGACCTCTCGAGGCGCAGATTAACAGTCTCCTAATAGGATCGTGGCGTACAGCAGAACTAAAAACGCCCTACGCACAAGCCGGTAACGGGTGGTGGTCAGTGCGCGTGCGCCGTAAGAGAGAAGAGGTATCGATCGGATCACATCGATAAATTTCCAGAAACTCGATAAGCTGGCAACGATACGGGGTGGGATACTCTGAAGAAGCTCGATCCGTAAACTACCCCATCTGCTATGAAAATTCCACTCAATGCTGCTGGTTGGCTGCTGGCTGACAATGAAGAACTTGTTCGTTCGACATTTCATCGCAACCAGCACACTACAACACACCATGTATTTTTGCACGTTCATTACGGATCAAACCCGATTCGTACGTAGAAGCGCGTGATTTTCGCTGTTTATCCCTGCAAACGCTTCAACATCCTAACTCAGAGAACCATTCAAAATCCAAAACCTGACCAAAAATCAGCTCAATAGACAATTTTCCGACCGAGTGACACAATTTTTGCCGGCGCTCACTATGATGGACACCCGATGTGTAATTGTTGAGAAGAGAACTCGTCCATCCTAATTGTCGTCAGTTGCAACGTCGTAAATTAGTAAAATCTACAGCATCCGCTTGTCCACTTGCCCGTTTTTCACAGTACAACATCTATAGCTGTTCACCAGCCCCAAATAGCGCCGAGTTTTTCGAGTTGATGGGACTTATTCCGCTCAACTGCTCCAGCGAAGTAAATGACTTACAGTAGATAGAAGAAATGCTCATAAGATTCTCACAAAACAGGGAAAAAGGGAAAAAGACTAAACAACTGTGACCTGCGAGAGAATAAGAATTGAAGATGAGCTACAATTCCTCACAACCTATTGAGCAATAAATGGACAGCTAACAAGCAACTAACCACGACCAGGATACATGTATGGGGCGAGGAGTAGTGGTCAACCATGACGGAAGCTACGGCGATTGAAAGTCCTGCGAAATTGGCATGAAAAAAGGAGTTAGAGAGAAATGGACACAGAAAGAGAGAAGATAAAGAGAAAAGGGCATCGATGTAACATTGAAGTTTTAATCCAACGATAAAAACAGCAGTAACAGCAGAAGATAACGTCGCAAAATTTTCGTCTACATCAGTAACGATTGAAAAATGCACCAAGAATTACTTAGCTTAAAGCTAAATAGCACATATGTATTCTAGAGACCGAGATTAAGAGGGAGCATCATCTACCACCAACATTACCCTGTTTTACAGCACCAGAAGCACTGAGATTACCCAGGGCAAACTGCTAACACCACATCTACCCATCGTTAACACGGACGTCAACGCGTTTACTCTGGGTAATGTGCATATAATAATGTATCCGGGGCCAGGTGCCGCTCACTCCAATGGTTTATACGATTCCTCGCAGAAGTGCCAGAAAACTCAATCATGGTGTAGACATTCGCCTTTCGGGGTTGTTACCCAAGGAATAACTTTGTTCTCAGTTAATTCCTTTTGCGTGTGCACGCTATTTGATGCTGGGATTTTTTGATGGATGACAGGGTGATGGTAGAGGAATTATAAGGACGCTTTTGAAGAATGCTTGCTTCTATGGGAACAACGGAAAAATCACACGAAAAGAAGCTTGATGAACCTTCACATAAACAGCCTGGTTGAACCAGTTCATTCTTGGGTAGGCGAACTTTTGATCTGCGCGTTGCAGCAACGTTTAGAATGTGTTTGCTTTTAGGGAGCGAGAAAAATGTTGCAAAATGTGCAATAAAGCTATTCTGAATGAATATGCTTTTTGTTTTGAAAAAAAAACGCTTGAGAAAAGGAAGGAAAAAAGTACGAGTTAAGCGAATAAACACCTGAAAATAGAGGCAATAAAGAATCGCTGGTGAATGGTGGGAATCCGAAGTCTGGAATCGCGGCGCAGTTAGTGGAAGGAATTCGAGAAGGAATTCACGAATTAAAAAAATGAGAACTAAGCCTTTGCCAATTCTTGGATGAAAAATAACGTACTGAGGGGATCCGTAAGCATGAATAGAACCGCACAATGTAATAGATGCATTCGAAATCGAAAAATTCGATTTCGAATTGATCTAAAATTCAGGCGTTAGAAGAAAGCAGGACAACAGGACAACACAGTGCCGCAGAAAAGATAAGAAAAGCTGTACAGTGCGAGAGGAAGCTTACAGCATGGTTTAGTTTCCGTATAAGGTTACTGCATGAGAAAAAACCAACCGGTGCAAATAAATACAACAGAGAGATAAATTTTCACTCAGGTTCTCGAGCAATAGAGTTTTTTTTGAATTGGTATCTAAACTAGCTAAATTGACTGAGTAACCGGATTTTCATTCAGTCTTAGTTGCAGCCGCAATCCTATAATAAAACTTTTTCAAAGAGAAGAAAATTCTAGATTTGAAGCATAAAAAATCCAGAACAATTAATGGAAGATGGACGGGGGACAGCTCAGCCACCAATCCAATTACCAGGCAAACATGCAACTTTTCGCTTTCCAAATCGCAATTCACATTTCGAAAAGAGCGGATCGAGGACGTTGTAAAAACGGGGCCAAATAGAAGACCCGTCGTTCGAGTCGGCGGCGACGGCGGCGGCCGCCGACGACAACGATGGGCCACATCGTTGTGGACACCGTGAGAAACATCAGCCGAGATACAAAATGATACTCGGACACGCTCGCTCGCACTCTCTCTCTGCATGTGTCTGTGTGTCTTTCTGTGTATGTAGAGGACATTTGACCGAGTTTACGCCCCACTAAACTAACCAAATCTTCACCCCCACTCAAAACACATGCGCATACAACACTCAGCGCTTTCCCTTCTTTCTTCCTGGTTCTTTTTGCTCGTTTCAGCGGCTTTTTCGCCGATTCTTTGTTGTCTGATGCAATTCGGCGTCGTACACATAGCGAAAGTTTCACTCTTTGACAGTCCCCTGCATAATCTTTTAAGAGTTCGTGGATTCATTCCCTCAACGAGTCCTGAAAGAATGTGTATCTATCCATGTCCTGTTTCAACTCACTGGAAGCAGAAAAAGCTTAGCACATCGGAAGAAATTGATTTTTACTCCAAAAAACAGGAGAAGGCACAAAAATGCACAATGTCACAACATGAAACCATAGAATCCAATGAAACTCTTTGGTTTTGGAAAAAGAAGAAAATTTTTAAGAAAGGATTCCCCTTACAAATGAGATTTTTAGCCCAGTTTTTCATTGCTAGGGAAATTTACTCACCATTTCTATCCAACAAGAGTAGTAGGAGGAAAAGTAACAGTAAGACAAATGGCAAGGATTACCACCGGTTTCGAACTGTTTTACGCGAATTGACGGTTGAAAATACGGCATATAATGCATTCGTAATTGTATAATCCAACTAGTTAGTTACTATAGAAGAATTACATTTTCGACTCTTGGGAAGAATCTCAACACCCTGAAACAAATTTATAAACATGAGAAGTAGATTTCGAGTACTCTCAAGGTCACCAGCATGTTTACATTCCAAATCAGCCATTTTCATCCCCCATAAACTCGACAAAAATGCCCTTACTAGGTCAAACCCATAAAAAACATCAGATCCCACCAAATTGCACTGTGCCATGAATCTACAATCAGATGGACACTGAGAACTCCTTCGAAATTAACCTCGCTCCCTTAATTTCAGTGGTATTTGCTCCCTTCATCCCATAACGGTCCTTTTAAAGACTTTAAACGACCTAAGCTACTTCTCTCCACCTAAATAACAACGTTGCTTTTTATTTTCCAAGATCTATCGTACTACCACTCACGCATAGTCAACAGAATACTGTACTGAAACCAGTTCCGAAGCGATTCAACTGGCTGCGCGATACAGTAACCAGTAAGCGAGAGCAATACAGTCAGTGAGAACATAGGTAATAATAACTGGAAATGTCGTACTGTAGCTGAATGGTGGGTAAAAGAAGATGGAGACGACGAGGTCAGCCTTTCCACATATCGACGGCGCCTATAAAAGATAAGAAAGTAGGTAATATCGTCTCAACAACGGGCAACAACAATTTATCGCAGAAGCGTGTAATAGAAATAATACGGCGAAGAATAGGAAGGAAGGATAATGATATGAGGAAAATGTTGAAGGAGATGTGATCCAGAATGAAACAAATACTCTGAATTAAGACAGTTTTGGTTGAAAAGAAAAATAGACAAAATTAGACAATTGAAGGAAACATGCGGATACTTATGGTTCTCGACAAGTGAAAGGAGAATGAAGCAAAGGCAGAAAGAGTGACAAAATCCCAACAACGGGGAGCAGAGGGAGCAGTAGAGTCAGTTTTTGGGGAAGAAGTTGCAATGGAATTTGGATAGGAAATTAATGGAAGCCATCTGCAAAAAATGGTTATAAAAATTGCTCCAACTTCACTATTTCCGAAGGTGTCCGCAACAATCGTGTGACGAGTCTCTTTCAAACAGTGTAAAGGAGAATAAGGCCAACAAAGTCCAAATTGGGAGGAAGTTATCCACAATTTCAAAAAAACCACATGGAGATCGATTCAAATACAATTATTGAAGCTGACTAAAAAACC
Source organism: Ancylostoma caninum (assembly GCA_037903475.1). Lineage (NCBI taxonomy): Eukaryota > Metazoa > Nematoda > Chromadorea > Rhabditida > Ancylostomatidae > Ancylostoma > Ancylostoma caninum. The sequence goes on from JBAJFG010000074.1 coordinate 749,541, forward strand.
TAAAATACCTGGGGGATCTGGAGCCCAGAAAGGAGAAAGGCTTTCCGACCGTTGTCGTAGTTTATGGCAGAAAAAACGGGAAATTTCAACATGTGCGAAAAACACGTGGCGGAAAAACTCAACTTTTGACAAAAACACGAAAAACTAATGAGCACAAGTCATATCACTGAAGTTGTTCGGACACATTGCTATACCACATGTGAGAAAAAAACGCCCCTGAGAACCTATGTAAGGTTTATGCAGATGAAATAGCGCTAATTTCCAGAAAAAAAAACATAATTTTCCAGAATCTGCTCATAAAATAAGGGATATTTCCTGCTGAGTGAAGAAATTTTAAACTTTGTCGAAGTAACTACTCGTTAAAATTGTGGAAAAAAATAGAGTCAACACGAAAAGTAGCAATTTCTTTGCATCAATCTGTAGTGGACACTTCTTTGTTCCGTAGTCTATTGCTCTATTCTCACTGGTCCACACAGACTACCAACCACTGAGAAGCGTTGCAGTTATAGGAACGAGGCAAACATGATGTCCTCGGACAGAGACCCAACAATTGAAACTTAGAAAAATGAGGATCGAACAATAAACAATACAGAGCTAATATTCTGACTCCTAACTTTTATAGCACCACAGAGTGTTTTTTCTTGGCACCCAAATAAATGTATGAATCGTATGAAATTTAGTAGAAGGGCGGATTTCCTTGCAATTCTAGCGATCTGCATGGCCTCCCACAAAGGTACTGGAGGGAAATCCACATACAGTAACAAAAGCAAAGAAAATCGCAACCGAAAGTCTTCCTAAGGGTCATTGAAAGGATCTATGAGTGAATCGCGAAGTAGTGCCCTCTCAAGTGATCAACTTCAAACCAAATACGCAAAAGAATGCGAATCGCTCTCTAAAATAGGAAACATGTCCACAAGTAGTGGACGACGGATTGAGGTGCAGCCGGGCGAGAGTGCAGGCGAAAGCCGGAGACGCCGGCACTCGTGGAGTGAAAGGCACAAAAACGAGGTCGAGTTTCGTTTGTGTGTGTGCGTGTGTGTGAGTAAATGTAAACTCTCGCTGGTACACTCGCGCCGCGACACGGTTTTGTAACACGGGCAAAAGCTAGCGCTACGCAGAGTGTGCGCAGCGAGACGACGCGCAGACCCTGGCTCTGACCGGGTGAGCGCAGCGGTCAGTGCTAGTGGTGTGGCAGCTGTCAGTGGGGTACAGAAGTAACCAGATGAACAGTTGGTTGAAAGTAGGAGGTGATGGAAGGTTGAGGGGGCTATAAGGTGGTGTTGGACTAGAAGAGTTCAAGATTCTGTAGTATCTACAGTAGTGATGCCTACGTTAGCCAGCTTAGGAGGATAAGTAAGGGATTAAATTAAGTGAAGGTAGGAAAGGGAAAACTCCATGGAAGTTGGCCAACCCACAGCCGAAGTCTGAGGAAGAGACAACAACAAAAGAAGGAGAAGGTTGAGAGAATAAGAGAAACAGGCGGGTTTTCCGGAAAAAAGGTGGTCTCAGGCCGGCAGGTATTTTAAAACCCAAGCTTTTCTTCAAGCTGTTGTCTTATTCTATGATTCACAGGTTTTCACATGAGCACCATTTATTCTAAATTACGCTCAGTTAGTGTCGCTTTCAGAGGTCTGAAAGCGGTAATGCAGTTCAGTATAGCGCAATTAAAAGTTATATTCTTCAAAATTGAGAACAAATATTCATAATAAAGTGGTAAAAACGAAAATTGCAGAAGATGACCCCAAAATACGTTTCTTTTTTTCAAATAAAATGATTCTACGGATTATTTTGACTCATTGTTCCTCTGGAGCAAGGTGGAGGTAGAGAGTGGAGGCGGAGCTATAGAGGGTACCAGATAACTAGAATGTAACCATAAGGTAAGGTAACTAGAATGCTAGAAGAATAATAACTAATTGTGTAGTTTTAAGATAAAGATATACGTGAAATTGGGACGGCAGAAGTCAAAGATGCCCGTATGAGGTGAGACGTCGGTAGAGGAACTTGTGGAAATTTTCCAATCTCCAGAGAATTTTCTGTTATTTCGAGAACCTAAATCCTAGACTACCACTTGCGTCTTAGCGTTTGGGTTTTTTACCTACATACCAATTAGCTCCATCTAGTGAATCGTAGCTGTCTGACACATTTTTTTTATAATCCGACACTAACGGTTTCTACTTGAAATCGAGAGGAATTACGAGGAACCGAATAGGAAGATGAGAAAAATTTGCTCACAACTTAAGCGGAAACCTCCGAATATATAGCGATTTTAGGCGAAGATCCACCGGGGGTCTCGAAAAAAACATGACATATCCGGGACCTTGCGGGAAATTATCAAAAAATCAATGGACTACTGCGAAATACAGGGTTTATGTGCGGTCACTTTCTAGAATTTAGCCAAAAAGGCCGGTGAAGATCAATCGAAGCCATAGTAGGCCTGTCCTTAAAATCCTAAAGGTCATTGTGACGAGAACAACTTCAGCAAGGAAAACACTTTACTTCTAAGTAACCCTAAAGCAAACACTGAACCAGGAAGAGCTCAACGAATAGTGCAAGCGGCTTCTGCTCCATCTTAACGCGCCCGTGTGCTCGACGTTGACCAGCGCGCGCGCGAAATACCGAAATGTTTGTAAAGGTAGCAGAGAACACTCGCGGCGAGGAGGGTCCCACGACGAACATACAGTACGCTGCATTTCGTACTCGACTCACTGCTCGCGGGGGTCACATAGTACGCACACAGGCAACACCACGACGAAGCCTAGCCGGCCGGCGAATGTTTATCAAACATATCGCTAAGGGCCGTGGCGGAAGTACTGGTGTGTCCATATGTACTAAGTAGTCGGAAAGCTGTCACAAGCTATCGCGAGCTGCAAAAGGAGCAGAGCTACGAGCTCTGCGGGAGGTGGGGAGGAGGTTTAAATTCAAAAAATTCACCAAGGTTATGTAATGTGACTCAGTCGATCACCAAAATCCAGAAACTAAAACTCCCGAACAATGACACCAGTGAACATTAACTTTCATGAAGGTCATCGTCAGAAATAGGACATCTCTCCTTTTTGTGGAAGGAGAAACTTGGCCGCAAACATAATTTGACACCGAAAGCGAGTTTCATTACTGTTTCGAACGGAGTGCTCGTGTTTTCTCGCTGTACGCAATTACAGAATAATGAAGATTGGGCGTACTATAAGTAGGTTGTCCGGACACGCAAAAAAAAGAAAACTGTTTCCAAGGAAGGAAAAAAAAACAAGGCAACATTTTTACAAACCAAAAATTACCTAAGAAAAAACAACATTCTAACATTTTTCTTTGCTGCTCATCGCATTTGTAGACAAGCTATGCAAATGAATGATTTAGATCACTAAATTCCAGAAATGTGTAAATTTTTTTCAAGAAATTACAAAGGACCATGTCAACAAATTGCATAATCAGTGTAGATGATGAAAATGATGAAACAGAGCTTCCAACAGAATAACTTTGGAAACATGGATTTTTGAGCACCTGTCGGTCCATTCCGAAGAAGTGAAATCTAAGCAGAACGCGACAAGAAACATAAATGGACGAGTGTGAAAAGACGCATTGAAATTGTTTGAAGCTCTATGCCAATACGAAAGTATGCTGGACGAAGATGAGATGTGAAAAAAATTAGAATATGGTTCGACGATAAGACTAGTCCTTTTTTGAGAAGAGATCAGAATTAGAACAGGATTAAATAAGATATGTTCAGGATCTGTAGGATTTATTTCGCGAAAATTAGAGGATGTCACCTTACAGCTTGAGGTGATGAACGTTATTTTTTTCGTATTTAATTCGGGGAAAACCAGATTTTCTCAAAGACTTCGCTAATGCTGAGAATCGTACTGTTCCGTACCAATCTAGTACACTACCCACGAAGGCTACAAAACAATTTTGTTGCAATTTCATGTCCTTTTATCTGCATGCACCATCAAAATCCTTGTTCATTGACTGCATACGGTGGTGCATTTCTTTTGCAATCGCGACAATAGCAGGATTAAAGGGGGTATATGAGAAATTCGCAACATATCAACAGTAGAACTGAAAGTTCCTAATGAGCATAGTTTCTTTGGGGTTGTGCAACAGTCCGGTTCTTGGGGTTATAAACTGAGACAACAAGTCCAGAATGGCTGAAGTATGTGAGTCTCCCTGACATTTGTACTGCCAAAATATGATAATTTACTAGAACTGATTTAAACTAACTAATTAAGATTAGCCAGGCCTAGGATTCCTGAACGCGTAACCGAGTGAAATCAGGTTAGCAAACCAAATTCCACTTCTTCTCTCTCTTAACATTGCAGAGTCTATGTATAGGTTATCCACAGAGTCTGCGTATATGTCTAGACATCGTTGGTTTGCGTAGTTAACGTTTCATGAATCCCAGCTCAGGGCAAGATTTGTACATGCTTCGTTGGACAAGATACTTCCACAGAATAAATCTCAAAGGCCAACTTTATCCATTCTGGACGTATGTATCGACATGAGGCCTCTGGATCATGATCCAAGTGAATATAAGCTTTACCAAAAAAAAGTGAGCAGCAGCTGGATGAGTTCTGGATAAATTTGTTGTTAAAAAGCTGTGGTTCAACATGTGTGAATAGAATAAGAACAAACTAGTAGGAAAGGAAAAGTAGTACAAACGGCAAAGAGAGGAAGGCGGTAGAACGAAGTGCACACTACCTTATGGAACCTCATTTGCATCATACCTTTGTTCGTCGGAAAAGTGGTAACTCTAGAATACCAGTTGGCTGGGGAAAGGAAAAGGAAGGAGAGAGGGAGGGCATCTACGCAAAATATTATACCTATAAAACTATGCTATCATGGAATCCAGTAGATTACCTATTTTTCAAGGGGAAAAACTACCTAAAGTGGCTTTGAAAACAAGATTTACATTGCCTTTTTGTGTAAGAGCATTATAATTCTTGTCTAAACCCTGCTGTGGTCTATTCATAAACATCCAGAGTTATCATAAAATGAGTAATTGTCGTAATTTTTAACGCCAACAAAGTACGAAGACGACAAGTGCCGATAACGGGTGTTATTTAAGGTTACGCGACAGGGACATCTACGAGATACACACACTGAGAGTTTCAAAAAGTAGGTCGGGACGACGTCGGTACGAACGAGCGCCACACTCTGAGAGACACCATCACCACCACCACTCTCACACTCGCCAGCACCAAAGATGATGCCCTCTAATAGTTCGATCCACTAAGAAAACTGTTACAGCTCTCCTACAGCTTGACTGGCGATTAATCTCAGCCGAGAAAATTGGGGTTATGCTTGCAGAAAACGAGATACAATAAGTGTTTATTGAAGAAGTCGCGTTAGATGACATAGAACTGTGATGTAGATGACATTTTGTGTACTATAGTTTACGAGAATTATATGAAGTACTATCGTGTAGACAAAAAACCCTTTAAAAACAGGGAAACCTAACAAATCGACAGATGCAAACACACAGGAAGACATGGTACAAGCAAATAAATACAAAGGAAACTATTAAAAAGTGAAAAATCAATGGGTAATCAAGTATACATGGAAAATGCCAGTTAGGGTACAAGAAATTTTGGTGGAAGAAAAGGCTCCTCCTTTTAGACAAATCCAAAAAATAGCGAACCCTTTGAGTTTTTCAGAAAAAGAGGCGGGAGCTTCAACACTGAAAACATTCAGACAACAGCATCCATGGCAAAAAGTAAGTGAATTGAAAACATAAATTATTCTGAGAGAGAAATTGCTGTCACAGAGTTTTCCTAAGCTTTAAAGATGCTTTTCCCGTTACCCCGGGGTAATCCAAACCCCGTGATAAAATCTAGGTTTCGCTTCGCTACCTGGAAGGCCTTAAAACACGTTGTCGTCATTCAGATGAGGGAACAAAGCTCACAGAAGGATAGCACAGCAATAACCTATGCATCGGTTCACGATTTTCGATACGACGTTCAGGCCCGAATCCGTTGACGGCATCGAATTCGAGAAAGAATAGCAGTATCACTACCATGTACCCTGAATCACACCATTTCGAAGTAAATTTCTCAGGAATTCTCCTGCTACTCCTCCTCTTTACGTAGGGAACTATGGGTTGGACCACTGATGCGCAATATTTCAGGATCCACTGTACATTTACCAATTCAAGAAGGTTTCGGCATTTCGGTCTCCGTTTTCTATCCTATGGAACTCAAAGGTCCACCTTTACACTTCCGTAATTCGGATATGTACCGGGAATGGACCGCGGACCCTATCACTAGTTCCTGACAACCAGGAATAGCAGTGACCTCGAAGAAGCTTACACGTAATTCGGTTTTCCTCACCTTTCATTTGAGTTTTGGCCTACGTAATCGAAATCAATGAATACGTTAATGTAAATGAAAAAAAAAAGGACTTGCCGAAGCGACAAGGGAAATTCAGTTCTCTGTCAACTAATGATCTTGGCCATGGCATACATGGAGGCTTTATCACGTTTCCATAGTCACTCCAGAATAGAGTAGAGGCCTTCGAAAGCGTATTCCGATAATTTTGCACAGAATCGGACAAATTATCGTGATCGATCTACCTTGACTAATCCAATCATATAAAAATCTCGGGAACGAAGCAGACACCGCAGAAATGCTGCTCGATTCGGTTGAGGCCTTTCCTAACACCATAGAGGGAAACCTCACATTGCGTAAAGTTCGAAAGGTGAGGTAACCCTCAAAAGCGGCAACATCATGAAGCAGCAGGAACACAGGCAGTGTGTGTGAAAGAGCCCTCGAAACATCACCCAAAGTTACCCTAACCTCTAGCTCCACTACTCTGACCCAGAAGCACTACCTGACTATGGTCAGCAGCAGCGAAATGACGAGAGATAGCACTAGAGTTGGGTAGAGTGACAAAGAGTGCGAAGAAAGGAGATGTCCTCCGCCGCCAACACCAACTTGACGATGCGCGCCGGCGGCAATTAGGTCAACGTCGCTGGAAACGAGGCATGTCGTTGGGGAGGCGGCGGCGGTTGGTGCTCAGTTTGGGTGGCGAACATCGCCCTCTACGTGTACGTACCCAGCCCACATGCGCACTTGACCTATTCTGTAACATCTGTGAACAAGAAAAGTGAAATTGGCGCGAAAGTCGACCGCCTCAGAGGTCAGTACCAGCGGCGCACTCTCTCTCGCTCACTGAATTGCCCCTCGATCCGCTTTAGGAAGTCGAGATCAGCGTGACGGGGTCGGCAGAGCGAGGACCGGGGAGGGAAGGCTAACATTTGCTTCATTCGAATATCATACCATCAGTGACATAAGAGAAAAAAACTATCAGTGATTCACATTCACAAGTAGAGTAGATCCTCAAATCTTCTTACATTTAAATTCCACTCAAATGGGTCAAAGCCCTAATTGATGGAGCCAAAGAATCAGGGCCTGGATGCCTTAGCGAGGTTACCCAGGGTAGACGTGTTTTTAGCGGCGAGTAAACTAGCGCTGCGTTAGAACCATTATAGCACTATTACCTTGGGTAGCCCCAATCATGCATGAAGCCCCATATGTTGGAAGCCTATACGGATTGAAGTTAAGCATAAAGGAACTGCATGGTATGGACTGTGATACAGCCAGCCCATGACAGAACCACTATTTATCGGATGATAAATCGTTTGGAAAATCAGGATATAATCAGGGAGGGACGACATGATGGGTATCTTCGAATTTCGACATTACATTTTGAATATGTCGAAAATTCGAATGTCTCAACAAGGGATAGACCAATACAGACGTCTATAAAAGAGAATGATTGCCGTATTGTTCTCCCTTCCGTTAATAATCCGTGTTCAAGCAGGACCCTAAATTATCCATTGAATTAAATGAATAGTTCCTTTTTTTAAAATCCCAAGCATGCTGGGAACCTCGTGAAAAGGTCGTTAATGAGTTGACCTGTTGTTTGCAGAGACGTATACAGTTTCATTTGTATCAGTTGTCCAGCATTTTTCCAAATGCTTTGACTACATCCTTCACCATCACCTTTTGCAGAAAAAAGTTTCTCCACTGACCTATAGGAGTGGGCGGGGCAAGCGCCGGCCGTTGCGCGCGTCACCGCTGCCATTTGCCACGACTCCGCCCACTTTTCAGATGACACGCTACGACTCATCCTTTTCCACTTATTTTGTATGTTTTGATAGATTCTGATATTTAAGTTCCTAATATGAAAAATTCAAGAAAAACAAATAGTGAAAAACGAAAACCTTTCTAGCCTGAGTCCCTGGCAGGCTGGTACCGATAGGAAAGATGCTTCTAGTTTTGAGCATTGCTCCCTAATAAAGTGTATTTTCGAGCGGAAGATTGCAAATTCCTGTTCCTGAGCTATGCAGCACCAATTGCCCTGGATCCTGATAAAAACTCCTATTTACACCAGTAATTATTTCAGCTTTGATGTCTTCAGAAATATAGCGCACAGGCCATTCCATCCTAACCCAAACTCTCCATCCCTGATGAGACTCATTCCTTCGTAGCGTTCGCTCTCTCATCATTACAAAACAGGCCACACAATCTTTCATCCAACCCCATCATCCCGAACGGAATCACCTCAAAAAACAGAAATCTTCACAAAAAAGGGCGTATCTCTCGATTCTGGCCAGGATTCCTCTAAAAAATTCACAGTTTTTCTGGCGCTCGACGACGCCCCCGTAAAAAGCGACCTTTGTTGTCATGCAAATTTCAACAGGACAAGCACACAGATCCTCGAGTGAAAGTTGCCTCGACACATCTCTCGTGTACTTAAGAGTGATCGACGCCGTCGCTGTCGCTGCGCCGGCGAGAGAGGGAGGCCGTTGAGAGTCGCGATGGGCGAGAATCAGGTCACGAACGTGGAATGTTGCATTATGAAGACAATGCTATATATACCATTGGTGATTTGGTGGTTCAAGAGGGATTTCACTTTACTTCCGGGGTAAATTTTTACTCTAGGAAAAGGGCAGCTGTTAGAGTAGAGGGAAACCACATTAAGAACAAGATTGCATTTATGGGTCTCATTTTAAATGCACAGTTAAAAAAAGCAACTCAAAAGTAAAAAAATCCACACGAATTATGAAGGCTCCCTGAAGATTCCCTTTTTCAGTTTATCCAGAGGTAAATATTGCTAAGATTCGTGCAACTATTAGATGCTTGCAAGCGCATGCTCCACGATTCATTCATGTGAGAATGGTTCTCTTCCATATGCAGTGCTTTTTCAGTAGTGGAATTTCGGACATATTGTTCGGAGAAATTCTCGGATGAAGAAAAACTCTAGGTTTCTTTTATGGAGTAAACCATGTAAGACTAAGGCTGCTGGTCTTCTCACACAGTAGGAGTCCCAAGACCGATTTTGAGAATGTTAAAGAGTTTCTGATTTTTGCTTAGTGCTTGAAAAAATGGCTGTACAACTTTTATAAACTAGAAAAAAATTATCTTGCCCTCTCGCTAAACTTCCAGATTTTTATGTGGGTAAAATGGAGTTGCGGGAGGGGGGGGGGGGGACTTGGTATTGGTCAATAACATGACCTGTCCTACACGCTGCGACTTGTTTGCATTCTAGGTAACAACTGTACGTTAGGAGGGCTAACAAGTCAGAACGTGTAGGACAGGTCAGGTTACCGATTTTTGATGGGTGGCTCCCCCCAGCTCCATTTTACCTTTTTTTATGTTCATCTTGCGCACCTAGAGAGACTCAATTGGTTGTACCGCAGCATGCGTTACACGACTTGCAGCGTGGCACTCTGATTGTCTGCGCATACTCACATTTCATTGATACTTTGTCGGAATCTCCCGCTTCCTGTCCCAACCTTTCTGAACAGATGATGAGGTGTGTCTGCATGGACCTTGATCACAAGAGGAATCTATGATAATTTTTGGCTTAGCATTGAAATTCTTCCGCATCTTGCGCTTTCGCTTTCCGCGCAATAAAACGGATCGCTCGTAAACACAGACACTACCAGCTTGCGAAGTTTCACCTTTCGTTTGTGTGCACACTTCAACAAGTGAACATCCCATTTGATGTTTCCCATCAAATTTCAAGAGGTTTTTCCATCATTTTCCAATTTTCTCCCGGCCACCCGTTGATGGCGCCCGACGGTCTGGCCCACTTGCTGCCTATCTCGTCCTTTGGCGTGTAGTTCGCATTTGCTCTACGCCTGTATGACTGTATTTTCCTGGATCGGAGCACTATTTGAGCCAGTAGGTGCACAGCAGCAGTACAAATAAGCATGGTGCCAATAGCTACTAAATTCTAGATGAACCCTTATTAACAGCATTCATCTTGTGAAGACACTCTTTCAAACTAGTCCCCGAAGAGGGAACGAGGTAGAGAAAGAGAAGAATGAGAGGATGAAAGGAAACAAAGCTTCCAAAACTCCTAGCATCAACCACTCATCCGCTACAAAGTACGCTGCTCCCATCCATCCATCTCTGAACGCTCTACGACCACCTTTGCAACGTTTTGTACAAGTTTTTCCCAACGAACAGTTTCGGTATTGTCCTGACTGTTACGAGTTTTGTGCGTGGTGATGGTGGTGGATAAATCGCGTAGCGGCCGTCGGCGGCATCCAGCCACCACAACAGCACCATGAAACTCGAACAAATAAACTCAATCAGTCGAGATGCATGAGAATGCGGCGAAGTTACAGCCGAACGACCATCCCACCACCGACCAACTGAGCGCTGCGCCGAACAAGGAACAGCCGCCACCAGCGCTCTCGCCGTGTCCTTCTCATGCACGCGGAACTCGTCCGAATAAGGACGAGTGAAACCGCAGGCGTACTGTTGCGCGAAAAACGTGTGCAGCAATCCTATCGAGAGCGCTGATCGGCTAATGGAAATCGGCTGCGGATAAACAGTTATCTGGTAACCCACATAACAGTTTGCAGCTTTGTTTGCGTGGAATAGAGGTGCCCTTACGAATACCTGGGCAATTCAGAGTCTAGGTGGTCAGGGAACAAGTTTCGGCAAAATTGTCAACAAACGCTTTTAGAAGTAAGAGTCCGAAACGGAGTCGACCTCATCCGTATATTTTATCATTATACATACAGAACCTGTTCATCTTGTTATGAAATTAAAATTTCAAAAATTGGATTACTGATAAACATAGAAATTCATAAATAGTGGAAACAAATAACAAAAAGGAATAGCAAAAACACGAAGGTTAGCTGAAAGTTGGCAGTTAATGTTGGCTATCAACCATGTGTGAGAATGAGTTCTAATAAAATGACGTTAATTAATTTTTTCTCGAGGTACTGGTCACGTTTTCCAGCTTTTTTAAACCAATTGATTACTAATATATGTATGCACTAGATGGAGCGCACTGTGACGCTTTTAATTTTGGAACATCACTGAATTTAAAACTGATAAATTCTACATTGATAAAATCGATAAAATCGAACAGAAATCGAAAGAGGATTGAGCCTGGTCAAAACAATCATTCAGTCCATGCAGGAATGCCCTGAAAAAAAAATTATTTACAAGAAGCTCAGTAAGCTCAGTGCCCGATACCCGCAGAGCGCGCTACAACAGTTGCAACGTGACACTCTGATTGTCTGCGTATCCGCACATTTCACTGACGACACCGTGTTCATTCTCTTCAGGTCATCGTACTACCTGTTCCAACTTGTCGAAACAGGCTGTGAGGCGCATGCGAGAAGGTCTCGACTAGAGCTTTCTGAATTTATTTGGCACCAAAGGTAAGCAACCGTAAAATACAATAGTGTAGGATTGAAGAGAATGGTAATTATTCAGGACCTTCCAATAACAGGTTTTGGTCAGTAAGTCTGATTTGTAAATCACACCTCATGTCTCAGAAAGAAAAGTAACTTCATAGAAACAAAAGAGCAACAGCTACAGTAGTTTTTCATGCGTTACGAAACTAGATATTCAGTTCGGACGGGAACAAATCGAGTCAAATTTCGTAAAGAAAAACTGTACGAAACACCTACTGTTCGGAATTGTAAAGACACCTGAGCTACTCAAATTATCGGCCATTCAAAAAAAAAACTACTGATTCGATCAAATCTATAAAGTACATAAAGCAAGCATTGTTTTATCGCCAAAGACAAAATGCATGAAATAACAACAATGAAGTCTTTGGCCAGTGTACCTAATAAGACACAAAAATAACTGTTAGTGAGGTAAGGAGAAAACTCCAAGAATCTACTCAGAGGCAGTGTGTCACCTCGTTTTCGTGTCTGAGCTTTCACCGGATTCTGAATCTCCTCGACACGCTGAAGCCAACGGTATACCTAAAATATTACAAAAAGGTCTTGAAACCCTATTTTTAAACGTTTTCTGGAAGGGATTTGTAAGTTTGTCGAGCCGAGCGGACGCGTGAAGCTGTTGATCTCATCGATCGGACACGTCTAGACGCATTGGCCAACACCCAGACGTGGCCGGCAGCCAGCACATTCACGGACCGCTCCGCCCAGGTGGTCCGTGAACTGCACTTTCGGACCCTCCGAAAACGGGGTTTTCGTCATTTTTATGAGCTTTGACGTACATCTTTGGAATTAACGTGACGAGGAGGTCTAGAGTCTACTGGTATTTTCAGCTAACAAAACAAGGTGATTTCACTACCTTTAATATGACAAAAATTAATTTTTCTGTTTCGTTTCAAAATTCAGTCTGCAGTAAATAATAACATGGACTAGTAAGTAGTAAATCTGAGCATCTAAGATTTGCGAAATTTCACTGGAACAGAAAGCAATAGTGAAAATATGTAGTCACGAATAGACATGGCGTGTGAAGGCATCTGCGTGTAATCCAAACGAGAAAAACGTCAATTTCCCAAAGTTTGCGTCTTTCGCCTCTCTCACCTTACCACGAAATCCTGCATCTGTCCAACAACTCCAAATTGAAAAGTGGTCCAGTTTCGCGCTGCGTCACGCAAAGCTGGTTACAAGTTTTCTTCCTAACCCCACCACCGTCACCGTCACCAGCACCGCCACCACCACCAGCACACACACACTAATTACACCTGTTTCAATAGGTGCGCACGATGTGGGCGACAAAAACTCGCGCTGCAACGCGCTCGCGGTCCTATTCGGACGTTACTCATTCAAGATGAGCAAAAGAAGCGCAGCGCGTCAGTCACAACGTCAAGTATGACAAGCTGGATGGTCAGTGCGCAGGTAAAATAGCTGTCCGGGACCGGATACTCTAGTAGATTAAAAAAAATGCTGCATGGCATGAACAACTTGTTGTCCTTGGATTTTTGTGCAAAAAAATCGCTACACATATGGGGTTTTCTACGGAGGTGTCTGTTCCACAAACGGTAAAGCATGCATATTCAAACCCACATTTTTTCAGTTGAGGAGAAAGCTGTGAGCAAATTTTGCCCGTAATAAACAAGCATGCGAATTGACCGATATCAGGAGGACCAGAAAAAGGCGTCCAGTACCCGTGTAAGAGCAGTAATACAATTTTGCAGTAACAAGCCCTTGACCCCAACCCCAGAAATAGGAAAAATCAGGAAGCAACAACAAAAACAAACACGGTGCCATAATCGTATGGAACAGGCATAAAGATGAGTGAGGTGTCAAAAATTCAAGGAAGAAGGCACCAAGGATAGCAAAGTTCTTTCAAAGATGAGCAAAATAATATCAAATACTTATTCTTTGAACACTATTTCTTTAGAAAAGATAAGATATTTCCAGTCATCCCGTCATGTAGCTAACAAAAAGTGGAAGACCGCAGATGTAGAAAAAAATCTGATAGTGTTTCGTACATATTCATTCAAAGGCAAGAAGGCAACTTCCATGATATAAAAATTAAAATATTTCTACTTTCAAGTAAGGCAGCAGAGACTGGAGTCTTTAATTCAGAGCATAACTAGAAGTAAATGACGATTACGAATAAATTTTGAAAACTCGAACAACCCTCGAGAATTCGAATATTCAAAAGAAAGAATCTTACAGTGTTTTCTTGCCTTCTCCTTTCCCCACAAGGCTTTTTCTTTTCCGTATATTCGCATTTTCAACCTATTTAAATTCGAAAATTTATTCAAAGTTATATATTAATATTTATCTGGACCCAGACAATATTTCTGACGTGAGATTTGTTACTGGTATACAAAAATTACAAAATTCACTGCTGAAAATGAATACTGCTCCAAGAGATCAGAACCACACCAACCGCGGACAACCATCAAGTTACTGTACAGTACAGTATAGCCGCGCCGATACGCCCACAAACAAGTAAGCACGCAACAAGGAAGCGGAGATCGCGGCTGCAAAACGACGACCTCAAGCTGATGAGCGCTGCATGCAGACGCGACAAATTAGCATAACTCGTTATTCTATATCAGATAGCCTATACTTTTTCTGACAAACTCAATTCCAACACATAGCGCGTCTTGCCGGGTGAACAGGTTAGGCGAAGACTCCCTGTACACCTGCTACGCGTGAAATTCGAGTTGTCATGATGCAATCGAACGATTAATATTCAGTTTCAACGACAAACAAAACAGAAATCATTGGCTTAGAGAGAGCGGAAAGGGAAGTAGATAGGGAAAAATGATAGACAAGTGGGATTTCACATAAGAAAAGACTGAAAGACAAAAAAGACACAAGAAAAGAAGATGAGATTAGAAAAGAAGATGTTTATGTCCGCGCCTGTAGCGGAAAACTTCAACAGGAGAAACAAAATTGATTCCGATAGTATCGATAACCTATAGATGTCCAATTTCTAGAGAAATAACTATCCTGGATGAAAGTGCAGGTGGTGGAGCCTCTACCATCATACGTAGATGGAGAGAAAAGGTGAACAGTGATGATAAAGAAATAGAAAACCAAGAGAGGAAAAACTGAATGCAAACTTGTAGTAGAGAATCCTGAGTTCATTCTGGTACTGAATTCAGAGTTTAAGAGCTTCAAGTACTGCACTTCAGAAATCTTTCGAATTGCTTTGATACCATACGAGAACTGGCCAAATGTATGAATAAATAGATAGTATACGAGTAAAGAAACAAACGAAAATGCATGTAAGGAACGGAATATGTATCTATGAGAATAGTATAACTAGGCAGAAAATTTGTGAAAACATTTTAATATTCGGGATATTCGACTGGAGAAGACATCTACGCTGCTGTGGCAGAGTAGGCGGAAGAGGAGGGGGAGGGGAGAGAATGGGGGAAGAAAAAAATACAAATTGAAAAAAAAAGAAAATGTAGAGGAAAAGAGGAGTGGAAGAGAAAAGTGGGGATACCACCAAAAAAGAAACTCGGATGACAGGAATCTAGAGGCGGAGTTTAAAAATTACTTTTAGACCCTGATTTAAAAAAATACTAATAGAAACTTCTAAAGAACTACCAAGAAGAATTGCAACAAACTAGTACAGAGCTTTTACCAATATGTAATGTAAGGAAATTCTAAAAAATTCGCCGACCCATTTTTGGAGGGGAAAGGAGATGTGCCACTGCTGCACTGTGAACACTGATTACATAGTAACAATAAGTCTGAGATAAAAAGGGAAGAATAAACTCGCTAACAAGTTAGACAAGTTGTTAACGAGTCTACAAACTTACTTTACATGTTCACAAGTGGCGGATGCAGAAAGTGGGCGGGGGGGGGCGTGGGAAAAAAGTGGGGTCTTCGCCGCTTTGGGGGCCCAGATGAAAAATAAAATCAATGAAAATATTAATTATAATAACAAATAATAAATAAAAAATATATTAAAAATAACATTAAAGACAAAAAAATAAATTAATGAAAGAATTTCTATTTGCATGTATATGTATTTTATTTCTATTTTTATTTGTATTTTGTGAAGTAATTTAGAAAAGCCCCCCCTTCGTCCACTGCTGATGTCCACTCTGATTTTGTAACGAAGTACAAAAGTAAATGAGTAAATCTGCCGAATACGTACTACATAATTTGGCCAAACTCGCAAACGCCAAGTCGAGTAACCCTCTTCAAAATTAAATCCTTCGTTTCCCAAAGCCCTTTCGTGTTTCAATCCCCTCCAAGGATAGAAACAAAAAGCAAGCTTAGCTCAACCCTTAAATAGGAATCAGGTTCTTAGATATAAAGGGTGAAGGAGAAAAAAAACGACGTGTTGCTGGAATCGCTGTGAGATGTGTCTGGTCTCATTCACCCACAAGCATTTGCTTGAAAATGCATAGTGCGCTAGCACGCAATACTCGACATGATAAAACTGAGCGAAGATGCTCTCACCAGTGGGGAGAATTCGAGCAGAGATCAACGGGAAGGGGGTCATTTATAGTTCATTTCAGGAGACATGAACTTTTGCATAACCTATTTAGGATTAAAGTGTATGTCAAGGCGAGGTAGACGAAAGACCCTGCAATCAGTAGGTTGTGGAAAACCACTGTTGAAAGGGAAAGGTAAGGGGGGGAGAAACTCACCAAATTAAATTCAAAAAAATTTGAAAAGGGAACATCTTACGGCAGACAGCAGAAAGGAGAGAACTGCTTTTGCTTTGAAGTTTAAGATCTTTGAAATCCGTGAAAAAATAGGAGTTAATTTTCAACAGCTGCTACCTTGAATTTCTGGCAAACAAAAAACATTTTCGCACTCATCCACTAGGTAAACACTTTATTTACTGCTTTGATCAACTCCAACAATTTTAAATTTTACATATATGTCTCCTTCTTAGATAACTAGGGGATAAGACTCATATGGAGTATAACAAAATAAAATTTGAGGCATAGAAAGCAGGTGTAGGAAAGTGTGTGAATCTCTGCTTGGACCCACTCCAACAATTGTACACGTTCCACTGCTACGTCTCTCCTCATCCCAGATCAATATCCATGCTTTACGTTGGATTGAAAAACTACTCACAAGCCGTCTCCGTTTTTTATAGCAAGTTTATTGCGCCAACTGACGTGTGTAGAGCGTAACACGACAACAACACAGCTAAGTGCTAAGTGCATCTACGAACTACTATACAAGCTGAGTGAGAAATCGGCTGTTGGGGATATTAAGGGGGAGGGGTCATTTTCCAGCATAGCAAATTTTTTTTTCTCGAGGAAATATGATTCATATAAGGAACATTAAAGATAATTGATAGGAACAAACACAGTCTTTACTAAAAGTAAGTTGCAAGTGCATAAAAAGCTTTCCTGCAATATTCAGGTTCCGTATAATAATGGTAAGTCCGGTACGGAATCTAAGAACGTAAATGCAGAATTGAAATTTCAGTTTCTATACACTCATAACTCCTTAACCAATTCGATTTTTTCCCTTTTTTAACATAATTTGACCCGCATTTTTGATATGCTGCAGAAGAATCCACTATTCTAAGGAAATAAGAAATATAGATTCCATCTATATTTAAACCTTTCCCTTGGAAGAGGGCGGGGAGGGGGGGGGGGCTGGCCAAGTCACGAGCGTGTTACAAATTCCTTCCCTTGTACCTCTTCAAAAAGGTCCAAAAATGATTATGTGCGGGAAACACGTGGTCCGCCCTCCTCAAAATCGCATCCTTACAGGAGGGGGTGGCCTAGCTACAAATATATCAAGGCATCTTGTTACTCTGAGCACATGTAAAGAATTCAATCAGTATGGAATGTGAAAAATACGGACTTCGTCTACCTCCAAATCTTGCCCCCTGACGGAGGGCGTGGCCAGGCTGCAAATGTATTGCAATATCCTGCCTCTGTAACTCTGCAAAAACATCCAAAAGTTGCGGACCAGCTGGAAATATCGACCTCGTCTACCCACCTTCCGGCCTCATCTTCACAAGAGGAGGAGGAAGGGGGGGGGGGGGTGGCAGGGCTACAAATATGCCAAAGCATTTGGACACCTCCCCCCCAAAAGTTCAAGCAATGTGGAATATTGAAAGCATGGATTCCGCCTACCTCCAAATTTTGGATCTTAGAAGAGGGCGTGGCCACGCTACAAAACGACTACAAAACTTCGGCAACATCTTCTTTCTGTAACTACTACATATTGGTGGCCCCGTTAGCCCCTTTTTGTGTTGTACTTAACAATTTTTAGTATTAGTGTGCAAAATAAGTATTAGAGTATTAGAATATCCGAAAAATGTCGAAAAGTGAGCCGAAGGGTGTGGCCTGACTGCAACTAAACGGCAAAGTTCCCTTCTTGGGACTGTCTGAACCTGTGCGCCTTCTTCAGGTGCAAAGCAGCTATCGCTAATCTCTTTGTGTTTCTTTCAGCTCATGTCTCCACATCAGCAGCAAATTCGTGGCCGTCCAGCGAAATGTCACGAATGTCATCAACTTTTTCGCGCATTGAGAAATCCACCATAGCTGATGAGGAACCGGCTCGTCACTGTAGTTATGTCATCCAGGTGCAATTCGTCGGAAAAAAGCGGCCAAAGAAGGAGCGGCCAGCCGCCGCGCCAGCATTGTGTTGTCAGCAGATGTCGTTGGCGACAAGCGCTGGCCAACTGCAGCATCGTCGCTCTAGAAGAACTTGATGTCCATTGAAGTGGTGAACAGGTTCGCTGCATTCTAACTCGAACTCGAACTATCGCCGCCACTGCTGCACTCCGTAAATACAGTTCCCATGTGTGTGAGTGTGTGTGTGCGTCCTTACGGGGATGATGGTGAGGAACTTGTTCCGAGAGACGATCGGAATCTCTACTGCAGCGACGACTGCCGGCGACGGCAAAAAATCGCCACATGACCTGACCAAAGCAGCACTTCGAGATGGAATTTCCACTGAAGAACCGGTCAGTTAAAGCCTCAACGACCACAATCCGCTTAGGGACCGGGCACGATAGTTGTGGTTTCTTGAGTATGAATCGAATCGAGATGACTGATAACTCCGAGGACGGGGTAGGGATTCTCCATTGATAGTGTAGGGATCACAAAACGCCCTAGTTTTGCTGAAACACCGGGAAAACCCAATGAAAAAGCAATTTTTAGTAGAAGTTTGATGCACTCCAGGTCCGGATACCCAGATCCAACCTCTCCTCCACAAAAGTTAGCGACCAGTTCGCTAATAAAAACAAGCACACTCGATCCAAAGCAGTTTGGTTTACGCAGCTGGTAAATCCTATCAAGGTGGTGGAAAAATTAATCGAATAAAAGTTCCCAAAGGATGAGCTACGAAGATGGACAACTGTCACAACGTCATCGCGATCGCATCTACCTGACCGAAAGTTATAGTTAAAGCATGCACGTGAAAAGCGAAGGATAACCCGGTATGCATAACCATAGTGAGCCTGGGGCTGAGTTATTTAACGCAAATATCGCGGAAATATTAGCCTCTACCATTTTGATTAATCTCTATGGATTTGTTTTAATCCTAGGTTTCCAATCATCATATATTGATCCGCTTTTTCATAAAGGACGCATTTTGTTACCTTGAGAAATTTTTCACTTCATTTATTGCGCTCTGAAAAACAAAACGTGACTGAAAGGCCAAAGTTGGTGAGTTTGAGAGGTAAGAAAAAATATGAAAAGAATGATAGAGAAAAATGACCAAGCATCTCCAAAACGAGAACAATCGAAGTGGATGAGGAAGAAAAATCATTTTATCCTCTCTGTATTTGAAACATAAAAAAAAGAAAAAGAGTTAAAAAACAGAGAATAAACTCAAGTAATATATGAAGAGATAGAAAGTATGTAAATATCGGCTGACGACGAACAGAGAGGAAAACAGAGAGTATGAAAAGGAGAACAATCAAGCTAGCGAATAAACAATGTCATGGAAAATATGTAGAAGAGAACTCACAAAAAAAAACATACAAACTACAGGATGAAGAAAAAAGAGAGAAGAGAGGAGTTGGGAATTTAGATTTAAATTTAGAAACCCATGGAAATGACGCGAATGGTAGGAAAAGGAAGAACAGGAAAGATGAGGTCATAGCAGCTCAGGAAGATAGAGTAGATGGGAAAAAGAAAACGAAAAAGCATTCTGAAAAAGATAATAATAAAGTATTAGAGCTAAACTGCGCAAATGATTTCATAGTTGCTTGAAAAAAAATGAATGAATGAATGAATGAATGAATGAATGAATGAATGAATGAATGAATGAATGAATGAATGAATGAATGAATGAATGAATGAATGAATGAATGAGCCGACATATGAGTCAATCTAACTAGTTTTCTGGGCATTTGAATAGTTGAACAGTAGAATCAAACCGTGATTGTATTGAATGATGAGCGAAACAACAAAAATTTGAAGAAAAGACAGGGCTGAAAGGAAGGCAGTAAGGAAATCAGCTCTATATGTCAAGAGCTAATTTTCCGAAATACTGGATACTTTTCACCTAAAATTGTTTCTGCAAAATATGAACTCTTTAAATGGTAAGGTTAGCACATCACATAGATGTCACTGTAATTCTCTTACTGAAAATGGTGTAAACATGCGTAAAAATAATGGAGGGTGACAATGGTCCCCAAAAATTAGCTAGGTTTTTGAAAACTGAAATATTAAGCGTGTAAAAGATCCTCAGTGACGTCATCAAGGTGTCGGGACTCAACTGAAAACTGGAACTGCGTCTGGATCGGTATTGGAGTGGGCGCTCTTAAGCACGCTTAACCAGATGGAATTTTTCCGAACTACGAGTTTTTACTCCGGGGCTGCGTTCTACTCGACATCTACGTGTCGCATAGCACATACTAATGGAGATTTAGAAGAGCAAAATTTGGGAGTTTACCCTATCTAGCAGGTAGGGTACCCTAGCCGTGAAATTCTACCCCTCTTCAGGAATGGAGAGCTTCTTCTTGTTGCCCTTACTGATCTCAGCATCTTGCCCTACTAAAATACATTAAAAGTCGGTCGCGGATACAGCGCAGCAAGGACGACTCATCGAGAAAGTGCAACAAATTAGGCCGTAGCGCTATATGTCGCATCGCAACGCTGTCTCTTCTCATTTCATCGACGAAACAAGTCTTCCAACCCACGTAGAGATGTTTCATTGCGAATAAATGCTTATATCGCAGTATCTCCCGATGGACGTCGCTGTTACGGTGCCTGACCAGGTGAACGAAACCGGCTCCGGCGCTGGCATATCGCCGCGATATCGCCAAATTCCACTGGCGATCTGCCAACAAATTCGGTTGTTCCATCGAAGAACACTACGGGACTGAGTTCTTAGTGGGATCTACTGCGGAGCACTTACCGAAGGGAAAGATCCGGTTCAACGGGCGTCGCGACGCCGTCATAAGTTGCTGCGTATCACATGTTGCTAGTCATACGACTAGGTAAACTGCTTGAGAAAGAAGTTCTCAGCAGAAAATGATAGCGTTGGCGCGAGGAGGGGCTTGAGCATAGAAATTTAGAGCAACCGGTGCTAATAAATGCACTTCTGCAGGTTATTACTTCAACGGGTCATTCAAAGTTTAATTAATTCTGGCTAAACTACTGGTGAAACTGCAGGCTTCTTAAGTTGATAACTTAAAGAAGAAATTTTCTAGAGTCAACATTATTCACGTCATTTGGTTAGTTGTTTACTAATTTGCTTATTTGCACCATTCATATTTTACACATCCCGCGATGTTAAACCAATTATCATAATTTGAAAGAATAAACAAGTAAACAAATAATAAATCTGTATATATAAAAACGAATGTCTCTATGTCTATGTATGTGTGTATGTGTGTGTATGTGTGTGTACGTATGTGTATGTATGTATGTAACGAACAGAAATCGCGGAGGGTGAACTGATCGGGACCAAACTTTGCAAACGTGTGCCTTAAGGGCAAGCGGAGGTTTTAAGCTGCCTTGCACCTGAGATTATCGATTTGTTTATCAATTATATCGATTTTATTGATTTTTCGCCATTTTCGTCCCAGACGCGGTGAAGACATGTCTACTGAGGTATGTCAATACGGTGAACACGAATATGACAACCATTTTGTATGACACTATCGATGTATCGATTTTATTGATTTTTCACCATTTTTGCCCCAGGCGCAGTGAAGACATGGTTACTGGAATATGTGAATGCGCTGAACACGAATTTGCCAACCATTCTGAAGGATTTACCAGCAAAACGACTTTACTTCATTTTTGAGGGAAGTGGACGGGATGAAGAAGTGTCACTTAAGCTGATCACCAGATTATGAATATCTTGATAGGATTCCTTTAGTTGTTGGCATCAGCTTTAAATAGCCTGGAGTAATAGAAGACCCCAGCAAAGCCGGGTTAACCGTGTAGTAAATAATATAATGGAGTGGACTACATACTCGGAAAAAACTGCAATGCAGCTTGAGCAAATAAAGCAGTGCAACTGCGATATCACCATGGCTTCTGTACATAATCGCAGACCATTTTATATTACCGAATCTGTCGAAATATAGGGATCCAAGCAATTTTCGGGACCAACTTTTTCCCTAATTTCCCAAACATCGATATTTCATAGGTTTTTTGTAATCGCCTCCTGCTCGTAATCAAAAAGAGAAGACGAGGTCGACGCTTTATCCCACCTAGAATCGTTTTCAATCAATTTTACCCCTCCCCCGTACTATCCAAAAATTGCGGGGTGAATCAGTGCCTTGGTGACATTGGAAATCTACTTTGAAGGTCTGTGCTTAATTTACGTGTTTCTTTTCTACCTTGCTGGTTTCTGAAAAGCACTAGCAGTTAGAAGATAGTATGAACAAAGTACTATTAGATAAGACTAAGCACAGCAAAAAAAAAAACATAAGACTACGGCAGAGAAATATGCCAGCAAACAACGTACAGTAATTCATGCGCTCCTCCCGTCACATACTGCAATGAAGTAGCTACGGAAGTTACAGTACTTCAGTCACTTGGAATCCCCGCAAACGCTTCAATCTGTTGCCGTCGCTAACTCTGTCGAAGAAGTCCCATCATAACATTGAAAAATGCAGCCTATCCGTCCCGCCCATGTTTAAATATTCGTTCTAGTAGCAAAAATCAGCGCTACTGGGGGCAGTAGATACGACGAAATCGCGTTATTTCGAGCATATCCTTGGGCCACAACTCACATTGGGCGGGGATGGGGGGGGAGAGAAAATATCCACCAGTGCTGCAATTGAGATTCGCATCATGAACATTTATACTCAGACAAAATGTCAGAAGGACCGCAGCAGAAAGAGATTGCGCTCATGTGGTTAAGGAGCAAGAGACGCAGAAATAAAAATTTTCGGAAGGACCGCAGCAGAATGCAAGAGAGATAGAGAGAGAGAGCGTTATACACCCTCCTTAAGTACGAAGCTCAGTTTTGCTGCGACCAACAAGAATCAGCGGTTTTGGACTTCAAATGGGAAATTGGCTGTATGAGTATGTTGGACCGTAAAGCCACTGACCCTCAGCGAGGTTGTCATTTTTGCTTGAGGGTACCGCGGCGTGGTGTTCCCACGAGAGTGGTTGCGTAACACATTTCTGCGGAATTGGTGCTCACATCCCCGTAGCCATTCGGAAGGAGCGCAGCAGCTATTCGGAAGAAATGCAGAAGGAACCCGGAAGGACCGCAGGTCACCTGTCGGTTCTTCCGGTCTTCTGCCGCGGTTCTTCCGAAAAAATATCTGAGTAGACTGAAGAACAGACCTGAATCAACGCATTTCTCCTCACACGAATATTCAGATTCACGTGAAAATCACATGGTTCGCAGAAACACTATATAATATTCATTGAGAAGCATTTGTGTATTTACTTCATTTACAAATCGCAGCACGGAGTATTGGGGCGACTTTGCTGTGCATTCAAGATTAAGGGGTAAAACTCGCAAATTCAAATGCTTTGAACGTTCCTGAACATAAAAAAAATACATGCTACTGAGAAATGCAAGGCTTCCCCTTCAGAGATGCCAGTGGAAATTTGCGAAGTGAACAATGGAAATCAAGGCAATAGGACTAAATAGACATTTCGTTAAAAAAGCCTTCCGAAAATATTTCCTTCTCTCATGGTCTTTGTGTTTTATGGTTTAGTTTTCTTGGAAAACTCTCCTGTAGTTGGCTAGGGGCTTCCCCCAAGAGCATAGAATCACGCATCACTTATCGAAAGAGCATAGCAAAACTAGTCGCTAGCTGACATTTTACACACTGAAGCCAAAACACCATGCAAAAAGCAGAGACGCAGACTACTTCGAAACGTGCGCCAAGAGTACACACTGATCGTAGAGCGTAACGCTGATGGATAGAACAAAATTCTATTTTCAGTGATCATAGAACAAAAAAGTGGAGACGCAGACAAACAGACAAAGAGAACAGACGCTCGGTTTAGCAGTTTCTGCCAGTAGTAGCAAAAACGACGAGAAAAAATGCGGGCTAATGGATGTGTTTTAGGGAAAAATGTGAGGGATTGAAAAAGCCCCCGCAGTAGCTGGAGTCGCAGAGTGGCAGAGTAACTGGCACGGAGCCAGCCACACAACTGTGACAACTGTCACATTTGGCACCGGGCCAGCTGTAACTACTCACGCGCCAGTTAGCACGTTGAACTGATCATCGAAGAAAAACGAATAACGAGGGGGAGAAAGTGTGAGAGATGCAGCCGACGCGCGGCACGTCAGTCTCGAGTGACGTTACGCAGTAAACATTGGCCCGATGCCAAGTTCAAGAAGCATCCGGAAAACTGGGGGTGAACTTGTTAATTATTACCAGTAAGGATGGCTAAATCGAGGCATTAACAAGTTTGAACACGTGGATCCATCCCTATAAAAACAAGTCCGAGATACTTGTTTCAACTTGTTCACAACGCAATCCGTACGAAACGGAGTATGAACAAGAGAATTATTTCTTCTCATATGGTTACTTAGAGTGCACTGGGTTAAATTTCCTAGTAAAGCGTACGCTTCGGTAGTTAGCCACTTTACTGACCAGAATGACAGCTTTGGAAACAAACAACAATTGGATTTTGTTTATGCGTTATTTGGTTTGACTCCCAGGCAACTACCGTAATTACCCCTTAGCCCGAGAGCATCCCTCTTAAGTGCGCTAAAAATAACGCTATTAGCGCGAGATGATAGCATTAAACGAGAAGTTCGTGCGAAGGACATAGGCCTCAGCGCTAGAGATGTTTACACGATTCCAAACAATGAAACACAGACGATGTGAGGAGGCGGGTGAGAGAGTGAGAGTGAGTGATGCGATGCGAAACACAACTACTCGAAGCGATCCCGAGGGTAATTGATCACAGATCACTGCAGGATCAACAACAACAAATAGCAGTGAGACTTGCATCATGGACCGCAGCTACTGGGAATTTCACACAGTGATGGAACGTTTCAACTAAATTTTGCTTGCTTTACAGCATCAGATGCCTCGGGTAGTGTTTATGTGGAGTTTACGGGGTAAGCCTTAGCGTAGTTGATTTAAAAATGAATGAACAAGTCAACAATCAGATAGTTGTATAATTATTCTTGTTTTATTTGTTTACTTATCCATTACACTAAGAAAGGTGTGCGCCACAATACAACAGTACTCATACGATCATTGTTGTATATCTCATTGTTTAGCAACTTCCTTGGAAACTACTGAAGAAAGAGACCATAGACCCAGGAGCACCAAAGAAGTCACACAACCGGTCTACTTCTTAGCCCCGAAACCGGAAGTGTGGAAAAATTTCTTGAATAACTCTTTTAGCAATTGGATCTCTGGCATCACTCCTATGTTCCCATCTGAAAATAGTGGTTGAAATTAACGAAATTGTAATTCTAGTCCTAAGAAAACCCGAAAATAGTGGTGTGAAATACCGTTCTTGTCCTAGCCATGTGCACATCCCCATTTTGGTTCGGATTTATGGTGCAGTGGTATGACTTTCCTTGAAGATGGAGGATTAACGGGTCCCACTTTCAGGAAAACTACCTGCGGATATAATTGGGAGGGACTCGATGCAGCGAGTCTCTCTTACATAATTGTATCCTTAGGTGATTTTGCTGATTGATCACCAAAAATTTCTAAAATTTCAAATTTTAAGCATACTACCATGTAGAACGGACCATCCTGATCTGCTCCGTTTTGAAAATAGTTGAGATTGAAGGCAGTTATGGAGAAGCCACGAAAAAAAAGCGCAAAATCGCAGACATCGCGCAGTTTCATCAAGCGACAGAGTTGGTATTGCACGTTCTCATTGTAAAACATTGCAAAATCTACTGGAACCTATTTAACTTTTATCATAACAGTTTCATAATGGCTTACCTGTTTTTTTTTTGTTAAGTCTTTTTCTGTGACATTGTTTCTCTGTATGTCACTATCATTGTAGATCTGATGTATGCGTCTTACACTATATTATGCTAAAATTTCTGACGAACGCTAATAAACAAGGTTATGTTGGACTCTTTCGCAGAGTACAAACAAAACTACCGTCGAAATTCTGAAATTCCAACAAGGATGGGCCTCTCGTCTAGTCTCTGCTAGCAACAGAGGCCAAACTTTGCTCTATGCATAGTAGCGAAGTAACCAAGTAACCAGGAAACCATTGACCTCATACGCTTAACGTCGTAGATGTTGAACAATCGTAACAATACCACCCCGTAGAATATTCCATTGGTAAACGTGGACTGAGTTGGCCTCCGCCTAAGAACTCCAACGCAATCGCTCCGGATACGGTCATGCATTATTCAGCGTAGCATAAGCGCTCGCACCTAGCGCTGCATAATTCTGGCGAGATCATTCTTAGGGTTTTTCAATACCTGTGCAGATTTTCGCGCACGACACAATCGTTGTGAAGATGGTGGGAGCAGAATCCTCAGTTGTATTGGTCTGCTGCACTACGTCCTACTTTACAGCCATCGGATATGTCATATAGCTGTCATATAATAAAGCCGTGCGCAGTGGTATACTAGAGGGCCAGCTGCTGAGAATGCGCGACAACTGACAAAGGAGTTAAGTCTTTTTCGAGTAGTACTCACTACAATGTCAGCAGATACAGACCTGGTTCACTAATTATACGTAAACATTATACTCAGGACCGAATAAAAATCGAATAATTCAACTGATTTGATTATTTAATCAGGACTAGATCAGAAGAATTCAAATGTTCAAAGAACAGGGAGACATCTGAACAATATACTTATTTGGAATCGAATTTTTGAATATTGAATATAGGTATCTAATGCATAATTCGGTCATAAGCATTGAATATATGTGCTGATCTATGTCGTGTTTTGATATAAAGTAAGCACTTAGATATTTATTTACTGATACATCAAGTCTTCATACCAGCAACAATTTATAGGGCAAAAAACATAGGTGAGGAAAGTGCTGAGTGCATCCGAAAGAGACCTCTTTCAATAATTGTAAAGACAACAAAAAATATAAATATGTAGGTGCACACTGCAGTGGTATTAGTCGCTGCTACATGAACAGCCAAAAGGTCGATCTTTAGGCTAGCCAGGCTTTCATTGGGTTTGGTGATTCGGTAGCAATCGCAGAGATGAACAGGGCTCACCTGAAGCCTCATGCATCATTAAGATTACCCAAGGTAGATGTGTTGACGCCCATGTTGACGATAGGAAAGCTTGTGTGGGGTTAACGCGTTTACCCTAGGTAATCTTGATGATGAATGAGGCCCCTGGTTAACGACTAACCCGCGCAACTCACCACAGGGCCAGGCATTCGTTTCTCATCTCATTCCGCCTTAGAGTGAATGTGGTCTGTCCCTTCTACATGATTTTTGATGAACGATCTAACACGTCTGAGTGGCAGTGCTCCACCATCGGTGTCGAAGATTTTTATGTGGATGGCATCATCAACGAACTTTTAATACAGAGCTTCAAACGACTTCGACGACGACGCAAAAGGCCTTTAGATATTTATTTTTAACGCTATTTTTGATCGGAGCATTAGCTTAGCAATCTCTGACACGCGTTTTTGCACTTTTGCCTTCGCAAAGCGAAAGTTCCTAAGGCATGAACACAGCTTATTTCTAAGGCCTTGTTTAACATTAAGGGCAAGCTTTGGTGTTTATCGCATGAGTAATATGTCGATGATTAACTGCTGATTTTCCAAACACATCAGATTCTTCCAAGATAATATAACACAACTTCGTCAACAACGTGTGCCAAACAGCATACTGCCCTCGGAAAGACGACAGAAATAGCCAGGAAGCTACTGCAGAAAAAGAACAACATCAAAGATAGACGGAGATAATGTCGGTGCGCCCAATTTATCTTGGATGGTGAGATACGAAAGTGAACGGGGGCGTGGCATAACTGCAAGCCCTGTCGTCTGGCTTTTTCTACGGGTTGAACGTTACATTCTTTTCAAGCAAAACTTTACCTGCACGGTTGGAATAGCAGCTTTACAGGTTAACGGATTAGTAACTTGTGTCCATTTTTAATGATTAACGAAATAACGCCGACGTGGATGCTCGATCGCTCTTTATAGTTGCTTTTTGCGCAGAATTGTGGAGCAACCACTAGTTACCTAATAACTTGCCCGCTCATTAACGAGTTACCAATAAGAACGATTAACGACAAGTCAGTAATTAACGAATCACCTCTTACTGTTTATAGCACAACTCATTTCCTTATCGTTGGCCAAGTTTTTCGTTGATTTTTCTACTACTTTCAAACTTTGTTCTTGATTGCGCATGAAACTTCATGGCGGCATAGAGGAAATTCCTTAGACGATTCGTCACTCTATGATTGCTTTAGTCATGCCCAAATAAAGCCGAAAATTTCTATAAAAAGGGGCAATTACGGTGGAGCGCCAGAGTCGCAAAATGCTTCGCTATCTGTTTCTCATCGTCCTTTGCAAGGTATGCAAAGTTTTGCCTATGACATGGTAGTCTCAAAAATCCGCACTTCCGTACAGCACAAACAAGAAACGGTGAAATCAGGTCAGGTGCCGGTCACAGCGAAATTTCGGAAATTTTCTGTATCAAAATGGCCTTACTCAGCAGAGAAGGAGTGATGGATTTGCAGGCAGCTCATGAATACGATGAAGATTTCTATAATGCATCTGCACCCCCGGCTTCCAAGCAGGTTGAACAATATGAGCTCCAAAAAAGATTGGCACAAGAAGGAGAGGAGAATTTGCAGGTAACTCATGAATACAATGACTATTCCTATAATGGAAGCACTGATTCCTACGAGGTTGAACCAGATGAGGTCGAAAAAAAGGTTAGCTACTTTTTTGGCGATTCTAAGAAGAATCGAAGCGATGGTGAGAGAGACAAGAAAATTTCCCTCATACGTTCGCTGTTGTCCCGGCACCTGACTGAAACACCGTGAGAAAATTGACCCAAATGGAAGGTTAACACTCAACGAAATGCGCTGCCATGAAATCTGGTGGCTTACGCAGTGCGTCTTTGAATTCGTCTGCAAGTACGGTTGCAGTGTGGTATCGGCCGGCTGATCACCTGGTTCGATCTGATTTTTACAAATTTTCCTTCCTTTTTCATTCTTTAAATTCTGATACGTATTTGGTATGATTCCCTCCATTTTGATGTATACCAACCTTCACTTAGTGCAGCCTCCGACCAGAAGCACCCTCGCGTCTCCTAACATCGCTTGAACCGCCGATCAGCCATCAGCGCTGCAGTGCAGCCGTACTTGCAGACGATGTTACAGACGCACTCTCTTAAATACTTGACAATGCGTATACGGTGAACATCAATGGTGCTGGCCCATCTGCGCCCTCGAGGACGTCGCGCAACCGCACCGCGCGTGCTGTAACCGATGTTTCTTCTGCTGTTATGCTATTTCTAGCAGTTTTTCCACCCGATTCTAAGTAAATATTTTTGAAAAACCCTTGTGACTTGCTGTCGTCAAGAAAATTCTAATGCGAGCACCACTTGCTGCATGAGGCCGCGGAAAACGCACTCTCATCGACCCCTGCTGTAGATTACTGTCATATTCCATGAGGAGCATGACGTTTTCGGTCGCTGCTGCAGTGGCGACACTGGTTTTGGTGCGTATCGATTGGTTGTCGACGACAGCGGCATGCGACACCCCGCCCACAATCGATATGCATCAAAACTAGTGTCGTCGCGCAGCAGCCACCGAAACTGCTATGCTCCTCGGGTTGTGTGACAGCAGCCTCATAAATACCATGAAAATGTATTAGTTTCTTTTTCTCATTTTTTTTAATCCCGCAGACTTAAAAAAAATCGGTTATTTACTCAACAGCTGTTCAGTTCTGCGTCTGAATCCCTAACTGCTACCCCCTATTTTTTAAAATTTCCTCGGATAGAAGAAGCGCAAAGCCCAGACTCGGATTTCATTACCTCTGCGCCGTAAAACTTTCCAGAAACTGTGGCCCACCGTACCAATAACTGTACTGTGTAGGTCTATGCCAAACCACATTGGTCTACTGCAAACTCTATGGATGTGATACTGGAATCCGAGCGCGAATATAACAAGGAGAACTGGGAGACCATGTACGACGATTTCGACGAACTAGTACGTACTACTCTTCTCTGTCACAATACATTCTTCCATATGTCTGCCTTATTGCAGTTCGACGCCTTCGCCAAACGTCAGGGGTCCCACTTCAACAAGAGGAACCTACAAAGAGATGAGGGATTCTACCAATACGACGTGCCTAAGGCAAAATATGGAGTGCATGGAGCCGACTGCATGGAGGTCTGATCATTTTTTGAACGGTGACGTTCCGGCGATCAATACATTGATTTTCAGTTCATAAAGTTCTTGCTCGATCTCAGGCCACAGAAGTTTCACCTTCGGTACGCTCATGTCAGATGTGGCCGCATGACGTTCTCGCTTTGCCTGGCATTCTCTTGCCCAAATTACGGCTTCAACAATACCACACTATTATACTATCATAAGTGGTGAAAACTGATGAAATAAAGGAGTTCACAGCTGTCGTGGCGAAAATTCTTTTTGGGATGCACACAGTGGAGAGAATCCAACAAACCCGTATGGCTCCAACTTGACAAGATATACCAATGTTCTCTCGCTTCATCAAAAAAAAAAACAACTTTCATGGGCCATGTCAACAAGTATGGATAGCGGAAGATCGCCTAGGCTGCTTCACTCCGCGTAAAGTGTGGTGGACGCCAGCTATATCGATTCTGGTATCTATCGATTTTTAGGCGATAAATCGCCGCCGAGCTAACCACAATCGATACATACCAAAATCGATATCGAATGATCACGCGGTGGTGCGGGATGATACACACAAAAAAAATTCGTCCGCAATCGTCATACACGAGATCACCTTACCGGACTGACACCCCATCCAGTACAGAATATCATAAATAGGGTAGATGACACTTAAGCACCAGAGATGTTAGACATAGCCGGAGCTGGGCCTAGTGGATGGGATTCTTAAGCGCGAAATTACGTCGCGCCTTATCCTTGACTTGGTGACACGCGACGCATCTCGCTGTGATGCGGCAAAAAAATTGCCGCGCGATTGTTAAATAAAAGTGCCCTAGCCGCCTGCCAGATCAACCCAACCGATGTCATCTATGAGACCTATTTATACCAACTCTTTGCGTGCGTCAAACGTACGCATCTAATTCAACGTACACCATGCTCGAATGCGCTATTTACGAATATTGGCGAACATTTGTGAGAGGGGGATAAAAATTGCAACCTCTTCGTGTGCCCCTGCAATGTGCATCTTATCTGCGTCTGAACTGCATCTTCAACGAAGTTAGGCCTATCCTTATCTCATCAAAGATTTCGGGCATCTCATGTGCGCACATATTTACTGTGAAGGCAATTTATACTAGATACGTGCATCCATACAATTAAAAATAGGCCCATTCGCAGGCCTCACGCAATTTCGACGCAGGTGGAACGCATGCATTTACGACCTTCGCAGCGGCTGCGCGATATTCTTATCCAGGGAGTATGTGTCGCGATGACCGGCGTTCGTCCAAAATCGTCCATAATTAGTTGTGTGCTTCTGATGCGGAACTAGCGCACCAAATATAGAATGCCCCGTAAATTGGACTTTATGATTCCCATCCGTCTATCCAAAGAGTTCCAAATCTAGCTATAACTCGCTTAGACACGTTCTGTAACCCTTATCCATGAAATGGATGGAATATCCCTTCCAACCTTCACATTGCGGTCCTCTACTCTTACCGGTCAGTCGTTTTTACCTTTGTAGGTAAGTGACCAATGAAAAACTAGTTTCTCTACAGTTTCCTTCCGTTTATTA
The DNA here is from genome assembly GCA_037903475.1 of Ancylostoma caninum. Lineage (NCBI taxonomy): Eukaryota > Metazoa > Nematoda > Chromadorea > Rhabditida > Ancylostomatidae > Ancylostoma > Ancylostoma caninum. The sequence goes on from JBAJFG010000074.1 coordinate 781,505, forward strand.
TTTCAATTTTCTGTCAACTATTGTTCGGGACCCAATTCTCGAACCAGTCAGGTCTTCGTTTCGATGCAATTTTTTTTGCAAAGCCAATGGCCGAAAAAGTAAAGGAGTTTCAATGGGATGAGAGTCGCTCAGCACCGTATCAACCGAGGTATCAATAAAAGGTGCGGATGCGCAGGCAGTCAGAGTGCCAACATGCAGACAATGCGGCGCATGGCGCAGGCCCGGAACCACTGGACTCCTCTATAATCCAGAACGCCAGTGGTTGTCGTAGGAATTTCTCTCTATAAAGAAAACACCTACCAAAGGATGAGCGTTTCCAACCTTCAGGTAGAGACGCTGCCAACAGAAATTTTGTAAATAGTTTTCAAGTTACTGGCACCCACACCTTTTGCGGGCATGACTATCTACAGAGTTCACCGGTAATTACTATGATCATCGCGATGGCAAGCTAGTTATCCCTTGTATCATATGCTCATTTTGATTCATACTGAAAAATGAAGTGGCAAATACTTTCGAGGTGTTCTCTCAAAAGGAAGATTTTCTTCAGATTTTTCAGATAAATTCGCTGCATTACCACAGAGTGGAAAATGCTGCGCGTCATGCTTCTACTTGCTCTTTGTCAGGTACACTTAATTTCATTATTTGATGCTGATAGTCGTGAAAATTCGCAATAAGTGATAGTCAATAGACCACTTGTTAGGATTTCCCAGCACACGCTAAAAAGAAAATCCAACTCCCTTCTAACGCCAGAGTAGATAAATTACCCATAGGGCACTTTACACCGCCCACACTTCATCGTTTAATTGCGCGCACTACAAACGCACGCATCTAGTATGAACTCCCTTCTGTGGTAAAGGATATGCCTAGAGGTAACCCTGTCGCATCTCAGACGCATTTGGGACCTCTTTCGGCAAAGCAGCTGTACAGGGTGTTTTTCCGGGAGTAAAATCGGTGCAATTGCGGACCCAGTACAAAGGCTACGTGCGAATTGCTGGAACCTCCGCTCTCACGTAGTCTTTCAACTGAGCATTTGATCTATTGGAATGGATCAGATCGCGCGCGATGTTTACTCCGAGATAAATGCCCTGTAGCTCATGGTTTTTGTTCACAATGTGCGTGCCACATTAACCTGTTTTCAAGAAAAATCCTTTGCAAATGGCTGCGTTTGGCGCACATCTTACGCATCTAGTTTAAATGCTCTTGTGAGTTCCACCTCGGGGAATCGCTATTAGCAGTCAAAATTCAGAGAAGTGTAATACATTACTTTATTTTGTTGTATTTTATTGCATTTATTCTAATGTAATAATGTAAGCATGAAGTAAGAAAAATCAATAATAAAGTAATGGTAATAGTAACAAAGTAAGTAATAGTGTAAGATATTGCTGTATACGGTCAAAAAATAGATGTTCTGACAGCTCCACCTCCTCGCGCAAAACTATATTCCCAGTGAATACAGTTCAATTCCTGTAGTACTTGACCCATTTACCGTCTCTGATAACTGTGCAGGACGAACGCAGACCAAACGGCGTAATGGTTCGAGTAGAAGCCCTAGCAGCGACGGTTATTAGTTGCTGCGATCCTCACCTTGATTGCTGCCGTCCCTCAGCAGTTGCTGCCAAAGACCTGACAGCTTGAGCAGAGGGAGGATGGCAGCAACTGGCAACTGTTGCTGCTAGGGTTTCTACTCGAACCATTACGCCGTTCGGCCTGCGCTCGTGCTGCACAGTTATCAGAGGTACAACTGCAGTAATCCTGCACATGCAGGTAGCATCGCTATACCATCTCAAACCCGGTAAAGTTATGAATGTCGTGCTTGAGCTGAAGCACGGTGGGTACTACGACATCGAGGACCTATACGAAGATATTGAAAGAATAGTACGTGCCTTTTTTTTCTCTCCTCACCGCTAATTTCCCAACGTCTCGGCTTCTCGTTGTAGTTCCACGACTTTGGAGACGCTAACAATTTTTACTTCAATAGAAAGACGCTCAAGAGAGTGGAAGACCACGATTCGAATGGAATACTGAGGGCTAAGTTCGAACTGAAAAAAGTCGACTGCTTGAAGGTGGTGTCAGCACATTCAGCTCTGTGATAAGTCATCACCCAACTAATCAATACTTTTCAGTTCCAAGACTTTTTGTTCACAGTCAAATCAAACAGATATCACCTTCGAAATTTACACGTCTTCTGCGGAAGCTTTTCGTTTACGTTGTGTATGGCGTTTGAATGTCCGAAAGACACGTTCCCGAACATCGTTAAGAGACTGAACAAGTGATCGCTTGCCTAAATAAAATGTTGTTTATCTGTTACTGTTGCATAAACTCGTCATGATACAGCCATCAGCAGGGAGCCTCGTTTTGTGCGCACCGTACTTGTAGAAGGAAGCGCTGCGATTGGTTGCATTCAAACAGTTCCCTGCTCCTCAATATCAAACTGTTCGTACGGTTTGCCCACATACAATAGCGAGCAAAAAGATTGTAACTTTTGGTTTTTTGCCTATAACTCCATTCAAAGTAGTGCATGGAGGTTCAATTTTTTATGGGAGTTGTAAATACTCATGAGAGATGGAGAAAAGCTACATCCTCCTCATTCCATGAGCCTTCCGTTTTTTAAGATTTTTTTTCGGAGAAGTTGGAATCTATAATTTGGCACCATCCGCAGTGTTTCGCAAAATGATGTCTGCCATTGGTACCTGACTTCGCATCGATTCCATAGTGCAGAATAAACCAGGATACGACAGAAAATGTGCATGCGTTCACCATTGGCTGACATCTGCGAAGACTCTTTGAGGTTGATTCAGCAGTGATCCTTCATGGATGTTTCTGTCAGCTTGCCTCCTATCAGATCTGTTTAGAAGGGATAGGTGCTGCTAACGTTTCTATAAGTTTAGGTACAAGTATTTGACTTCATTGCTCCCTCAACATTCCGAGATATTCCGGCTGCTTGCAATGCAGGCAGTTGTGCACATCACGGGAAATGAGTTCTGGGATTTTTTTTTGTCTCGGGTAGGAAGACACCTGAATGTTCACATAAGTGATAAAGATGCTGCATATTCTTAGAATATTGCCATGTACGTGCTGGTTCATACCCTCTCGAATTTGATGAGGTAGGCCTGAAAAAGGCGCAATGAAATCTAGGAGACACCACCGAAGTGCGATATTGTGGCCTGGCACTTTGAAAACTGGTTAATTCAGTTCGATTTCGGTGAAGCAAACTAAGCGAGACATTCTCAGAGCAAAAGCCTCTAGAATCACGATGAAAGTTCGCTTGTAGAACAAGGGGCCACACGCACTCGTGCTAGTGACCAGCACTCGTCACTTCGAGTAGTCCTGTTTTGATAAATTCGAGGCAGCATGAATTGTCGTGCATACGACAATATTCTAAGAATCTTGTAGCATCTTTATCACTCAAGTGACCATTCACGTGTCTTCCTACCCGAGACAGAAAAAATTCCAGAAATTATTTTCCATGATGTGCACAATTGCCTGCATTGCAAGCAGCCGGAATAATTCGGAATTTCGAGGGAGCAATGAACTGGATCAAGCTGACAGAAATATCCATAGAGATCCCTGCTGAATCAAGCCCAAAGAGTCTTCGCAGATGTCAGCCAGATAGTGAACGCATGCACATTTTCTATCGCATGCTGGTTTATTCTGATGCGAGGTCAGATGCCAATGGCAGAGATCATTTTGCAAAACATTGCGGATAGTGCCAAATTATAGACTTCGACTTCTCCCAAACAAAATTTTCTTTTGAAAAAACGAGAAGCTCATAGAACGAGGAGGATCTAGCTTTTTTCCATCGCCCATGAGTTTTTAAAGCTCCTATAAAAATTTGAACCTCCATGCTTTGCCTTAAACGGAGTTAAAAGACAAAAGTTGCAATCTTTTTGCTCGCTACTGTATGTATAGAGTTGATATGGGAAGTGGATGAGTTAAAACAAAGCGACGGGCTTCCCCTTTCAATTACCAATCATTGGACAATGACAACACCCTACTTTCCATCGCGATGCATCATAGCCGTTCTATCTGGGTAAATGTCTATTTGACGTGACGCACGAATAATACATCCTATGTAAATTCCTAGAAAATTATGTGCTACTGAAAAAAGGTAACAGAGCAAAATATTAGGTGCGTGCAAAAGTTCCGGGGCAGTTGGTGGTATTTCACCGTTCAACATCGTTTTGCTCCCTTCCTTTACGATATCCTGCAGCCTTTTTCATGTATGCTGGTAGCCTGAAAAATCTGCTACCTATACTACTTTTGGCTCGGGTCTATGTTACAGCGTTGCTCTGTTGTGGGTGTAAAACCAATGCAATGAGCTGTGCAATAATTTGGGGAATTTCGCTTTATAAAACCAAATCTAGAAGACTAACAAGAGAAGCGACCCATAGCATCAATTATGCGTTTGTGGAGAGCATGTTCTCTGAAACGCCAGGTGCTCGACGCTTCCTAGTAATTCTGAGCGGAAATGAGAGTCTGTAAAATGCTTCACAAGTTGGACAGAGATTTGATCATCGCAGAGGCGCCAAGAAAGAGCAGGTTGAACCAGACCTTGTGCAAAGTGCGCAAGACATTACGGGAATTGAGTCAACAATGGCTCGTAACTTGAAGAAAATCGGTAAGAAGAGGAAGATGAGCAGATGGATTTTGCGTGAGTTGAGCGAAGAGCACCAACGTCCACATTGGCAAGTCTGCAGATATTCGACCTCCAGATTTCCTAACAATTCGTTTCATGGGAAAATAGTTGTTGCTGATAGAGAATGGGTCATGTACGACAATAGGAGGAGGTCATCCCAAAGTCCGGGCTCCTGCCACCCACCTAAAAAATGGCCGAACCATCACTACCTTCTTTTAAAAAAATTTTGGCCTTTCATGGTCAGCAACGTGACTTATCTGCAATGAATTTATTTTTTAATAAAAGCACAATAATCGCCCTCTAGTATTTTCTTTTCCCTAAAATAATCACGGGAAAACACTTGAGTATATGGCCGACACACGCGGAAATGTGTGGTCTGATCCGGCTGTGGGATGACGCACACAAGCATGTTGCAGTGTCAATCGTATAAAGAATTGGCTATTCGTGCTCCGAGATTCTAGCCTAACTTATATTACTCCTTATGTCTGCCTCTAACAGACTACTCCCATTTCTACCTTCTATGGCTTTACCTCCGTTGTAAAACTTCTGATGAACAGACCCTACTGAAAAACGACGTGTGCCACTATTACGGGTGTAGACCTGTCAAATTTTTAGCTCCCGGAAAAATCTTTTCTGTGCCATATTGGCAACATTACGCAGATGCCAATGTTTTTTGTTTTGAACAAAATTGCTGACTTTGAGTCAAGTTATGGCGCTTTGAAAAATTAGGTGGAACTGCCCCGGAACTTTTGCACGCACCTAATAGATCTAGGCCACATCAGATGTTCTAGTACAATGTGAATGAGCACAAATTTCAATGGCTGTTTGATTGTTATGCACTGTACATACAGGACAGACAATGGGACCATGTTCCGCTAAGGACAATTTATAGTAGGAAACGAGGACGCTCAATCGCGAAGGATTTTTGAATACCGGTCAACGCGGTATGTGCACCCTCAATAAAAAGAAGGTGGGACCGCCGCGAGGCCGTAAGCACGTCCGTCTGAGCTGCGCAGCTTGAATATACACTTCTCTCGGCTGTTCTAAACCTCCCGAAGTCTCTCTGGCGCTTTTCTATCTCTACCTTCTGTGAGAAGGGTCACATTATGAACAATCATAATGTATAAATAAATAAATAAATAAATGAATAAATAAATAAATAAATAAATAAATAAATAAATAAATCTAGTACAAAGTACCCTTTAATGGGCTTGATTTTGAAGCGAGCTTTAGTGTTTTTTAAGCAAAGGCTCGAAATATCAAAATAATAGTGGGGCCAATTGGTACTCAGTTCTCACTTGCGTCTGGCGCACTTATCCAGTCACCAATGAAGAGACTGATAATAGTGTTATCAGAGGCGTCATCGCAAGACTTGTCAATGCAAATTGGAGAAGTCAGGAGCTGGTAAACGCGAGATCTTCACCTGTATGCTGGGTCTTGAGCGCGTCTAGCCATATCTTTCACCAAAGTTGCATGCATTCCAACGCATTCTTATGAAAACATATTTGAGTTTTCAACGAGTGTCGTAATCTATCGAACGTTTCAAACCTAACAATTACGCGCGCAGACGCGTTGTACTCGCCTTATCCAGATGGTAAATGGAGTCTTCTTCTCAACTCTCCCATTGCTACCCTTCATTCTTAAAAGTCAGTCGTTTCTCCCGTTCTAGGTAAGTGAGCAACGAAGGACTGCTTTTTCGACAGTTCGATTTCGTTCATCATTTGAGTTCTTAAAACGATGAATGAAAATAAAATGTGAGGGTGCGCAGACAGTCAGAATGCCAAGACACAACGACGTGCGGCGCGGGCCCACACCAGACGCTGAAATCTTATGCAGAACGCCATTGATGGTCGGGGGTACACTTGAGAGAGAGGGGTCTGGGCTGGAAGGCTTATTACAAGAATGATGTCTCAGCTCTGTTTCCAGAACGAATTTCTTCATTGCTACGGATTGGAAAATGCTGGGCTTCATGCTTCTACTCGCTCTCTGTCAGGTATGCCTAGATTCTTTTGGTTTCAGCAGCCTTAGCAATTCGGAACAATTGATAGTGAGTAAGTGAATAATAACACGTTGAAGAAAATGAAATGAATATGCATTGGACGTTCAAAAACTTTTAGTTTCACCATTTTTGACGTTTCTCACAAAACCATTTTATGATTGAGAATAGCCTAGGTTTTCCAGTAGCGCGCGTGCCGTGAAGTTACAGGAGCTCTGTCTCTGTACAGGGAACTCCAAACGGACCCGGCAAGGGGCGGGACAGCGGCGCGGCTCTGTTGGGCAGAGACACAGGCGCTCTGCATGCTGGCTCTGGTTGTCTGCTTCTGCGGGCACCGTCCCTTACCCGCGTCCGTTTAGAGTTCCTCGTACTTAGGTAGCTCACCCTGCCACGAACTACGAAATAGCTACCGCTCCGATTGTACATGTCGTGGTGGAGATGAAACACACTAAGGATAAAGAGTTGGAGGATCTATACGGCAATGTGGAAAAAATGGTACGTGCTTTTATTTTCTGTCACAAGTTGTTTCTCGATATTTCAGCTTCTCGCTTTAGTTCCACAAATATGGAGAAACCTACGATATTCATTTCAACAGAAGGAATCTCCAGAGAGAGAAAGACTTCGACTCGCATGGATTGTACAGGGCAAAATATGGACTGATAGGAGTCAACTGCCTGGAGGTTGTGCCAGTTCGCTCCATGACAATCCTGTCAATCAATGGACACTTTTCAGCTTCAAGATTATTTCCTTGACCTCGATACAGACACATACCCTGTTGATACTGTACATGTCAATTGTGGCCAATTTTCGTTTTCGGTATGCATGACGAATTCCTGTCCAAAAGACACATTCCCTAACTTCGTGAAAGAAGTGGACGAGTGATTGCTTTCGCAAATAAATTGTTATTCCTCACTTGTAATTGCAAAAATTGTCAAGTTATACTCACTCACCAAAGTCTGAATTATGGTGCAATTAGAAGTAGTTAAGTAGAAGTTCCGAATCCAGAAGTGAAGGAGGGCACAGCTGCTGGATTAGTAGCCTGGTACAGTTTCCGTTCAATTACCCAACTTCGGGATCATTTTTGGGCGAACCAATTTAACAAGGTGAGACACAAGAGCTCTCAAATTCCTTTATATGAACTGCGATAGTACATATTCCGATGGAATTTTATCTCAACGACAAAAGTGCAGGAATAGAAATTCCAAAATTTTGAGTGTTAGTTTTACAAATTTTTCTGAAAATAAAAAATAGGGGAATCTGTAAGGGTTCGTACATCAGTAAAATCGCCATGGATTGCACTTCCCAACCATAGCTGGCATAGTGGGGAGACAGCCTTCGCGAAAGCGAAGGTTGCCCCGTCGATAGCGACGACACCGGGGGAGGGGGGGGGGGGGGGTAGGTGGGTATTTTCCTAATGTTTATTCAATGTTAATGTACTGTTCATTTATTCATTTACTTATCCATTTACCAATTCATTTATTTACTTTTTTGTTTATTCATTTATTAATTTACTTACCTTTTAATTTATCTCTTTATTTATCCACTTATTAGTCTTTTTCTTCATTTTAAAGAATATTTGTCTTTTTAATACTTTTATTTTCCGCTCACCTAGCGTCCGTGTGAGGAGCGGAGTGGAACGATGCTTCCTCACTTGCGTACAGTTTGTTTCCTGTGCGTGACTTTAAAGGACGCATCGATTTCCGCTTTTTAAATGAACCGCCACACAGTATCTGGCGGTTTGGTCCCGCACGGAAACCCGTTGGACGCAGGTGAGGGAGCGCCATTGCATTCGTTCCGCAACCAAGGATGGATGGTGAGTTGGTTTTAGGTGCTTTTGGTTGTTTTTTTTTCCTAATTTTTTTAAAATATTTTTGTTATTGTAGTATGTCCTTGAAGGCGACACCCACTATAGCCGTGGATGTTGCCTTTAAGGATCAGCTGCGGCACGGTGTCGGCCGCTGGAGTGTTCTTTTTTTGAATGATGTTTTCATTCTCACGATAGAGTGAAGGACCAACACCGTGCCGCAGCCGCAAAGGGCAATTTATACTAGACGCGTGCGTTAGGCGCGCGTGCGTCTACATGATGAATGATAGAGTGAGCCGCACCGCCGATGCAGGTCAGACGGACGCGCTCGCGGCGATCGCACCAACTTTTAATTGAGATCTGCATGCCCGTCTACGGACGTTCGTCACCCGCCGCGTTGACCAGTCCTGATGGAAGATCATTCGCAGGTGAATGCACGCGTCTGACGCAAGCACCCTAGTATAAATTGCCCGGCACTATTCCACTTGTTCTGCCCCAAAATCTCAAAATCAAAAATTTCTGTGAAACTTCGTCTAGAGAGGTTATTTGACATGCTGATCACGAATATCATACTCATTCTGTGTCGTAACTCCATTTGGGTAGGGTTACGGTAGGGTTCGGGTAAGTACACCATCTCACAGATTCGTCTGAATTTTTGTCTACGGGGCTTATTTGACATGCTGATTACGAATATCACACTCATTTTGCAAGTGGAACGCAATTTTGAGGTCTTTCTGTGGACGGCACTTGCCCCAACTCTACAGTAACCTTACCCAGATGGGGTTGCGGCGCTAAACGAGTGTGATATTCGTGATCAGCATCTCAGACAATCCCCGTAGACAAAAATTCAGACGAATCTGTGAGATGATGTACTTACCCTGACCCTACCATAACCTTACCCAAATGAGGTTACGGCGCAAAATGAGTGTGATATTCGTGATCAGCATGTCAAATAACCCCCCTGGACGGGGTTTAAGAGGAATTTTTGATTTTGAGATTTTGGGGCAGAACAAGTGGAATAGTGCCAATTGCCCTTATGTAATTAGTGAACTTAGTGCATGGATGATGTACAGGGAACGTCAGTCACAATTGGAACTTGCGCGGACTGGAGCGCAGCAATATCTACGCGGCACGGCTGGGCGCTGTGGATGTGGGGTGTTGCGTCACCCGCGCTGCGTAGATGTTGCGGCGCTCCAGTCCGGGGGAGCTCCTGTCTTGATTGACGTTCCCTATACATCACCCATGCTAATGCAATGGGTGATAGCTGACATCTGATAATTGCAATACATTTGCCTCTATCATGTTATCGATTTTTTTCAGACCAATTTTGTTGTGACGCCCACGACTTGATGCTTACCTGTTGCGATCAGTGCACCATGTATGATACAGGATATAGTTACCAGTAGGTTTTCAATTAATTTTTCTATTTAGCTCCAAAAAATAGTTTTAATTTCAGAGAAAAAATGTTGTCGTTCTTACTCGGAATGGTATCCGGAGCCGCCTTTTGGTACTTCAGAAAGAACTTCGGAGGTGTGATGCGCATTGTGACAGAATTATACGACGCGACAAGAGGCCAGCGATGCTCTATGCCGTAAGGCATAGAGCGGGTGGGAGGGTGGGCTGGTGCTCTGGGAATCTCAACTGTATCCAGTGCTTATGAAGAAGAATTCAGCAATACATACATTTCTAAACTATGGGCAACTCAGCGATTTACCAACCTTACGTTTTTGTCGGTGAAATAGATGACATGACGATCAGTAGGGAGAAAAATCTTTCTTATAGTGATGTTCAAATGATAACAATAAAAACTTTGCATCCATCACCTGTCATAATTTATTGGCTGAAGTGAAACATCAACGGTGAATCTGGACCGAACGAAGAATGCCTGTGTGACAAGAGGTGCGCCGCTGGTTTGTGATTGGTCGATTCATTTTCGCGTCGCGGCTGCAGACATTCAGCGTGCGAGCAGTTCTGTGTGGATATGGACAACTTTAGTAAGCTTGAGTGTGGCGAATGGATGTTATCGGGACCCAGAAACTGAGAAGGTGTCATTTAGTGTGTCGAATTCGAAGGAACAACCTGAACATGAAAAGCATACGCGTGCGCCGCGGTCGCGTAGCGGCGTATGTCTTGACCGCCATCCGCGATGAATATGTAGTACCCCGGTGAAAATTTCCTTCCAGTCTTACATTATAATGTCAAAGTAGAATGTTTCCAGTGAATTGGAGAGAAACAAGGAGTGGAGGGATATTTAATTCGCCTCATTCTTGAAAAAATGGGAACTAGAGAGAGGAAAGAGAAGAGAGATACTGGAAAATTCTGATAAAATGTAAAGCTGCGCTCTGTACCCGTAGTGTCTTGTCTAATTTGTTCAAACATGTCTCTACTAGTAATGTACAAGTATTTGGTACTAACAAGTATAAGAAGAATTCAACTTGTTAATGCAGGATGAAACATGGCGTGTAGTAAATGCAATGCCATGTAATCTAACATGACATGACATAGAAATCCTGGCAAGCTCGAAGTATAAAAAGAAAGGATGTGCGTTTAGGGAACGTGGTTATGAGCGATGAGCACATCGTTGTGACTCTCGTTGTTGTGTATATGGGCTTGGAGGGGCAACTGACAGATTACTGGTAAGTCTCGGAGGACGATGTAAGACGTGCGTTATCTATTAGGCATCCATCATTGTTGCAAGCCCTCTGTGAGACGCATTATGAGGCACGAATGGCGGCATGAAGTGCTTGGGAGGCGTAAGAGAGAGGAGAGGAGGAAGAGAAAAAGCAGAAAATGACGAAAAGGCGAGGGTTAGAGCGAAAAAAAAAACGACGGAAAAATATGGAAGAGAATGGAAATTGGCGGAGGTTGATAGGGAAAAAAATGAAAATGTCGGTCATATTTAGTTGATGGCATTAAGACCATAGATTATAATCTAGGTATAAATTAGTGCACTGTTTCAGTGGCAGAGAGCAATTTTAAGAGTATGCCCCGGATTGCAACATGCTCCGCCCACAACTTCGCGCACGCTTGCAAAGTTGCCGGCTGATAGCGTGAACCACCACGCTACAAGAAGTTTTCTCCTAATTCCTTTTTTAATCTACAGTGAAAATAGCAAGGAAATTTGCGGCGATTCTGCTTCTGTCAGTACATCATATACAGTCCTTGTCGAAAAAAAAATAGACGGATTGCGCGTGCGACTTCATAGCATCGCGGCCGCAGAATCGCGGCAGGGCCTACTCGACCCTCTTGTATTTGTACCATGCTCTCTCCGCATCCATCGTTCAGGTCTCACCGCGTTTATGCCGTCACCTAGTCCATCTATCTTTCCGAGAAGGACTGTATATACCGCAAATTTCAAAAATTGTATTCATTCCGCGCAATTGGTGCAGCTGCGGAACTAGCATCCTGCTAGACGTGCAATCGTGAAATTTGGGCTCCTTGCCATGTTGGAAGTGATCAAAACCGCTACTACTCACCTCTGCATCCTTTAAATTCGATGGATTTCCAAGACACACAAGATTTCCAGGATTGATACTCTGACAGTAGCAAGGACACTTTAGTTGAATAGCTACGTGGTGCAGACGACTTGATTTCATCGGGGAAATAGTAAATGGAACGCTGGCGCTACACTCCACGAGCAGTATAGCACCCTGCGTCACCATCGCTCAGGCGACATCGATTTCTGTACGTATCGATTTTCGGTGGCTTGTGCAACAGCGCCACCGGCGATGCTCCGCCCAAAGTCGATCGATAGTGGAATTGGCGCCAGTGGCGATGGTGTAGAGGGTTCTATACTCCAAGTGAAGTATAGGAGAATTCAGAGGTGTATCATAGATGCAAATGTGTAAAAAAGGAAAATATGGTAACAAGATGAATCCTAAGATTCTTTCGAAAATAAAAATTGCAGAGAAAGGAAATGATGCAATACTTCCTTTGTATGGATCGCTAAAAAGTATGTTATCACAAGAAGGCAATTAAATAACCTGTAACTCAAAGAAAAATGTAGAACGAAGAAAGTACTACAAATGATGCAAGTGAAGAAGCGTTGCGAACTATGATCCCACCGGTTACCTGTTGAGTAACGATCGATACTATAGAAATTTGACCATCATGACCTCGCATCCAATAAGCTTACTGTAGCCATATGATTACCTCCGTTTTTAGCACCCGTACACTCGTTTTTGTAGTTTTAGGAGACCGTTTGTTGGATAGACCCGGGATTTCACAAAGTGAAAGAAAAAATTGAAAAAAAAAACGAAAAAGAGAGGAAAATGAAGCGAAATGTGCCTATTACTTCTTCATCTCGTCAAATAAAATTGAATGCATTACTGGGTCATGTTTTCGCATGGGTAATGTATCCACAAGTAAGCTAGTTAGAAAAATAGAGTTTGATGTAAGAAAGTGCGAGATCACGTCTATTAGAGCGAGGTAACGGTAGCAGCGCCAGAGGAACTTCCCAAATACATATTTAGTCATCTCTGCATTTTTAATCCTTTGCAGTTACGGGAAGTATGCAGCCGTGAGTTCTCTAATCTTGTCCTGCAGACACTCAATTTTTTTTCTTGCAGTTAGCATAGGACAAAAGGCTTAGATATGTGGGACACTTTAGTGTTGAGTGGCGGAGTGAGCACAGTGTTGCGGCGCGTTTAGGCAGTGACAGTTTAGAGGATCTCATTGATCTGCTACCAAGGGACTATGATCAATTCTGTACTGAGAACCGCCAACTGAGCATAGCGATCGCTATGTCACCGTTTATGATGTGAAATTTTGTTTTTGAACGGTGTTCTACTTACGACGATCTGATTTTTTTCTAGTATTGTCCATAGGCAAACAAGATATAATCCGTTCCAAAAACGACGATAGTTGAGTATTTGTGCCAGTGACATGCATTTCTTGTCTGCCTCTCCGAACACGGCACTATTTCTCGCGTTCTCTCATTCTCTATTTTCTGCGCAACTACGTCTCCCCGTGAAACACACTACAATTGTTTGAAAAATGGGAAATACTGATAGTTAATTATTAATCGGGTAACTATAAACTGTAATTCTCGCCGCAATCCACTCATTAAGTTGTGATTCTTACCAAAACGTGCTAAGAGGCAAAGTCGCGCTCTGCTAGACCACCAGAGCATTGTTTAAGAGCATACGCATGGCACAGACTTTGCCGCGCCGTTACGAGACGCGTTGCGTGGCCTTGAATCAGCTTGACAGCCATCGCCTCTATACTCCTCCTAAACTCGTACGGCCCAATCAAATGTGGCATGGCTAGCTTGTGATTGGAAAGGGTTAATTGATAGTCGTTGAAAATAGGCATACTCATTTTGTATACGGATAGAACTTTGCTGATCTGATGTAGGCTGTAGGCCTTTCCTACAAAGAGACTTAGAACAGTGGCCTATAGGGATCCACCATACGGATTATGTATTGTATCTATAGTTTGCTCTGATTATAAAGTCAAAAACTGCAGTAAAATTGATGAATAGCAAAAGCTCAGTAGGTTAACGTGAACTGTCACGTTTACTATTGATTTTCGCGGTTGGCAGTGTGCCCGAGAGACCGCATCGCAGCCGCGCGCACCCGGTATTTTACTAGGCTTTCCTTTTTTAATGCGGACTATATTCTATTTATTCTAATCGTATCTATATTCACTTCATTCTATTATTTCTAACTATGAAACTGTGTATAAAATCACGTATCGGCAAAAAAAAAACAAGTGAGTAATTTTTTTTCTTTGAGGAGAAATTTGAGCACGGTACCATAAAACATGACCAACACCTAATAAGTGACTTATCTGAAAGGATTTGCGACCACCAATGTTCACAACGTCACTAAGTAGTAGCTGCGTAATAAAGTTGAACTGCACTTGAAGTCGAAAGTAGCTGAGGACCTCTCGGGGAAAGCCTCTTGACCCAACGTCAAGCGGCAGCGTCGGCGATTATGAATTAGCGCTAGTGCAGTGTGCGCACTCCAGATGCGCTTCCAAGAACATCATTGTTAATCGAATGTTAACTAGTACAAATTGGCAACACGCCCCGACGCGGCTCACCAACCAGCCGGCACAACGCCGCGCACGAATTATTATGCGTAAACAGCGCCGGCTGTAAAATGTGCCCATCTGTTCACAAGTATTGTCTGCGCAGCGCCGCGCGGGCTTCGAGTGATTTGCTTGAGGAAACTAGGGATCCTACTCTACAATAAAGCGCCAGGATCTGTAAAAGAATCCCGGCAGTGCATCTTCTTGTCTGTTTTTCAGTCTGTCCGTTGTTAAACGCCCAATTTACTAGTACTTCAAGAACTTAAAAGAAATGAGACTTTCAAAAAAAATCAGCACAAAATCAAAATATTTGAACTGGTGATGTTAATGAAGGACATATTGATATTGTCACCATAGAGAAAACTGAATAAAATGCCATTTGCCATTTGTCTAATTTATTTGTCTAGGGATGAAAGATTTTCAGATTATGACGTTTCACGCTTCTCTTCCATGTCCTCCATAATGAAGCACCAAAATTCTGCAATTTTTTTAAAATCCGTGTTTGTCCTGGGAGGGGAACATCTTCCCAAAATCAGAATGCTGATTTACGTGCTGTACGACAAACTATGTGTACAGATTCTGTTCTGTACTACAGAAACCTCCAACCATGGATGAGCGGAGTTCCGGATTTCGGAAGTCGGAAGTTTCTTAATTCTGGCACCATGAAAACATTTAACTTCCGCATTTGTGGAGCATTGATGGTTCCTGAGTTGTAGGAGATCACAAATGCTGTTTTTGTTGCTCCGAATCTCCTTGTATTTGAAGCTTTTCATGACTTCCGACTTCCAGTTCATCCCAATACTTCCGCTCATCTCTGCCTCTAACTATCGAGACTCGCTCACCACCTGTTTGAACAGGTTAGAACAAGTGACAAGAGGATTGGACGAAGTACGGAACTGTGATATCAATGAACTGTGTGGATGCGCAGACAATCACCGTATCATATTACACTGGTGTAGCGCGTATTGCGGAGACCACCGTATGCTACAGGAGTCTTTTACATTTTCTATTTAATAAAAAAATCGGCACTTGCTAGATTCTAATTATATGATCAAATATTTTGAATAAACATGCATAATAAAGAGCTAACGAAAGAATTTTAGAACCTAGCGTTTAAGGAAAACTGAAAAAAAAAACAAATCTTGACGAGCTGCAACTTCCATCTCCCTACCACATGAAGAAATCAAAAGGGACACAACCGCCACACTCTCACAGGAAAAAGTAAAATCCCTAATGGTGTTCACGCTTTTCATCTCTGAGTTGGCTTTTTTTTTTTTTGAAATTGCTCTTGTGTCATTGATCTATTTGACCAAACAAACAAACAAACAAGTAATTGAATGAATGAATGAATGAATGAAGAAATTAACGAAGAACGTTTGTCTGAGCCAATCAGCTGTTGTGTCTGTTTGCTCCTCCCCTGTCCGGTTGTGTTCTGTACCTGTGTTCATCACATCTTGGTTATTGGTAGAGCGCCGACCGAATTGAATAATATTCGAATATTTGAATATCTAATTTGATGTGGTGGTTAATATCCTGCCCCAATGTTCGATAATAGGTGAATAAAACGGAAATTTTGTGTTTCTAGTTGATATTAGCCCCTATATCACTGTATGTACTCGAATATTCGAAAACCCCCTCGAGAATAATTCGGTTCGGTTAGCATGCTACTTAGTAGCCTATTTGTCTGTTTTGTGGCCATTGTAGATGACTTAAAGGCAGTATGTCACCTCGTTTCGCGTACTGAAAATACCAATAAACTCTAGACCTCCTCGTCACGCTGATTCCAAAGATGTACGTCAAACCTCATAAAAATGACGAAAACCCCGTTTTCGGAGGGTCCAAAAGTGCAGTTCACGGACCACCTGGGCGGAGCGGTCCGTGAATGTGCTGGTTGCCTGCCACGTCTGCGGTGTTGGCCAACACGTCTAGACGTGTCCGATCGATGAGATCAACGGCTTCACGCGTCCACTTGGCTCGACAAACTGTTACAAGTCCCGTCTCGAAAAAGTTTTAAAAATAGGGTTTAAAGACGTTTTTGTAACATTTCAGGTATGCCATTTTATTCAGCGTGTCGAGGAGATTAAGAATCTGGTAAAAGCTCAGACAAGAAAACGAGGTGACACGCTGCCTTTAACCTTTACTCTTCCTATGTGAGTATCTCAGTTGTAAAGTTTGTCAGAATTCTCAGCGTATGACAATGATAACGTGCCTATTTGACTTTTTCACTGCTATCCGGGTAAAGCTGTGTTTCCTCATGTCAACTTTGCCTCTTCCATGCCAAGTACACTAAAACGGCATTTTTAAATAGATTAACTAGAGATTATAGAGATATGTAGAATAGATGAGATTGATGTAGATCCTGGATATAAACAGTATATGTGAATGTTACAAAGATTATTTGCCTTTCCTATCCCTCTAGAGATTAGCCGAGCAGTATCCCTTCACCGGTGATGATCTCTACCTTATACTTCAGAGAGCAGAAGCACTGAATAAAGTACTAACGCTGTGACTTGTTATCTCTGCACGCAGGAGACAGCTGAAAAATAGCCACCATGTAGTCATGAAGCGAGCAACAAGGTGACTCCATGAAATCCCAACGGGCTACTTCATTTCGGATTTGCTGTGCGCCGGTGGACGTGGTTTCATCTGGCAACACGTCAAGGTGTGGGTAAAAAAGCTCTTTTGTCTGATGGAAAATCTAGAAAAACAAGAAAACACGAACACAAAGTCGATATTAAGTTTTGTGTCCAGGGGAAGGAACAGATGTTCCAAAGCGAACTAAAAGGAAAGATTAGAAAAGATTGTAGTGATGGCTTGGTTCCTCACAAGGGAGCGATTACTATGTAGCTCAGAAAGCTTTAAATTAAAATTAAGACCAAGTGTATGCCAAGGGTAATGTTGATTTATACCTTAAAAGGACATACAAAAACTTGCGAAAAAATTGTGTTAGTCATAACCCTGCAACATTCTGCTCAGATCAACCTTTCCGTAAGTTAACTACTACTTTTCCGTCAGTTACATGGTACCTTTTTGTGATTTAACGCGTGGTAATATTAGGGCGAGTCATAAGTTTTAAGAATTTCTCGTTTCGATTTTCTTGAAAGTCTGGAGCGCAAATGTTTATGAAAGTGAGGAGGCACATTAATAAAATACTGAAAAAATATTTGACAACCGAAAATCAACAGGAACCACGAGCAATAAGAACTGCCAAAACTGAAATTTTTATAATTTGGGTTTCAAAACTGTGAATTTTACGCTTGTATCTACAAAATGTTCGTATTTCATGGAAACCAAATTCATGGTGTAAGTTACTTTATAATTCTCGAAATTCAGTCATAAAGATTCTAATTGGCCTTAATCTCGTATTGAATACCATTGAAAACGGCGTTAAATTCGAGGATTTGAAATTTGATGTCTGAAATTTGTGAAAGGTGAGATCTGATAAACAGTCGTCTTTCCTAGAATCTCCAGTTTTCCAAGAATTCATTGGATCGCGGGAGGTCGGAGGTACCTGAGGATACAATTAGGCGAGACTAGGCGCGCATCCGGGTGTCACTAACGCCATCCTGCTGTGACGTGAACAATAAAGCAAAAATTTCATGATTTTCAAATTTCGATTAGCTCACGGGTAGAACAGAGAGCAATGATTCCGAATATGTGGTTTTCATTGCAAATAGATCACGTTGAAAACAGTCATGGCGAGGTAGGGCTTCCGATGCGACATCGGGTTTATTTCGCAGATTTTAAATCCGGCACCGGACCGTACATGAAGTTCGTTGTATGTAATTTTGCAAGCTAGTAACTTTCGTGCTACTACCCAAGTTGGTCATATGACACACAAATTTTCATCCTTCTTCTGCCTGCAGCTGGCAAAAAAAACTAGTTTTTTTTAAAGGAATAGCTCTAGAATTCCGGAAAGAGACAGAAGCGCCGTCGTGAAGTTAGCGAAGGTAGCCAATGAGAGATCTGTTGAGTAGTTTTACTTACTTCTAGAAGGCCGCGCAAACTCAATACACGCGGCTTGTGGTCCCCTGAGAGTGACACCGAAGTGCTTAGCCAGCGATGGTAACGCGAAGTAGACGGCGACGAGAAGAAGGTGCCGGTGGCGAAGGCGCCCTGCCAGGTCCACGAATTAGCGCCCCGCGTACGCGCTTATTGCACCCGATCGCACTTTTCTCGGAGAAATTGGCGGAGATGTTGCATTGTGGAGGAGGGCAGTAGTAGAATCACACATTAAAAAAACCGGAACCAGCTAGTGCAAAAATCCTAGGAACGTTGACTGTGTTCTTCATATTATCCTTACTAATCGATCACTTCATGCTCTCAGATTAGGTGCTTTTAACTTCTGATAATGAGTAAGTTACTAGAAATCTCCATTCACATATAATGTTGAGATCTCTTCAAAAAATAGTTCTCTATTGTGCTGCAATAATTCGACAAGTCTGCAACCCTCTTCTTCCAATCTTCATTCGAAAAATACTTTCAGTATGTATTATAGTTATGAAAGGGATAAGAACAAGGTGGAAAGGGCTACGGCACCAATACTAAGAACAACACCATTAAACAGCGTCCAATTTTGCAGCAAAACTTGCGGTGTCCGATTAATCTTGACTGATTTATTTATCTAACCAATGACAGGTTAAAAATATAAAATGCTGAAAGTAGTTAGTTATATGTAAGCTAATGAAACTTCGTGTTTCTAGCAATCTAGAGAAATCCTTGTTAATCTACTTATTAACGCAGCATTTTTAGATGCACAGCTGCATGATGCAATCATTATGCCATTCAAGATTACCACAGCTTAACACTCTTGCAGCTTTCAAGACCCGGAGAAGCTCAGAAATTCTGTTTGATTTTTTTGTTTCTGTTTAGTTCTGTTCACTGCTTATTTAGTTTTTCAGAATTTTCGGCCATTTAAACATTTTACCTCTTTTTCTGCCTAACTCGATATCCACTAGTTCACTTCTGCTGAAAATTCCCATTTCTTTCCCTCACTATGATTTTGGTGATCTCTACGTATTTGGTGGTAAGTCGTTTGAGGAGATCGAAAGATTGTGGACCCTCTTTGAGGTTCCCCCTTGCTAGGGTTCCTGACGCTGTGGGTTAAGTTGGTCACCCAAGCCCTGGTATCCGTTGACTGATATAATGCGTCCTGGTTCTGCGGAAAGAATCTCGGTGGGGGAATTTTCACCTTCTGTAGGAAGAAAGCGGCCCTATGATCCGTCATGACGAGATATCGGAATTTTATTCTGTTATTTATTGGGATGGTTAAGCAGAATTCTAGTTCTTTGTAAGTGCGACTTAGTTTTTTTTGGAACATCTCCCAGTTTATTTGAATAAATAAATAACAAGCATCCGTATTCACCAGGCTCTCATCCATAGAGAACGCAGGGCTCTGAGTCCCAGCCCACAGGTCCACTGAGCCCAGTGTGAAGGAAGGCTGGATGCCTCCAGAAGAACAGGGTGCATTAAGTATTTGAACAGGCAAAATTGCTCGTTGGCTTTGAAGCAGTCGAGAAGAAGAAACTTATGGATTGGATATAGTTACGTATAGTTTGCCCTGCTCTTCCCAGTAATGCAGTACGATTTCCGTGTTTGGGAGAAGAAATCTTGACCGATGCAAAAATGGAAAGCGATGGTAATTTATTCATATTTCAACATCTCTGAAGTTTCCTCAAGATATCGTAGCGGAAGCTTTCATTTACCTCTTCTTGCTGAAGGAACTTGAAATTCTTACCAATGAGGAACAGGAACACAACAAAATTGTACATACGCACTGGAGTCGATATCTCCATTCTTCTTAATCTTCCCTTTCTCGCTAAAAAACGAGTCTATTTGGACCTTACAAGTATATCTACGTAACTAACTAGAAGTGCTATTTCGATGAAGGCATGTTTTTCTCTTTCATTTAGGCCTGACTCCATGATTCCGCTTCCTTAGGTATGTTACCCCATTCATATCCAGCGCCTTTCATCATACCGGTGTCCATGGCGACATTAAAAAATACTCACGACATAACATAACAACATAGTTTGCTTACTTTTTCCTTTTTTTTCCGTCTAAGGGAAGGAACGAAACGGAGTCTTTTCTTAATCTTTTTCTTTTTTATTTTTTTGTTTACTTTTTATTGTCTTACTAACTTTATTTATTTATTGTGTAAGAGCATAGCTATAGCAATAGGAAAGCTCTTTCTGAGAGAATTGTTTCAAAGTTGGGATTAATTACCTATAATATTTAGCAACTTATTTGGAGCTGTGTAAATTGTGGCAGATAATCCATTCCGAACTAAATATATTTAGGTGGACTAAAAGTTGGCATACAAAGCGCCCTGGGATTTTCAAAAGCTAAACACGAATGTGACGAAAAGTTTGCACACGAAAGGTCAATTTATCGATTTTATCGATTTTTCTGTGTTTGCTCAGAAAAAAATGAGGACATTGATAATCAAAATGATGAGCATTCCGTATGAATAAATCTGTCTGAAAAATTGCTCTACGTGAAACGGTGGCTAACGTAGAACGGTAGCAGCCAGGAAGGGGAGGAGGGGGAGGGGTGAAAAAACTGGGATCTACACCAATTTGGGGGACTCAGATGAGAGAATAAAACTACTAAAAATATTAGCTTTAATATTGAAAAATGAAGCTAGACAAATGAAAAGCACTACTAAAAATAACAGGTTAAAATTAAGCTGACACAAAATCTTAACTAATTCTTAGTGTTTTTTTTTTAAATTTGGCGACCCGTACCCAGAGAGGAGCCCACCCTCTGCGTTCGTCATTGGTGCCAAATAGCAGGTGAAAATAAATGAAGCAAAAATGGATGTATTAGGGTGGTAAGAAAGTCTTGAGCCGATTTTTTTTTTGAAAGTTCCAGAACTTTTGATTATTGATAGGTACCCATGACCTACCATGTGGTAATCGTAGGCCAAACTCGGGGCTTCTCCATAGTAGGCATATATAGCCGGATTGGCTTTCCTAACTTTAATTACGACGTCAATTCCAAAAGAGGTCCTCCTACCCAAGATCAGTTTTTCCTTCATTGACCACACCGAAAGGAGTTTCTGGAATAACTAATTACTGGAGATGAGAGCTGTGTCCTCTACGATTCTAACATACATCTTGCCACGTGGCTCCGTCGAGCAGAAGATCCACCAAATCGCACCCCCACCCAAACAAGTGTTTCCTTTGCTACCTCTGGAATTCGCCAGGAATGTCGTATTATAAGCTGCTCCCACAAACATACAAGGTCATCAGTAACACATACGCCGATCAGTTCCGGAAGGTCGCGGATGCTGTTCGAGAAAAACGGCCAAGACGAGTTTTTTGTACACCTAGGCCATGGTGACGCTAGGCCCCATTTTGCTTGAGGGACCCCTGAAATTAGGAGGAGCTGGGTTGGGCCACGCTTCCCCACTTACCGTATTCTCCTGACGTTGCCACTTCTGACTGTCACTTATTTCATCCCCTCGAAGCATTCCTGGCTAAGAAAAAAATTCACCAAAGTTGACCATGTTGGAACGGAGGTCAGCGATTTCTTTGGCTTCCAGTCTTCCCAGTTCTGGGGGAAGGGGAATGGTGACCGGCCCATTAGGTGGGACACAGCATTGACTAACTGTGGCTATTATATTGTTGAGCAAATTCCACTGTGGGCTGAGTAATAAAATAAAGCGCAAAAAAAGTCCAAAACGGCTCAAGACTTTCTGACCACCCTAATATTAGATTGAGTCGGAAGTTCTCGGACAAATTGGTAGTATGACTTCCAGAGATTATGTACAACTCAGCAAAGAGCTAACGAAAATGAACATATTAACTATATTTTGATAGAATATAAAATTCTCTTCAAAGTGCAAATTCACAATTATATCGATCTAGTCACGCTGCCATCATGCCGCGCAAATTCAAGCCGTCACCACTCCACCTCCGCAACGTCGTGCTTTTTCTCCATCTATCTGGCCGAGAACTGGCGGGTATCGATAGACGTCTGAAGAAAGTTTGCAGGGAGCACGCCCCCGCTAGAAGTACAGTCTACAAACGACACACGAAGTTCGCTTCGGACGACTACTCTATCGAAAATGGAGAGCGTGCGGGACACCCGATGGAGCTGGATTTGAACTTGCTGCGGAGACAGCTGGGAGCAGATCCGAATCGAACCACTCGCGAGCTGATGCTAGGCTCTTGAGGTGAGTCAAGCCACCGTTGTTTGCGGATTGAAGTCAATTGGCAAGGTGTGAAAACTCGGTTGATGGGTACCACCTACTCAGATGAGGCATGACATGGACCACCGCGCTGATACAGCACTTTCTCTCTTCACGCTCAAGCGCACCCACACGTAGCTTGATCACCTTGTCACCGGGAATCAAAAGTGAATCCTCTTTTGTAACGGTCACCGGAGTTCCCAATGGGTTGACAAAGGTGCGGATGCAGAAGACGTCTCCAAACCCAACGTGCACTCCAAAAAGGTTATGCTCTACATCTGATGGAGCGTACTCGGCGTCGAGTACTGGGAGCTGCTCGCTGAGGGATCCACAGTGATCGCAGGAGTCTACATTGAGTAAGTGAGGAATCTGAAGGCGAATATCGAAAACGCGCCCGCAGCAGCACGAAGTCTACTTACAGCACGACAACGGCCGCATATTGGAAGAACGACCAAGGCCGGACTGATGAACTTCGGCTGGACCATTTTACCACACCCACCGTATTCCCAAGACCAGACTCCCTCGGATCACCACCTTTTTTCTCATTTCCAACGTCATCTAGATGGTCAAGAATTCCAAACCCGCGACGACAGCAGAAAGGCACTCAAGCAGTTCTTCAAGGACCAGTTCCCAGCGTTCTGGAACAAGGGCATCTACGACTTGCCCAAACGTTGGCAGAAGGCCATCGATGCTAATGGGATATACTTCAAATGATTCGAGGCTGCCATGAGAAAATTGGAAAGAAAATAAAAATGTTGTCAATTTGTCCGAGAACTTTCCAGAATGAGTCGTTTTTATCTCGGGCTCGTAATACATAAGTGACTAATGGCTGCACCAACCTAATTGGTTAAGAAAGCAGAAATACACAAATTTACATCCAATGTTGCCGAGAAGTTGTTGAAATATTGAATTGCGTTCAATTGCGCAGTAACCGCAAACTCTGGGGAGGATTTCGTGTACAGTTACCGGCTACGAATTCCACTTCAATCTCACCTTGCAGCCACATAGCACTCAGAGGGTTTTCATGCTCGAATTGACATTTTCTGCGCCAACACAAATCCATTCGCCGCTCCGGCGATCGAACCTTCGCCAGCCAGTGCCGTCCTCTCGCTGCTCGGGTTTTCTGCGCTTCTCTTCTATGTACGATTTATAACCTTTTCAATTTATACAAATTATAAGCATTTTATGCGTTATTGCCCTACAGCTGGTCCCTTTTTTCGTTTTGTTTTCATTTTCGGGTCCGGTATTAATGCATCTATTTGTTTTTGTTATTTTTCGAAGTTTCTATCAATATCCCTCCAGCTTGTTTCAGTTATGGACCGATTAACATGGTATCAGCCGGGTGAAAGCTTAGAAGATCTTCTTTGTCAAGCTGGTCATGTAGGCATTTACGAGGGCGACTTGAAACACGTGAGTTTTACACGTGAACTATTCTTTAGAATTTCTGATGTACGGGTTCTTCTAAAGTTTTTCCTTGTTATAATCAAGTCTTTTTTGATTTTATTATTCTGCTGTGAACAAACTTTTCCAAAACTGACTATGCCACTGATATGTCAGCCAAAATTGTCAACAAGTTTTGTCACTTTCAGACGTCATTCGAGCAAGGAACAGCTTCTTTAACGCTACATCGAATTATATGGGCAGATTCAACCGATCCTGTGAGTTTTCACTGCTTTTCATTACTTCGCATTTTTTTCGTAGGGCTGCGAGTATACTCCTCGAGGAGTATCCACCTAACATTGCGACTTCATTGTTAATACATATCGATTGTGGGCGTTCCGAAGACTGACCGTCGCGACCGGCCCACGATCAATACATATCGAAAATGAAGTCGCACTATGCTAGGTGCTATACTCCTCGAGGAGCATACCCGCAGCCTAAGTGGTTTTGGTAAACATCTCGCTCAGATCCATTAGCCATCACATCAGGCTTGCTGCATGGTCATTCTATGCTTCCTGGCATAATAGTTCTAATTTAGACATTTCTAACATAGCACTGCAAAGTTAGAACGATGTCGTTGGGTTTCCTTCTCATTGCTTTCTGATACTGTTATCTTGAAATAAATTGCGCGATGTATCTTTGGCTGCAGTATACTACCAGCTATTTCGCATTTATGGCGGCGTCTAAATTCTCTTTCGTCAATTTTTGACTCTTCAAGAAAGTGTGGCCTAGCCTAAATAATTTTAATAAAACAGTGACATCCAAAATGTCGGTGGTTGCATGTATCTTCTACTATAGCTGCGATCTCGCTTCTTTTTTGAGCAACTTGTAGGGTTAACATGCTTACTCTAAACGATGAGATTGCCTTGTGGCCCTTGAAGCGTACTGCTGTCAGTTGGTTCATGTCGCAGGCATCGTGGAATTGTTTCATGTTAATTTAATGAATTGTTTTGATCACCCTTTTCCTTTTATTTCTCCCTTTTACCCTATTTTCATTTTCACCTGATATTGTCCATGTTCATCGCTATGTAATTACTGCGAGAATTGTTTCTCTGGAAAGAAGCTCAGATTGCTTCTGCTCTTTTGGAACACTATGGAATTTTGCTTTTCCACTGACATTTTTGCTACATACCTCACATTTTCTAATGTACATATATTCGTTTCTGCAAGCATAAGGAAATTCAGATTAGAAGTAGTAACTGATTTTGCGACCAGTCGGTTGGTTAAGTGATGCGATTGTTGAACTTCTTTTTATCGATTCTCAACCGACGCGTCGTCCAGCTTGACTGCTGTGGTTATAAGGAACTTTGATTTTTCAAACGAGTTTTTGTAGTCATTGGAAGTACCGGCTTTGCAAAAGTTTTAGGCATCTTCGAATCTATGAGGTTGCGTCAAAATATAATAGACAAGGATTTTTGGTGGTACAGCTTTTAATTACTTGGTTATCACTTGTGTCACACTCCTTAGAGTTCCTTTGGAGATGGACACCTGGAATTTGCAGCTTTAGGCATCTTCATGAGCTCTTCGAAATTCTGCTAGCTATTTAAAACAGGCTTTATCAATGCCTAGTTCATCACGTTTAGGCATTTCTAGTCCGTTTTTATTTTTCCCACACAATCTTGTTTGAATCTTCGCTTATCCATGATTTTGCTTCTGTGAATTGTTCTTTCTAGGACCGTCGTCTCATTCTGCATCATTCTCTGGTGAAATCGACAGAAAAACACCACAAGTCGATGTTCAGCCGCGGCGGCAAGATAATTGTCCGCCTCGAGCCCGCTCCACCGAATAATGTGGGACCTCAAAGAACGAGCCAGTTCAATTATATCCGTCTTGTTTTTCGCAATGGTGGAGAAGAAGAGGTGGGTTGTTGTAATTAAGTGGTTATAAACTTGCAAAATGTTGAATTCTTGAACTTTTCTAAATCACTTCCTATATTTCAATTTGTTCCTTTAAATTTTTGTGATTTAGTTCCACAAGAAGTATGAAGAGGCTCTCAAACGGAAGACCTGGCAACGGTCCAGCTCCGGGTCAAGCTCTGGTGGAGTGAGTCACTTCATTTCCTTTCTTTTGGAGGGCAGTTGAGTAAACCAATCAATCTTTAATGGATGTTTGGATTTTACTTACTCAGAAATGCATTCGTTTTGTTCAAAAAAAAAAAGTGTTTCAGTCGAGAACCAGCCAAGGAATCCAGATGCGTCCCGTGGGAATAGCAGGTCTTGAGAAAAGGTTGGCTGAAAATCATCAGCGAACACATGAAACAATAAGTCAGGTTAGATTTAACTAGTTTCGTCAATGATTCTTCGTCAGGCATTCTATAATAGTAATCATATCCTTCTTGTTTCACTCACTTGTTGCATTTGTTGCTTACAAGCTAGGCTTGGTTTTGGTGAATTTCCCTTTTTATCTCACGCTGTAATTGCTGTTGCTTTCTTTTCATTCAACAAAAGTGATATCTAGACTACCTTCTTTTCATTCTTCATGTCTGATTCTTTTTCAGCGCTTTACTATCATTCTTTCATTTTCCCTCCTCTTGATCTTGACAAAAAAGACTTGATTCTATTTGATAGAATCAAGTCTTTTTTGTTCTTATTATTCTGCTCTGAACAAACTTTTCCAAAACTGACTATGCCACTGATATGTCAGCCAAAATTGTCAACATGTTTTGTCACTTTCAGACGTCATTTGAGCAAGGAACCTCCTCTGCACAGGTGGAATACCCTGAGTATCGTGCTCACCCAACCTTGACTTTTAGCCGAGCCAGGGTTACTCCCTACACTCCACAAATGCGAGAAACACATGTAATCCTGCTTAATTTCAGGGTGAATATATGCAAAAATGGTAGCGGATATAAAAAGCACAGCGCGCCCTTGTTTTCCTGAAATTTCACCCCAAATATAGGAAAAAATGAAAAATTTCGATTTTTATCTTTCTTCTTCTTTTTCATATCCGCTGCCGCTTTTGCACATATTTGCATACTACTGAGTCTCCTCAATCCTATCTTAGCCGAGCTCTTCTCTTCTGTGTCCTTAGAAATCCCGTGTGCGAAATCCAAAAAATCTTCAATTTTCAGGATGTATTTTTTCAGTCCGTGTTTCAATCAGCAGCCAAATTCAGATATATTCGTTTAATACTCTTTCTCCTAATTCCACATCTAGGCGGACTTCCTCTCGGCTCCTCTATATCCTCAGAAATCGTGTACAGAACGTCAGAGCTCGTGAAAAATCGGCATTCTATATTTACACAGAAACGACAAAAAAAATACAGCCCCCCCCCCTCGGTCGCCATCACGATTTGGTAGGCAACTTTCACTCCTGGACCTCCGATTTTTTTACGTTCAACGTTCATTTTCGAAGTCCAATGCTCACAACTATTCTACCTATGCTCCTCCCATACGGTTAATTGGTCATTACATTTTACAGGCGTTTGAGGATATGTCGCGTCTTATGGAGACTGCTCGTGATATGGTCAGCCTTTCAAAGAGTATTGCTGAGAAGCTTCGCTCTCGACGTGGAGAAATAACTGAGGATGAGGTTAGTGGGCTTTTCTCTGCCTCAGTGTTTCTTTATTTTTTCTTTTGTTTATTTGTTCTCATAAATAAAACACTAATTAGGTGGCGTTTCGCATCATGAATGGCGACTTATTCTTTTTTTCTCATATTTCAAATTTTCAGACGATTGCATTCAAATCGTATCTGTTATCGCTGGGAGTGTCAGATCCTGTGACGAAATCTGCTTACGGCAGTGGTGCTGTTTACTTCGAGAAGCTTGGAGAAGAGCTGTGTACAGTACTTCTGGAGCCGCTAAAGGTTATTCATCTTCTTATAGGTTTCGTCATTTCGTCTTCTCTTCTTTACTGTTTCACGTAATGCAACGCGAGTTCTTTCGTAAATTCTCGTCAGTTTGAAAGTTCATCTGGAAGTCTTGTTCGAAAAAGGCTAAGTACTGCCCTGAGTCCGTCAAAGACTATTCAAGAGCCTGGAAAAGTGAACAAAGCCGGTCTCTACCACATTGGTCATTGCCATTCTTCTTTTCGGAGTTACCCTTTTCTCAATCCAGCCGTTCCAGGAATGTGGTGGAATGATGGCGTTGCCTGAAGTGTATTGTCGAGTAAATCGTGCACGTGGCCTAGAACTACTTTCACCGGAAGATTTACTAAACGCCTGTCAGGCACTGAGCAGAAAGCCGAATTCGCCCATGGAGTCAGTTTGCGAAACTTTTTTACTTGTTAGAGGGCATAGTTGTTATGTGGTGCCATTCCAGACTCCATCGATTTGCTACTGGTGTCATAGTGCTACAACTGAAAACTGCATCTGTTGAAAGTATGGTGGAAGCAACAGCAGAGTTTGTTAAGAAAAATGGTAGTGCAACAGCAAGCCAATTGGCGGCCAACCAGGGAATCACAGTGATTCTAGCGAAAGAGAGGTCAGTGGCATTTCATAGGTGTGTACCCTGCATGAGCCGAAACGCGTCATTATCATCTCTTTTGTGCTCGTCAACATGCTAAATACTCACAGGATGTAGATCACAATCGCGAGGTAGCGGTTCTCAGCATTTCTGTACACAGCCTTGTGTTAAATTAGGCAGGGTAAGGCCCATGAAGGGGGGGGGGGGACAGGATTGTAGCGAAACGTGAGAGGAGTGGTTTTGCCGGCTGAGAGAGGAGAAGGGTCACGAGGAAATATTTATGGAAGCTCGGCGGGGATAAAAATTCATATGCAAGAGGGAGCATCCGAGGGAGTTGTGGGGGGGGGGGGTGGTAATGGCGAAATGTAGGATTTTGTATGCGGAACTGGAGGCGGGGGTCATGTTTCTGCCAGCTATGAGGAAAGTCGTACGCTGATCGACATTTTATGATTTTCACGTTTGACCTTGGCTTCTCTAGGTTCTGATAGAAGTCCACAAATCTTCCAATTCACTCATCGGCGTTCTATACCTTTTCTAGTATCGACGATGTCACCTGTAAATTATTATCGCGATATTGATGCAGTATTTCAAGAATACGTGATTTCGGAAGAGCTTTAAGTGGTTGGTTGTCTAGTATTTATTTTCAGGCTACTAGCGGCAGAAGAACAAGCTGTACTCTGTCGTGACGATTCAACGGAAGGTCTTAAATTTTACCCGAATCGATTTCTCATCGATGTATAGGCGCAAAGAATTAGTCACGTGATACCCAAATACCATAGTTTACATAATTAAATGTCTATTGATCCGGTTTGCTGTCCCTTGCCATCTGAAACTGCTCTCACGGTCTGCGTCGGAGCACCATTGCTGTCAGTAAGGCGTTCTGACTATGGAAGTAGTTTTGGTTGTGTTCTTGTGATGTGACATGTGTTAATAATTCTTTTTTCTAGTCACATTGTGTTCATCAATGAGTCATACATAAGCAATCATCTTGTATAGTGTGAATTGTTGATCTGCTTGCTTCAGAAACGTTGTGTAGACGCAGTAGTAGATTATGTTTGTATTGTTTGAGGCGTTGACTGTTGCTGCGACCCTTCTTGCCATTTTCAAACCAACACTAAGGTGCAGTTATGTAGAATTACTTTAGATCTCGATGATGATGTAAGATGCCAAAATAGCATTTTCTTACTGTGGAATGTTGAAGTACAAGTAAAGAGCTTCTAACATTGATTTCCCGTGAATTTCAATGGTTGTTTCCGCCTTTACTTAGAATATTTCCAAGCTTTTACTCACATTCTGTGTTATGATGTTGTTTTCATATTGGTAGGTACTCATGGATGGGCCGCCTGGCGTAGACGTGGAGCCGGCCCCCGCACCAGTGCCGGAACCGGCGCCGGTTGAACCAAAACATGATGCGACTCAGCCTGTTGCAGGTCTGTGTTTTAACCATGTAGTATAATTTTTCTGTTCGTTGATGCATACTGGATACTGAATACTTGGTTAATCGTTAATTTGGTGGCTGTCGCTCTTCATCGATTCGCATAACGAGTTGGTGAGAGCTTGGGCGATGGCCTCACGGCAGCGGGGTTCAACTAAAAACTAAATTCCGGCCAGATTTGTGTTAATAAGGATGTAGTATCAGGCTTTTGTTTGGGAGATCACAAGTACCTTCTAAACATTTCCGTAGATTTTACTTGAAGTCCCTCATATTCTGTCAGTTTTTGGGCCTGAGCTTACGGTCCATTCTTTGCCCCCTCACTCAGATTTTCGTACCAACTCATAATGTATCCGTAATGGCTAGCTGTTCTGTCTTTTATTTTGGTTTCACATCGAAGGTACTCACCACAGGATGGTCTTTTTTTGGCATTAGGTCATCTCTTTGTAAAAAAATTCACCATC
This sequence comes from Ancylostoma caninum, assembly GCA_037903475.1. Taxonomy (NCBI): domain Eukaryota; kingdom Metazoa; phylum Nematoda; class Chromadorea; order Rhabditida; family Ancylostomatidae; genus Ancylostoma; species Ancylostoma caninum. The sequence goes on from JBAJFG010000074.1 coordinate 811,907, forward strand.
CAGTTGAACCAAGTCAAGTTACATTCCTGCTCATTCATTTTTACTGCTTTAGTCTGCCTCGAAGTTATCCCACTTTATGGCTTGGTGGACGTTCTTTTTTCTTGATCTTCTGAACGTTTTTTCTTGTTTTTTTTCCAATTTTTTGGCGCACCTCTTTCTGGTGTGTGGAACAAATAAACGCAGAGTAATGGCCATTATTTCGACCTCCTTATCCGTCTGAAATTGCCGTAAACTTAGACCTCCAACTAACTTTAAACACCTAAACTATAGCTTTGGACGTAAAATTCCCGAAGAATCGCTCCAGATAACTATTTCTATTAGAGCGTCTAAATCTAGGTGCTTTTATAACTGGAGTGTTTGTTTTGCCAATCTACCCTTTTCAGATCCACTTGCTGACTCTGGAGATGATGATGACGATGATGATGTTGAAGTGACAATCGGTGTTATACCACCAGTAAATGTACAGTATAGCATGGTTAGTGTGTAATTCACCTGGTTATTGTTAAAAACCTTATCTGAGTTGGAAGTTTTTGTTTTTTCTTTCCTCGATTTTTTGCACTTAAGAAAGGTTCCTTGGATGTGAACGGAGATGCCGGCCAGACAGGAAAGCTCGACATCGATGCGGTGCCAACAATCAACGACAAGCCGATCTATGATATTGATCTGGCTCAAATGGAGGATCGACCTTGGCGAAAACCCGGTGCTGACATTACGGATTACTTCAATTATGGATTCACGGAAGGTAAGATTGGATTTAATAGTTTTTGAGGAATATCACAGGAACAATTTGATTCAGATACCTGGAACGCCTACTGTGAGCGCCAAAAGAAGCTAAGACAAGAGTATAATAATCAAGCAGCAGTGAACAAAGCGCTATTCTCTTCTATCAATCTATCAAATCCACTTGGGATGCCGCGTAAGTTCAAATTTGTTGCCGTAAGTGCTTTAATAACCTTCCTTTCTCTTCAGCTACTGGTGGAAGACAGCTGGTACCACTCACTGAAGGAACTGTTAAGGTTCTTACTGATAATGGTGGTATTTTCAAGCCACACTATCATAAGTTGGCGAACGATAATTCTGAGGTGAGATTTTCGATATGTAACTGTCTGCGTGTGCTGAAATCTACACTCTTCTGTCTCTCGCCCTTCAGTGATGATTTTACTACTCTCCAGCAAGTTAGGCTTGGTTGTGTAGTGCATTATAGGTATAGACAGGTGTTTGAGCAGAAATCTGCTTACCATTTACGACATTCTGATTGGGAAATTTCGCTTACTTCCCTCTATTTACGAGTTGAAGCCGGCTTCCCTATAGTCTGACCGGTTCATATTAAATCCGAATCTACGCGCACAGTTACCTGTGCTGGGTATTGAGCTTTTTGCCTGGAAAGGGGAATGCTGCCACGCTTCGCCATTGGCCAACTCGTCCAAATGGCCAGTCGCAGAGCTCGGGTTCAGTGTACTACTTTCCAGTTGTATCCCTTCGCATTTCAGCCAATCGTAAGAACGGTCATCGGAGGCCCTCCGCCAACAACTGGTCCGACTGGCCCTCCTGGTGTGGTAGGTCGCAAAGTGATCTATGACAATTACTGGTTTGCTTTCAACTGTTGAGATGTATCTGTTATCAGACACCGACGGCCACACCAGCCCCCATTGTCGATTTTAGTAAACCTCCGCCTGGCATACCACCTCCTGGAACGACCCCTGCACCATCAGTTGTACCAACCATGCACATAATGGGTGGTTAGTTAACGGCGTGGGACTTGTTATAATTAACAGTTCTCATAGTTGAATTCAGATGGTCCTCCTGGTGTGGACATGATAGCGCCTCCAGGAGTAGATGGGCCGCCTGGAGTTGATATGGAGCCACAAACGATCCCAACTCTTGGCTCTGGAAGCGGATTGGATATGTCAATGCCTCCACCAGGGTAGATCATTTCTTGAAAATTTCCATTTCTCCTTCATACTGGTCAGGGATGAGCGGAAGTATTGGGGAGGACCGGAAGTCGGAAGTCATGGACAGCTTGAAATACAAGGAGATTTGGAAACAAAAACAGCATCTGTGAACTCGTACAACTCAGCTACCACCAATTCTCCACAAACCTAGAAGTTAGACGTTTCCGTGATACCAGAATATAGGAACTCCCGAATTAAGGAACTCCGAAACAGGTATTTCCGCTCATCCCTGATACTAATACCTTCGAAATATTCTTTTTCCAGTACGTTGTATTTTTTTTCGGACCACGCCTGGTTTGTTACGACTTCTAAGTGCTGGCACTACTTCCTTTTATTTCAGATGAAGTTTTTTTCTTCACAAACATTCCCTGGACTTTTCATCCTTGACGTTTTGGAATTTCCAGTCGAACATTAGATATTTCTCCAAATTTGATTCAGTTTCAACCCCTCCATGCCCCCACCTGGCATGAGACCACCGCAAATGCCAATGCCGATGACAAATATGCCACCGCCTGGCTTCAACACAATGATGCCTCCACCTGGATTCGGACAAAATCGATTTCCACCTTCGGGACCTGGAGGTACTTGAAAAGTAGTTACTCTTTCGGTTGTTCTGTGTGTTCTAGCTTTGTTTTGGCGCTTGTAAACTGAAACTTGAGAAGAAGCTCTGGGAAAAAAAATGGTTGTCAATGCATACTGTAACGTTTGGTAGCAGCATTAATATTTGTGCTGAATAGTTAATTGCTTTGATCGATGCTGAACGCTCTCTTCTTTGTTATTAGGAGAAAGCACATTTTTTTAGCTGTGATATTTCTTGGAGTTTTTGTGGTCATCTATAGAATGAACCTTGTGATTTCAGGCATGAATAGGCCGCCTCCGTTGATGGGACGAGATTTTGACCCAATGGGTAGAAGGGACTCCACAGATTTTGATGATGGGTATGCAGTATGCTATACCGAAACACGACTCATTCGAGAGCGTGTATAGATTCAAGTTGCAATTTCAGTGACGACGATCGTAGACGTCATAAGAGGCGCAGTCGGTCAAGAAGTCCATCGAGACGAGACTCCAGGTTAGGCCTTGTTTTTTTTCGAAGTTTCATCTTCAGTTTCTTTTATTTTATTCTATGTATCTTTTGAGCCTTGTCATTTATACGGGTTGCTCAGTTTTTTTCGCAATGTTCCCGGGTTTTTATCCAGTAATTTGCAGAGGAATTATGCTAGAAAATTTTAATTTTAAGGGGCAAGAACGCCAAAATCGAATGACTAAAAGACTGAAGTCTCCTGTTAACTTCCAAAGTTTTCCAAGCGCCAACTCATAAAGATGAGCGGTTTTCTAACAAGTATTTCGTTGAACAAAGCGGGGAGTTTTGCTCGGAAACCCACGCGTTCGTTTTTGAATCGAGTTTATTATTTTTTCTCGCCTGGGGTTTCTGGTATTCATTTTTATGTGAACATTCTAAACTCCGCGTTGATGATGATTGATGATGATGCTATGATTGAGGCTGTAGAAATTTTTCACAGGAGGGTGAGAGATCTTCATTTCTACTCCAATTTGTAATTATTATGTTCCGCCTGAAAACACGAGATCAGCAGGCTTAGCGTAATTGTTTAAAATTTATATACGCTGTTCCGTTCCAAACCTGATACGGTTATGCCCAATACACTGAGGATGTGGTACTGCTAGAATTGTCGTAAAAAAGGAAGTGCCATTTTAGACGAACACGTGATAGTGGACGAGATCGCGAACGGGATGACCGCAGAGATCGTGATAAGGATCGCGATAAGGAGCGCGATAAAGACCGTGATCGAGAAAAGGAAAGAGAACGTGAACGTGGTACAGAACGGACAGATCGCAGCAGTAGGCGGCATAGATCACGAAGTGGAAGTGCTGATGGTGAGTAATTATCGTTAATTATTCATTATCATTAATACTTGCGTACATTCCATACGTTTCTGAGAAGAATTGTATGCTGTTACGATTTGCCTTGGTAGGCAGTTATACGCTCCCTCAAAACATTTCGTTCAAAAACGAAAACTACCCTTCTAAACCTTCATTTGACAGAGTTTTGAAGGCGGTGTAAATCCTACTACAGTCTAAGAATACGTTCATTTTCTGAGGGTTCTAATGGCAGATCTCAAAAACCGTCACCTTTTTGAACTTTCGTCTGAAGTTTGAGAGCGATATCAGTTCTACTGTAGTCTAGGAAGAGATCGATTCTCATGAATGGTTCTTAGGGCCGTAGTCAGAATTTATATAGTCTGTTCCTATTTCAGCTCGCAAGCGACGTGAAGAACGGGACAAGGAGAAGAAACGGGAACGACGGGATGAAGATAGTGAAAGGAAAAAGAGGTGAGCACAAATACTTCATTCATTGTTCATCTGTTCTTTATTACTATTTTTTTATCATTTGTTTTTATTTATCGCCTTCCTTTCACTTTCTGCTGTTGACCCTTACAATAGGCTCTAATACAATTTTTTTTTCAATTATAGAAGGCACGATAAAGACGACGACGAACGACGCGACAGGCGAAGTGACGAACGCGATCGACGAGAGAAGCGATCGCGACGCGATGATCGCGGTGATAGAGAAGATCGTGAGGATCGTGATAGAGACAAGGATAGAGAAAGAGGGGAAGGCAGAGATAAGGATAGAGAACGAGATGAACGTGAAAAGGAACGACAAATGGAGATCAAGCAGGAGATAGTAGAGCCGGCCGGCAATGAGGAACCTCCACCGCCTGGTGTGGACATGCCACCAACTGCTTAAATTATGGTGTATTTTCCATGCTTGCTGTTACCGTCTATGCCGCTTTGAGCATGAGCATGATGACCTTTACGTGAGCGTTCTCTACCGCTGTAGAAAAACCTCTCCGTCTTTGATCTTCACTGAGCATCAAGGTGTTTGTAGCTAATTTCTTTTCGGATTCCGTTCTAATGAGGTTGCATCGCGAAATACTGGTCCATGTTTACACTTTCATTTAAGAAGGAATTCTGAATCAAGGTTCCAAGGTGTATCACACTGTTGCACTAAGAATAGTCCCTATATAAGCTAATGAAAGCATTGTTCTGATCTTTGGAGTTTGTACTGATCTAAGATGTTGTATTGCCGGCTTTTGCTGTTGTGATTGAATGACTATACATTTTCTATGATCGATGAGATTTGACAATTATTAAAAAAGCAAGTCAGTAAATTACTGCAAGGTTGTTGATGTTAATATTCTCATTGACAACTTGTATGTTGCAGCTGCGGTGCTGCTAGCATCGAGATACACGGCTTCGTCAGTCCAACAGTTGATTCCCGATCAGTCCAGCGTCTTCCGCTTGTTTCCTTTTTACTTCCTCTTGGTTGTGTGCTGCTTATAAAAGGAAACGCATAAAAACCCATCGAAGACGCCATGTCGGCTGGAGGTTGTAGCTGTTAGACCATCCGCGCCATCTGACCCACTGCCAGCAGGCATACGCACTTTCAAAACCAACGTACAGTGAACGTTAATGGCAGTTGCCCATCCACGGCCTCAAGAAAGACGCTGCCCAACCGCGCCGTGCGCGCCATAACCGATATCTTCTGCTGCTATTATGCTACTTCTAGCAGCTTTTCTACCCGTTTTGAGGATTTTGGACCGAATTGGGAAGAAAAGCGCGTAGGAAATGGTGGGCTGAAATTCATGAAGTGGCAGCAAAGCAACGATGATTAGCGTAATTGGTTAGCGTATATAATGGGCCGGCCCCGCTTTCTTTCTTCTTGTCCCACACTGAGTCCTCATGATGGGGCCCTTTTCTGCTTCATTCAGACTCACAAGCCTTTACATCATATGAAGTAACAAACAATGACGTGTAGAAGTCGACGTCCCAATACAGAATTAAAAATATTAGAGTAATAATAAATTCGTCAGGCTATTATTTGCAAAAATGAGTCTTCGAGCATTAGTAGCAGTAGCTGACAGCATAAAAAATACACTGGAATGGGACGAGAACAATCGTGGATTGGAGGGCAATGATACAAACACCTGGGTGAAGTTTCGTGAGAGCATATCTGAAATTCAAATGATTTCTAACGAGAGAAAGTGGATGGGGAAGCACCCCCCCCCCAAGATGAGCCAAGATGAGCCGAACTGCAGACTGAGGCCTAGATGGAGTTCCACTAGTTTTAAAATCGCACTGGTGAACCCAGACCAGTGGGCGGGGCCTAACGGTGTGCTGGCATGGGTCAATGTTGCCCTATCGCATGCCTAACTTTTCAAGAGAATTTCCAAAAGTGAGCATCGATTTTGAACAGCGTATTCGAGAGTGTGTGAACATTCTCTCATCCTTGAAATCTATGCGTGTGCGAAAAAAAAAATTCAAGATGGCGCGGGTTCCATGTGCAACATCTTCATTTTAATGCTGATCCCAAGTCAATGTGGTGGGAAACTCTCGCGAAAATGTCACAAAGTGATGCGCGCTATGAGAAAGTGTAAAAGATTTCCTATCCCTATGTTCTCTGCATGCTCAGGCAAAAGAATAAGCGCAAAATGCTCCAATATAAAAAAAAAGGTGATGTCATGTAGGCCAAGATTCACTATGCGAAAATTTGCAATGAGAAGGAAAGAACAACCAGGACAAGAATCAAATAGTCGACCTGCTACTATAGTAGAGCCGTAGAATAAATGTTTAGAATGGGTGGGCTGGTTAGCTATGGGAGGTAGTTGAGACTCGTCTACTGCGGATATGGTCAGCAGGCCTTTGCCTGATAAACAATATGGTCATCCAGAGTGACCTAATACCACACTTATCAAATTACGCTGCGATACTCCTAGAATACTACAGACATGTGCCATTAGCATCCTGCTAGAAACTCGAATATATCATTTTTCATAATATAACGAATCGAAACTCGCCCATCCAAAAATCCGCACCTTTTCGCGGCGGGACGCGTGGGAAAGCGCAGAGCGCAGTCCTATGAGTCAACGGGCGTACTGTGAAGCAATACATAGTTTCTCTACATACAATCCGTTGAACTTTTTGAGGAGGTCGCAGGGAACCCGCGTCCTTCGGGGATTCCGAGGAGGATGCTCTGAGTTTATGAGCTCGGGGGAACCCGCGTCTCTTGGAGGTTTCGAGGAGGGGATCCACCGATTTGAGGAGGTCGTAGGGAACCCATGTCGCTTAGGGATTTCGGAGATGGGATCCTCCACATTGAAAAGGCTGGATGGAACCCGCGTCTCATAACTCCTTCAAGGAAGGGATCCTCCGAGTTGAAGAGGTCGTAGGGAACCCACGTCGCTTACGGATTTCGGGGAAGGGATCATCCGAGTTGAGGAGGTCGCAGGGAACCCGCGTTCTTCGGGGATTCCGAGGAGGGGATGCTCCGAGTTTATGAGCTCGGGGGAACCCGCGTCTCTTGGGGGTTTCGAAGAGGGGATCCTCTGAGTCGAGGTGGTCGTAGGGAACCCGCGTCTTATAACTACTTCGAGGAGGGGATTCTTGAGTTAGGAAGGCTGGACGGAACCTGCGGCGCATAGGGATTTCGTAGAAGGGATCCTCCGAGTCGAGGTGGTCGTAGGGAACCCGCGTCTTATAACTACTTTGAGGAGAGGATCCTCCGAGTTGAGGAGGTCGCAGGGAACCCGCGTCGGTTGGGGATTTCGGAGATGGGATCCTCCGAGTTGAGGTGGTCGTAGGGAACCCGCGTCTTTTAACTACTTCGAGGAGAGGATCCTCCGAGTTGAGGAGGTCGCAGGGAACCCGCGTCGGTTGGGGATTTCGGAGATGGGATCCTCCGAGTTGAGGAGGTCGCAGGGAACCCGCATCGGTTGGGGATTTCGGAGATGGGATCCTCCGAGTTGAGGAGGTCGCAGGGAACCCGAGTCTTATAACTACTTCAAGGAGGGGATTCTTTAGGAAGGCTAGACGGAACCCGCGTCGGTTGGGGATTTCGGAGATGGGATCCTCCGAGTTGAGGTGGTCGTAGGGAACCCGCGTCTTTTAACTACTTCGAGGAGGGGATCCTCCGAGTTGAGGAGGTCGCAGGGAACCTGCGTCGCTTAGGGATTTCGAGGAGGGGATTCTTTAGGAAGGCTAGACGGAACCCGCGGCGCATAGGGATTTCGGAGAGGGGACCCTCCGAGTCGAGGTGGTCGTAGGGAACCCGCGTCTTTTAACTGCTTCGAGGAGGGGATCCTCCGAGTTGAGGAGGTCGCAGGGAACCCGCGTCGCTTAGGGATTTCGAGGAGGGGATTCTTTAGGAAGGCTAGACGGAACCCGCGGCGCATAGGGATTTCGGAGAGGGGATCCTCCGAGTCGAGGTGGTCGTAGGGAACCCGCATCTTTTAACTACTTCGAGGAGGGGATCCTCCGAGTTGAGGAGGTCGCAGGGAACCTGCGTCGGTTGGGGATTTCGGAGATGGGATCCTCCGAGTTGAGGAGGTCGTAGGGAACCCACGTCGCTTAAGAATTTCAAGGAGGGGGACCTCCTAATATAACGAATCGAAACTCGCCCATTCAAAAATCCGCACCTTTTCGCGGCGGGACGCGTGGGAAAGCGCAGAGCGCGGTCCTATGAGTCAACGGGCGTACTGTGAAGCAATAGTTTCTCCACATACAATCCGTTGAACTTTTTTGAGGAGGTCGTAGGGAACCCATGTCGCTTAGGGATTTCGGAGGTGGGATCCTCCACGATGAAAAGGCTGGAGGGCACCCGCGTCTCATAACTCCTTCAAGGAAGGGATCCTCCGAACTGAGGAGGTCGCAGGGAACCCGCATCCTTCGGGAATTCCGAGGAGGGGATGCTCCGAGTTTATGCGCTCGGGGGCACCCGCGTCTCTTGGGGGTTTCGAGGAGGGGATCCTCCAAGTCGAGGTGGTCGTAGGGAACCCATGTCGTTTAGGGATTTCGGAGATGGGATCCTCAACGTTGAAAAGGCTGGAGGGAACCCGCGTCTCATAACTACTTCAAGGAGGGGATCCTCCGAATTGAGGAGGTCGCAGGGAACCCGCGTCGCTTAGGGGTTTCGAGGAGGGGATCCTCCGAGTCGAGGAGATCGTAGGGAAGCCGCGTCTTATAACTACTTCGAGGAGGGGATCTTTAAGTTAGGAAGGCTGGACGGAACCCGCAGCGCATAGGGATTTCGGAGAGGCGATCCTCCGAGTCGAGGAGGTCGTAGGGAACCCGAATCTTGTGATTACTTCAAGGAGGGGATCCTCCAAGTTGAAAAGGCTGAAGAAAACTGGCGGCGCATAGGGATTTCGAGGATGGGATCCTCGAAATTGGGGAGCTCGGAGAGAGCCTGCAACCCTTGGGGATTTCGAGGAGAAATAGTGAAGAGAAATAGTAACACAAGTCTATGAACTTATTTAATAATAATCCATAATCCAAGGACAATAATCCCACTAGTATACTAGCAAAGACCAAAAATGAATTCCACCCATCAATTCACCAACTTCAAAAGCTTCATCGTAGTCACCGAAACCAGAACACTGCACCGCGGGCAATGCGAAAACTCATATTCACCAACTCTGATAACTGTGCAGGACGAACGCAGCCCGAACGGCGTAATGGTTCGGTTAGAAACCCTAGCAGCAACGGTTGCCAGTTGCTGCCATCCTCCCCTCGATTGCTGCTCAATCTGTCGGCCCTTTAGCAGCAATATCTGAGGGACGGCAGCAATCAAGGGGAGGATGGCAGCAACCGGCAACCGTTGCTGCTGGGGTTTCTAACCGAACTATTACGCCGTTCGGGCTGCGTTCGTCCTGCACAGTTATCAGAGAATTTCACGACCACTTCACAGATTCCACAAATCCGGCCATCTTCTTTTTAGAGCTTTGAGTTCCAGAGCTATCACTTCTCTCCACGTTAAAATCATCACATTTCAAATTCTCCGAATGTGCGCCCTTTCCTACTTCGTCACCAAGCAACAAAAATTCATCCACTTTTTTATTTATCACTGGCGGCCGGCTGCCTGTTCTACCCAAACTCTCGCCATTCTATCGAGTTTTACTTCAAGAAATCCTGCGTCTCCTCTACCAGCTGGCTGATCAGCACGTTCACGACAACGTGCACGACAGGTCGAGCACGCGATGGAACCGCGTACACGATTGGTCCTGCGCAAACGTATGTGCGCATCTCCAGCGTAGGAAACAACAAAAGTAACAAGAAGGTATGAAAACCGTTTCTTGAAGACCAGCCAATGTAGTCATGTACGACCTCATCTAATGTGCACGGATCATAGTGTTGTGCACAAGGAGCGCGGCTAGACCCAAACGAAGGGTGCGAAAAGAGCATGTCACGTGTGGAAGTGTCGAGTAGGTCCCGCAGCGCCGCTTTGTCCGCAAAAGCCTGTAGGTTAATGAAATTTGTTGTCATAACACTAAATTAATTCATATTATTTGTACAAATTTGTTCTCACATGTGCAGGCGCTCCATCAAATCCTCACATTTAGCCACCATTCACTATTTTTTTATGTTCTTTTTACAGCTGGCTTGTCAAGTTGAAATAAATGGTACAGTGGACGGCAACGGCAGTGGCCCATCAGCGGCCTCGAGAAGGACGCAGCGCGACCGCGCCGCGCGTGCTGGGAGCGGTGTCCTCACCTGCGGAGCGCGCGCTATTTCTAGGGTCTTTCCTCCCCGATTTGCTCGGAAATCCTTAGAATCGAGTAAAAAAGCTGTAAGAAATTGCATAACAGCAGCAGAATACATAGGTTACGACGCGCACGGCGCAGTTGCACGACGTCCTTCTCAAGGCCGTAGATGGGCCAACGCCATTGACTATGAATATGACTATGACTGTAGCTATGAATTCTTTTCCATTGAAATGATGTGGTTCTGCAGTCTCTAGCGAGCATTTTCGTTATGACATTTTGAATAACATTTTGAGCGATTTATTATTCGACAAAATAAGAAAAACGAACAATACATTAAACTGGCTATGATGGTTTCTTCAACCATCACCTGTGAAGTGTGCGATTGCGTCGTTTAGTCTTTTTTGACGACGTAGCAGACGAACGTCTCGGCCTCAACCAGACAGTGTTCGCGCTGCTCGTTCTCCAGCGGTTCGATGCCGTCAGTGCCGCAGGCCACGTACCACTCGCCTGAGTTCAGACGTGCCTTCACACCATCTGACACTCGGACCATTGACGATTCGGGATCAGTGGTCATGCTCTGAAAGGGAGTGGTGTTGAGTAGGTTCGGCAACGGAGATGGAATGGATTTTTTTTATTTATTTTACTGACGTTTGGACTCTGTTGTCCTTGAACTTTATAGCAAAAACCCTTAGACGGCTCAAGTACCCATTTTTCTTTTCTATTGGTAAAATTTCCCGCTCAATCTGTTGACGCACCTGTCGCATGATCTTTCGAAGTCGTAACGAGTTGCAGTTCTTGTCCAAAGCGCCCTTGTCAGTCTTTGAGAATCGCCGCAATCGGAATCCCTGGCCGCCCTCGTACTCCTCGCCACCGCCTCCGCTGGCAGCTGCTTGGTCATAGTTAGCTCCACCGCTCTCGGCAGCTCCAGCAGCTTCGCCGCCACCAGCACTTTCGCCACCGCCATAAGTTCCACCTTCACCGCCACCGGCTGCTGCTTCTCCTCCTCCGGCTGCTGCTTCTCCTCCTCCAGCTGCTGCCTGAAATGAGAGATTAGGTAGAGGGACAGGCGGGCAGGTTAAGGTTATTGACTTACCTCTCCTTCACCGTAGGTTGCTCCTCCGGAAGGTGCTGGAGCCGGAGCTGGTGCTGGTGCTGGAGCCGGTGCCGGCGCTGGTGGTGGAGGTGGTGGTGGTGGGGGAGGAGGTGGTGGTGGAGCAGCAGATCCTTGAGAGTATCCACCGCCGCCGCCTTGGTAACCTCCTCCTCCTCCGCCGCCGCCTTGTTGGTAACCTCCTCCTCCTCCACCGCCGCCTTGTTGGTAACCTCCTCCTCCGGCTCCTCCACCTCCACCGCCTTGTGAGTAGCCGCCTCCTCCGCTGCTTCCGCCGCCGGCGTAGCTGCTGCCGCCGCCGCCTCCTTGCGAGTATCCACCTCCTCCGCTGCTTCCACCGCCGGCGTAACCACCGCCGCCGCCTCCTTGGGAGTATCCACCTCCTCCGCTGCTTCCGCCGCCGGCGTATCCTCCTCCGCTGCTTCCGCCGCCGGCGTATCCTCCTCCGCTGCTTCCACCGCCGGCGTAGCCGCCTCCACCGCCTCCTTGTGCATATCCTCCGCCAGCGCCGCCACCACCGCCTAAACAAGGAAGACTTTTCCTTCCGATATCCGCCTTCGTTTTTGGTTTGATGATATAAGCCACTCAAAACCTCTCAATTCAGTTTCATTATTTCAGGATTTTAGTGAAGCTTTAGCGCACTCTGCGAAAGTGTAGCCTATGCTGTTCTGCATGAAGTTGAGAAAAGGTTTTGGCTATCGCATGTTGCTGGCAAAGAATTATGCTATAGCTGAAAATAAAAATGTTACTGATTGGCAAAATCGCAATTTTTGTTTGTTATTTTTTTTTCAGCTTGTATTCGCTTAGCTTCGTTTCCTAGGCGTACCGTGATCCGTTGCGAGTACATGTCATGTGCAAAACAACGCATGATATTAGACTATTTATCACTATTACTACAATTTGAACATTAATATGGTATCGAATCCTAACCGGTCGCGTATCCACCACCGCCGGGTCCTCCTTGAGCGTAGCCGCCTCCGCCGCCGCCTTGAGCATAGCCGCCTCCGCCTGAAGAAATGTGAATTAATGGAAAGGAATAAAAACGAGTACGATACTATTTAGTTTGCTTGAGGTGGAAAATTCGTTTTTTTTAATGTTTTTTTCTTGCAATTTGGAAAAAAAAAACTCGCCTGATGGTGCAGCATAGCCGCCTCCGCCTGAAAAAATGGGAATTACTGGGGAGAAAGGAGAACTAAGAATTTGTAAGACTTACCTGGCGCAGCGTAGCTTGGTGGTGGTGGTGGCGGTGGTGGTGGTGGCGGAGCTGCAGCTGCGTAACTAGCTGCGCATCCTCCGCCACCGGATGGTGCGACTGCGTATCCTCCGCCACCGGATGGTGCGACTGCGTATCCTCCGCCACCTGATGGTGCAACGGCATATCCGCCGCCGCCGCCTCCGCCACCTCCTCCGCATCCGCCGCCGCCGCCTCCTCCGCATCCTCCGCCGCCGCCTCCGCATCCACCGCCGCCGCCTCCGCATCCGCCGCATCCACCGCCGCCTCCGCATCCGCCGCCACCTCCGCAGCCTCCGCCGCCACCTCCGCATCCACCGCCTCCTCCTCCGCAGCCGCCGCCGCCTCCTCCTCCGCATCCGCTGTCGCATCCACCGCCGCAGCCTCCGCCGCCTCCTCCGCATCCGCCGCCTCCTCCTCCGCATCCGCCGCATGCTGCTGGTGGTGGACAGCATGATTGTACTGGTGGCGGTGGTGGAGGGGGACAGCATGGTTGTGGTGGTGGGCAGCATCCGCCGCCGCCGCCTCCGCCGCCTCCGCAACATCCGCCGCCTCCTCCTGACATCGGGAAGAGGAAGGCGTTGATCGGGACCGCTACTATCAGCAGTAGCGTCAGGTGAAGGTACAACATACCCTGAAATGAGAGGATGGAGTTAAAAACAAATGAAAATGTAAATCTCGACAATTAATAGTGAACAAGCAGGTAAAAAAGTTCTCGAAGTAAATTGAAGGGACCACAGTCATTGTTTCTCCACTTAAATTCTTGAAAAGTTATTTGAAATCTTTTCACGGGTCAAATTCTTCAGTAGTCATTCATGCCACATATTTCTTATATCATATTGACGAACTCAATGACTAAACTTGGTTGTTGAGGACTTAAAAATGCAATAGGAGGGTACAATGCCGTAATTATACTGCTTAGGCTTCGAGATAGAGCGGGAAAGAGCAGTGTTGTTCTAAAGCAGAATGGCGAAAGATGGCGTTGATGTCTGCACGGCCACCAATGTTGTCTTATATACCAGTAAGGAAACTGGCTTCGCCTCAGGCCTGTCACCGCTCTGTTGGCCAACCCTATCTGGTTTTGTTCGTAATCTCATGCTAACAATGCTTATCACATATTCGCAGTCTTGCGTAATCACTGCGCGTGTGATGGTCTCATTTGTAGGCAGTACTTCCAGGCGAATGCTGAACATTTTGTGACGATTTGGTAGCTTGCTCTGATGGGATCGTAGTGGACAATCTAGTTTGGAGAAATATCACTTTCAATGGCGGGTCTCATGAGAGCTTTTGGAAAAACTCCTGGTTTTCCACTGGTCTAAACTAAACAAATATTCCATAGACAAACTATGTATTTTACCACTCTAATAACCACTTGGAAGAGTGGTTCAAGGAAAATATACCTATTTTTGTAGGGAAGACTAGTCCGTTTCGAACAAACGAACAGGCAATGCAATTGCAACCTTCCTGGAGACTTTTTTGAGTCTTCGTTCCTGAAATGTCCACAAGATGAGCTCGAGAAACTTCCATCTGCTCCATCATCATGTACAGGTGCGGTTCCATCTAAGTTCAACCTGTAGATGATTGAATTCTTGATTGAATGATTTCTTTGCTGGCTTTGCTGACTTCTTTGCAATTGATCATATTTGCTACTTTTTGCTGAACTTCTGGCCCCTTTATGGTGCTGATTGTATTGGCGCATCGTATTGGTGGAATAAATATAATAAATAAAATAAAATATTCAGAACATTTGGTAAACTGTGGTAAGCATTGTGCCCTGAAATCGTTTCTTCTTCATAATTTTTGCGCATTATTATGCACCCTCTTGCACTAGTTGGAACGGAAAATGAAACAGCGCCAAGTGCGCAGGTCGCCCTGTTCATTTTGTATAAAGGTGTAAGTCGTTCTGAGAAATACTGTTCGTTTAGACATACAATCACACATTAAGAACTTTTCGAGGATCAATACCTCATGAAGTAGTATGCGTATCCAAAAATATTTTTGCTGGTTACATTTGACTGTTAAGGATTGGCTGCCAGCTGTATCATCTAATCATATTGTCTCTCGTGAATGCACCGCAACAGCAACAAGGATAGTCCTCGTGCAGTCAAATAAATAGCATATTGGATAAAGACAGGAGCTGATGCGTAATCGCTCGAGTGCATCTGGGTTTACTTCTATATTATATGAGAGGTAACGAAGACGAAGAGCTATTTTTGGGTAATGTTTTTGAATGATCTTAGGTACTTGCGGTTTCTAGTTGGTTATTTCCGCGTTCGAAGGTCGAGGTTGAAATGCTGTGGAGGCAGCGCTCGGTAATGATCAAATCTTCTTTATTGTACCGCATTTTATTTATTTATCTATTGATTCTTCTTTATTTAGAAGAATACTTGAGAAATGCCTAGGTTCGAGAACCAGAGAACATGGAGACTATCTATTTATTTATTTTTTATTTATTTATCTACTCCTCATTTGCGGTTTTAGACTTTTTCAAGGTTGTCTTCAGTTCCTTACCTTATATATGCTACTAAAATAAAGTCAGTGTTTTTAAATAAACACCAGGTTTCTGTTGTCATCTATGGTATCAATATCACTCCATGGCCAATGCTGTCTAATCATGCTCTTCTTTTTTCAAATTATTGGCATGCACATGCCTTTTATTATTCCACAAAATGTGTTGGTAGCGATTCCCGACGTTCAATGACGTCTGGATCACAGCCGCATGTAAGGCTCTTAGCTACTGGGTGTCAACATAAGTCCTTGCGCTTTTTTTCACTTGTGATTTTTCCGCCTCTTTGCCATTTTTCCTCAACGTGCTGCATACCTTCTGAAAGCCTTTTTTTTGCTCTATAATCTTATCATCATGTGGCTTCATAGAGCTATTGAATTACTTGATTTTTGGGCTTAAGAGTGAAAGCGCCAATTCGAGGAAAATCACCATTCGCTCCTTCTACTCAATAGAGACCAGAAAACATCCGGTAGTATCTGAGTGTGTGAGCTCTCCGGAATATGAGTACGGAAGAACATCATCAATGGAGCTGTTGGAGGGCCGGTTTGACGGCGTTTGCGAAGGTGAGATTCAACGTTATCATGGAGTAAGATGGCAAAACCTTTGTGATTGAATTATTTTACCAGGATTACATTAGTTATTTGGTAGGTCTGAGAAGAATGATGTCCATCCAGAACATACTGTTCCTTCAGAGCAATTCTCGGGTCTTCGTGAAAGAAATCTGTTCGGTCGAAGTGGTTGTTGTCATTGAGACCAAAAATGTCTTCTCTGAGCTTAGGGAATCGCTGATGACCAGTCATTACAAGCAAAACATCTACTCGATACTTCGTACAGGTCGCTTGGCTAATTTTAGTGGCCTCTCGAGTTTTAACTGAATGCCAGGCTAGGTAGCTGTCGGTCGCGCTGTTTTTCATTGACTCATTGCTCCACTTCGCAGGCTTAAAACTCAAGCAAACTGTCACTTTAGAAGAGCCTTTCAATAGAATTCTTGTAGAGGAAAATTAGCGCTTTCGAATAGTTGTACCTAAAAGTCGACAAATAGGTAGAGAAAAATGTACCCGAAAAAAGCGCAAGGACTTATGCGCAAGGACTTAACATTTAATATGTACGTAGCAGCAGAAGCCTCTTGAAACAATATGAAGTAACCATACAGTAATTGTTTCTATAATACAGAAAACGCGGACGTCCATTCTTTTAGTTTTTGGCAATGACTCAATTCACTTCGATCTTTGTCATGATTACTGTACACCAGCCGACTTATGGAGATGAGATCTACGAGATTGGTTCAAAATCGTGCTGCTGGCTTTACAAGGAAAGCGACCATCTTCTAAATCATAGATCGCGAGACTCCGAGTTGAGAAGACTCCGAGACGAAGAGCTGAGCACACCTACTTTTTGACGGACAATATGAGTATGAAGTAGTTTTGTCACGTTTCTGCTTTTGAATTGAACTTGCAGGGGTCGTTTCCGCCAACCGATTGGTTTACAGCAATTCTGTAACCAGTAAAGTTAACTGGCCTATGACGAAAAATGAGAAACGATCTGACCCTCGTTTTTTTGTTTTCTGTCAAAAAAAAACAACAATGTTTACTATGTGACATCCCCAAATGTAGACATTGTATGTTGAATAAAGGACTCAGACTTTCGCCTCGTACAGTCGCCCATGGTTAGTCATGTCGCCACAGCGGCGGCAGAGGTCCGAAAAGCCCTTAAGTGGTTTACCAGTTGTCTGATGACGTCACGGGTGAATTAGTGGCTTAGCGGTCGTTGCGCTGACGTCATGACGCTGTTGGTGTTACTTTCGATGAACCCTTGGAAACTGGATAGTAGGTTTCGCTATCAGCGGAAATCGCAAGGTGTGACGGATAGCCTCGGGCTTGTTTGCTATGTGCATGTACGTATGCATGTTTACTGTGTAGCATTCGATTTCATCCAGTTTTTCTAGTTGTTTGATGGAGTGCATATGTCTCGTGGGCTGAGATTTGAATTGATGCACTGATTACGTCACATATCTCTGCACGTACTGTAGCTATCAGGAACGGTTAGCTGTTCATAAGTAAATTTTGCTAAGACAAGGCTGCTGTCAATGTCCTTGATCCTTTCTTTGGATCCACTTTCTTACCGTTTTATCCACTAAAAGTCTCCATTGGGCAATAGGAGGTCATCATCTCACAATCCAGATTAGCCAGGAAAGACAGGAATTTGTGTGAGATTCTTTCTCAGTCAAAATTTAGTGCCTCTTGCTGAAGAGCCCGATCTAATGCAGGTTCGTTGCGTGTACGCTTACCGTGACAATGCGCAGCACGTAACTGGCGGCTGCGATCGACGATGGCGTTCGATCACGCGACGCAATTACCAGTTAGTCACAGCGCAACAGGACACGAATGCTGATAAGCTGATAGAGGCGATGACCATCGATGTGACAAGCAAATGGGGCAGATCCAGGGACGTTCGCGCTTTGCGCGCTGACAGAAGTCCGCCGCTAAAGACACCGTCTGCTCTTGCGAAGCGTTATTAAGGAGCATTATTCCTCGAAGAATATCGTTATCGTAATATCTCAGCAAAGGTGTTTTGCGACTTTTAAATTACTTTATTATGTGAACTAAGTGTAAAATAAAAGATTTTATTCAAATGAACTGCTATGCGTTGTTGTGCTTAACATACCTTCGCTGAAGTGATCAGAGTGCATTTGCGCTGTCCGTATCGTGTCCAATACATATAATAAAGGACTGGAACATTTTTTTAGAATTTACATCTATTAGGTTGTAAAACTATGGATGCGCGTTTTCGCGCGGAACAAATTTTGCTGTAAAAAGCGATCGCAGAACGCCTCAATCAAAACTGTACGTACGGCTACTCTCAACTACCCTTCTGCATCCTCCATGCAGGAAATGAGGTTCCCCCCTATTGGGAAAGTCACTGCGCTGTGAGTCGAAACAGCCGCTTACCCGAACCCCCACTTTCTTCGCGGTCTTCGAAATTTTTCTTCACGAGGAAAGATTCCTAGCCAGAAGTAACATGTGGTCTGATAGTGGGGAGTCGTGGCTACATGGCGGTTGAGACAGGACTTTCCAACTTATTCCTCAAGGATTTTGTTGGGTATTTTTCCTCGCCTTCGGATGAGCCTGGTTGTGAGCATTTTCTGCTTATCGTTGTTCTGACAAGATGATGATGAACGCTGACTTATGTGGCCCAATTGTTGAAGAAAGACATGTGCCGTAACGGTCTGCATGGGACTTAGCCCTTCCCATCAGCTCACTCCTCTCATATTTTACCATGAAGACAACCTCTTCTTCGGTACGTGGGTAACCATGTTTGGAGCTGTATGGCGTTGCTCTCTTTTGCTGCACCGCAGCCATTTTTTGCGAATGCTTTCGCAGTATGCCCTCTCCTAATCGGTATTAAACTTGTTTCAAGGAACTTGTTATCCAAGATACTACATAAAAGAATTTGTTAGATGAGGGTTTCCACCACAACCACACCACTCTAGTTGGCAGCCTTTCAAATTTAAAAAAAAATCAAAAATTGAGTTTTCCCAAGCAACTTATATAGCAAGAAAATGCTCTTCACGATACTTTAGAAAGTTGGGCATATGCCTTCAATAACACTCTGATAGAGACGGAAAAGTGTGTGCGCATTTATAGTCTTATCCCTTAATATTTGCAAAATCCTTGTTATTTGAGGAAAAAAAGACTGATTGGTGAACTAACATAAGGCAGAAATGTAAGAGCGGCGATTTGCACTAGGGTATCCCTTCTATTTACATCTCCAGTGATTCTTGGATTTCTGTAGAATTCCTTGTTAGAACTGAACGATTTCTGTGAGGAACGGCTCTTCCGTTGTCCATTCAACCAGTAGTCGGTACTTGTAGAAGGACCATGGACTAAGACGCAGTCGTTTTCAATCAATATCAACCTACCTCCAGTTTCTGAATGGCGACACTTTTCTGGATCGCATATACATATTTTATGTGTTAATATTTTGAACCTGATGTCTAGTTAGGAGACTAGTTAACATAATCCCTACTGTACCCGACTACCACCTCCAGAAGGCATTTTAGGACTTACTACGCTGCATCGTCGTCCTCCATGACTAGAATACCAGAAACACAAAATTACATAAAGGATACTGCTTTAAATGTTCTAGTTTACGGGTAGGCATCCACCGAAAACGTCAAGTGAGAAGCACTAAAGACATATCGCAGCAAAGCGAAGTGTATTTTGTTCAAAAGAATTGCGAAACTACGAAGAAAAATACGTTTACTAGGGAGTTTTTCATGACGCTCCACTGTAAGACTGTGAGTGGGGTTCGAGGAGACAAGTCATCTGCAGTGTTTTGACGCGATGGGATGACAGGGATAAGGGCAATTTGTACTGGATGCGTGCGGCTGACACGCGTGGGTCTATATGATGAAGAATAGGGCTCAGTCGCATAGCAGTCACATAGCAGTCGCAGCTCAGAAGCACGCGTTTACGGCCCTATTGCAGCCGTGCGTTCTTTCCATTCAAGATGTGCTTGCCGTGTTGACCGGTCTTCATGGAAAATCTTTTGCAAATGGATGCGTGCGACTGATGCGCGACTGATGCACGCAGCTAGTATAAATTACCCTATACCCTGTATCATTTTTACCGCGCGCCCCACGTGTTTACACTTGCCGCCTAGTGACAACTCGCTCGGCGGCAAAGCTCTGGAGCTTAGGCGTTTAATTATGCATAAGTGATGATATCGGAGCAAGCCACTATCATAATCCTGAGTATGCTTCGTTAAGGAAATTGGTTCTCGTGAATCGTTAGTCGTAAGGACACGCTATTTCCGATTTTGGTGAACAAACTAATATTACGTTCCCAATCGATGTGTCAGTAAGACACCCTGAGAGTGTCTAGAATTTGGTTCTCTTACAGCACATTAGGGTATTCAGATGATCATCGTAGGCATTCGACAATGTTCACGTATTTAATTTCAGAGAATTGAAAGATCCCAGTTGAAGATTGCGAAAATCTTTATGAAGAATTCAACGAGTTAATAGGAATTCGTTGACTGCCCTGACAGCGTGACTCCTCACTAATTAGGGAAATGGTGTTGTGCTTTCCCAATTGGTACCCAAATGTGGTGGTGTATTTCCAGGTCGTACTCTTCTTGTAGGTCTACCATGACCACGTTTACCACCACGTTCACAAGGTCTAAGTTTACGTGCTTCACTTCCTGTTGAAACCAGTGAGAGGATCTGCAATAATTTTATAAATGATCTACTTGTCAGCTAGGAAAGGTTCTGAAAACGATATGTTCACACACCATCACCAATATTGTCAGTAGACCGGTTATCTTCATTGTTTGGCCTGAAAGTGACAATGTAGAAAGAGTAGAAAATGCCTAACTTTGTAGATATTTCTGAATAAGGACGATTTAAAGTCGCTGCCTAGGTTGAGAGACAAATTTGCGGTTAGAGTATCCTGGGTTTCTGTGCACACAAGAACTTTTATGCTCACTATACCTTCTTGATTTGTCGTCAGCAGTTTACGAAAGAATTTATTTACTTGTTCACATAAAACACTCGAGATGCTTCAGACATGAAGATGCTCTAGACAACCAAAACGGTGAAGACAGGAATTTCCCATAAATATATCATGCATCGTTCACATAGGAAGTCCACCAGTTTCCTGGTCAATTTCGGCCTTTTTTAGATTATACTTCGCGGAGGTTGAGCGTTTTCAATACCGCGGCCTTAATAAGCTGAAATGTTTGGTAAATTCGACAATCTTCGCCTACATTCAGTATGAAATCGCCCCGTTCTTCTCCCGTAGTCCCACATTTTTCGCAGGAAAAAATTCTGTGTGAAATCGCAATAGTACTAAGTGCCAAAAACGCTTTTCATGAGAACTTATCCAGGACCTGTGTCTAATATATTTAGCCCTCAAAACGAAAAAAGAGTTAAATACCCACTCCTACCACAGTTTATCAACTCTATTATCTAATACTATTTATCCGTGCATGTGTTTAAGCGTTTGCGCAAAGATATTGTGTTCTTGAGAGACAGCAATTTTAAGCCGCCGAAGACGTCGATTAGAGCGTAATGTTAGACGGAAAGTAATATATACAGTACCGGTCCATCATCTTTGCATCACAGAATGCTACCCAACTGTCCTGTCGCGTCGCGAGACATGCAGAGGGCGGCGGACCATTCGGATGCTGCGGTTGTGTTGGTACCTTGCTTATGTTTCTTACTGCGCTGGCCCAAATATTTTGGAATCATGAAAGACAGAAAAAATGGTGGGGAACATAGGCAAAACACCTAGGCCCGTGTCGCTCCGCCTAATTGGTGCGACACAGAAGACCAGATGGGCGGTATTCTGTGATGGGAGATTCATTGATCGGAACCATATATCCACAATCGAGCTCATCCGGCAGAACATAATGTAGAAGTGCATCCCATTTCTTTCGAAAACTGTACTTTCAAATTTGCCTTAAAAAAATGTACAGAGAACTCCAAACGGACGCAGGCAAGAGTCAGGACCGCGGCGCGGCTCTCTTGGGCAGAGTCACTGGAGCTCAAAAGTTATTCATGCTTGCGGCGCGTCAAAGTTTACGCGCCGATACACAGTGCAAAGGAGGGAGGTAGAAGACAAATCCTAGCAGGTCAGCAATGTTCCTAGTTTCGCCGTTGCGTCTGCCGCGCGAGCAAACCGCGTTTCCATTTTCGCCGCTTTGGGTCGGCGCGAAAACTTCGTGGAGTTTTGTCTAGGCGCGTAAACTTTGACGCGCCGCAAGCATGAATAACTTTTCAGCATAGTGTGCGCCTGCGTTTCTGCCCAAGAAAGCCGCGCTGCGGTTTCGACTCTTGTCTAGGTACGTTTGGAGTTTGATATACCTTTTGTAGATTTGCGTTGAATGGCCTCGTAGAGAAATCATTTAACCAACGTTGCGCCCATTTCAATTCAGTTTCTAGTTTCCTTCGAGTAATTTTCGAGTTATGTTGCACTTCCTTGCCTACTTTTTTGGAAGAAAAAACTTTTGACCTTAGGAAGGAGTAAAGATGAACTAAGAGTCATGAGAAATTCTGAGGTAGAGAGGATGAAATTTTGAGGCAGCGACCACATTTATGAAAATGTAACCCAAGCTGGGTGTAAACATAGAAAGCACTCCGCAGCTTTTATTTGCCTGGTGTTCCTTTTATGTTTGAGCAATAATTTAAGTTACAAATTCATTTCCATCATGAAAATCCTCCCAGCCTTATGGTTTCGGCTGTATGATTGTGACAAAATCTAGAAAAGTGCAATTTCTGAAACTTTATAGCGTGCATTTACTGCTATACAAAAATGTAGAATTTCGCAACGCTTATGCAGCATATGTTCGAAATTCTTCTTGCCTCTCTCAACAATTCCATATTTTTTTCTTTCGACTTTGCCTCCTAAAAAACCGAGGATGTACTGTAATATCTACTTTGGCGCAGACCCCCCTCCAACGTCACGTCGGTGGGTGGAGAGGGTGGCTGTTACTTTCTGCCCCACTCACTTTGCCTGCCGCCAGTGGACGATTTGGCATACGTGCTATGTGCTGCGGTTAAAGAGAACGTTATTCACCACTCGGCGGTGACTGCTAGTAACGATGATTTGCAGGTGGCCCTCAAGGCGAGGCCGGTAGTCGACGCCTGAGAGTTGGCGAAAACACTCACTTGTTGTCGTCGAACGACTAATATAATATTTGATAGTTGATTTGTTAAGAAATTGAACACGATATTACTATGGTGACTAAATGTATTGTCTAAGGAAGACATGCCGTCAAAATATTATGACTAAATCTATTGTTTGGGTGAGACATGCCGTCAAAATATAAGCGCGTATAAATTCTGCGCGTCTGTGCAACGAATGTAGTTAGTCTTCCTCTAGTTTAGTTTTGTTTCATGTTTGTGATTTGTATATATAGTTTGTTGTATCAAATTGAAATTGATAAAGAGGTTTAATTACCCAAGTTTGAGGTACCATCTCGAATAAAATCCCGCGTGGCCTGAACGTTTTCGCGTGTCAGTGTGGCGAGCAAACTTACGAGTCAGTTACTTCACCTGTGACTGTGCAACTGTCATCGAGCATCCTCACGGTCTCGATTACAGCAAAGTTGTTTGGACATGAGTGCCCTGCAGGATGTGCGAATCCGAGAACTCATGCCGAGTGAGCATCGAGGAGTCGGTGTTTTCTCTTCCACATGGGAGGAACTTCCTCAAGGATACTGTGTCATGCTTGGCCATGAGAGTTGTCCAGATTCTATAAGATTGTGATGAGAATTGCTTGCAAGGATTTTATTAAACAACAAGGCTAATGTATAGCAAGTAACACGCTGGCCTCCAAATCCGTTTGAGTAAGCGGGGCCATACAGAAGGGTTATTATCTGACACCTGTGGCTGGTGACGAAAGCTTGTGGTCACATACAGTAGCGAGCAAAAAGATTGCAACTTTTGGTTTTTCGTCCGTAACTCCTTTCAAAGTAGAGCATGGAGGAACAAATTTTTGTGGGAGTTGTATACTCATATGAGATAGAAACAAGTTAAAACTGCCTTATTCCATAGATTTCCTGTTATTTTAAGAAATTTTTTTCTCGCAGAAGTCGAAATCTGTGATTTGGCACAATCCGGAATGTCTAACAAAATAAAGTCTATCGTTGGCATCTGACCACGTATTGGTTCCTTGGTGCAGAATCAACCCGTACACGCTTGAGAAAGCTTGTTGGCACTTGTTGACTTCTGCAGAAAACTATTTGAGATGGATTCAGCAGTGATCCTCTATGGATGCTTGTGTCAGCACGGCTCCTTCTTCCAGTTCTGATTTTAAGGGATAGATGCTGCCAACGTTTCTATAGGTTTAGTCGCAGGTGTTCAAGCAGTTCATTGCTTCCTCGGAATTCCGAAATATTCCGGGTGGTTTCAATGCAGCCAGTTATGTACATCACGAAAAATAAAGTTTGGAAATTTTTTTCTCGGGGAGAAGGACACCGAAATGATCCTATAAGTGGCGAGAATGCTACAGGATTCCTGGAATATTGTCAAGTACATGACGATTCATGCTGCCTTGGATTTGATGAGGTAAGTCTCACAAAGGATTCCAGATTCACTGTGAAAATTCGTGTGTGAGGCAAGAGAACACTCACACTCGTGCTAGTGACCAGCATTTTCCACTTAGAGTAGTCCTGCTTCGAGAAATATAAGGCGAGGTGAACCTTCATGTACTTGACAATATTCCAAGAATCCCGCAGCATCCTTACCACCTATGGGATCTTCTTGGTGTCCTTCTCCCCGAGACAGAAAAATTACCAAACTTTATTATGAATGCTTCTGCGCCTTACAGGTTGTTACATGAGCACGTTTATTGGCCTAACGTTTCAAATTTACGACTTAACCTACTTGCCGAGCATAAATAGTCCTGGCAATCTTATAGCTCACACAATGATAGAAAAGGCATTAGGTCGCTGGTGAATGCTAAATGCTCATTTCTGCCGTTCATTCTAGGATTCCGCTTACAGATCCGGAATGCCTCAAGGGTTTTTCTGGCCGATGGTTGTAGTTCGTAGGCAAGAATGGTACATTTTACATCGAAATCATGTCCATCATGGTCTTCCCTTCTATGTTTCCCCAAGGGTGTTATCAGACTCTCCCGTTTTTTACTAGTTATGTGCTCATTTAATCGTACAGAGAGCGCTCGACCGGTCTCTCCAATATACTGCACATGACATGTTAAGCATTCGATTTCGTATATCACCCCAGTTTTCGCACAATCCGCAGCTTTGCCATAAGGACAGACAACACAATTTTTGGAGGTACAGGTTCTGTCGTAGAGTCTGTTTCGGATCAACTATCGTTTGATGTTTTCGTTAGGAATGTTGAATGCATTGAAATGAATGATTTGAATGCATCCGACATCCGTAAAGCGCGCTGTTGTTCGCAACATGATCAAAACGGCTATTGGCGAAAGCAGCGGCGAAGCAGAGAAGCAAGATTCCCTAACATTGGCTTCCAGTATATTGCGCAGTAATGGTTATCAAGCAAAAGGAAAGCGAATCCGAACACCACAAGTTACTAGTTCAGTTGAGTTGCGCACTAATAAAATCCCATTATGCTTGCCCTTCATTTCAGATAGGATTAGCACCGCAATCAGGCAATGTCTTATTAGAGCCCAAATTGACGATGATTTTATTCTTGTCAACATTCCTAAGAAAACATCAAACGTCAGTTGATCCGAAACAGACTCTACGACAGAAAACATCAAACGTTAGTTGATCCGAAACAGACTCTACGACAGAGCCTGTATCTCCAAAAATTGTGTTGTCTGTCCTTATGGCAAAGTTGGGGATTGTGCGAAAACTGGGGTGATATACGAAATCAAATGCTTAACATGTCATGCGCAGTATATTGGAGAGACCGTTCGACCGCTCTCTGTACGATTAAATGAGCACATAGCTAGTAAAAAACGGGAGAGTCTGATAACACCCTTGGGGAAACATAGAAGGGAAGACCTTGATGGACTTGATTTCGATGTAAAATGTACCATTCTTGCTTACGCACCACAAACATCGGCGAGAAAAACCTTTGAGGCATTCTGGATCTGTAAGCGGAATCCCAGAATGAACGGCAGAAGTGAGCATTTAGCAATCACCAGCGACCTAATGCCTTTTCTATCATTGTGTGAGCTATAAGATTGCCAGGACTACTTATGCTCGGCAAGTGACACTAGCAGAGCCAGTAGTCCGCACTCGCTCACCAAAAGCGCAAGTCCATCTCCGCCAAATTCGTAGGAGCACGTGGTGAGTGTCATTTTCTGCTACGGGTCTCACAGTGTTCTGGCTGAAACGAGTCGCACGCACTGGGAGAGGAGGCGTTTGATAGGTTAAGTCGTAAATTAATAACACCTCGAACCGCTTTCAGGCCTCTGAAGACGACGTATAGTCGAAACGTTAGGCCAATAAACGTGCTCATGTAACAACCTATAAGGCGCAGAAGCATTTATAATTGATATTTCATCAACATGCCCAGGTTTTAATGAAGAGAGTACATGGAAATTGCTGAACAAGATTGAGAAGAAGACAAGATACCGCCAAGATTGTTCTCTCTAGTGCGTGAAGCTTTATCGCTTCGCCAGAAAGTGGTCATTGCGAAGCAGTCCTTGAACTTCCTCAAGAGATCAAAACGACCGACATGCTTCCCACCTTCATCAAAAATAAGAAAATTGGTGCCGCACTCAGAACCTCAAAAACAACTTGTCGACAAGCATTTGGCGAGCAAGTATCTGATCGCATCTGAAACTTGCCTTTCCAAAAACTTGTCGACAACTTGGTTTTGCACTTCCTTGTCAACAACTTGTCCGCCCAAAAGCTTGTCGACAACTTGTTTTTGCTGTTTCTTGCCGACAGGTGGTTGACCACCCGTCCTTCACTGAAAATCTGTCAGCTCTACACTACAAAATTGCTCAAGGTAGGACCTGTGTACGCGTAGGCTTGCACAGCTGTCCTTCATTAGGAAGCAAACGCTTTCCTACAACTGTACCATAGCAACCATTGCCCTGGTGTCCTCAATGGTTGCATCGTATGTTACGCGGGTATGGGAACGTGACTCTCTCTCGTCGACAGGTTGTTCAGCTAAAAAGTTGTCAACAACTTTTTCCGACAAAAGCTTGTTTGCAAGTTGTTTTTTGGTAAAGCTGGTCGACAACTTGTTTTTTCTCTTCCTTGTCGACAAGTTGTCGAGGGAAACTTGGTTTCAGGTGGTATGATGACGTCAGACTTGTCGACAATGATTTGCTGGTTAAAAGCTTGTCTGCAAGTTGTTTTTGTGCAAAGCTGGGCCGACAACTTGTTTTTGAAGTTCTGAGCATGTAACTTGCGTGAAGATCATCCCAAGATAAGAAGCCTCTACCGCTCCATGCTTGGTGTCGTGATCAAACAGAAACAACACGTGTTGTACTCCAATTTGTTGAAATGTAATACTAAAGAAGAAGCGTGCCGGCGTTATCTTCCAGAGCAGACTTGGAAGAGGATTGAGAGGGGATCAAGGGAAATTTGCGATTCTATCCGATCTAACATCAAATCTTCGCTGTGTACAAAGTTCGATGGACTCTTGGTTAGATCGCAAGTGAGTTATCCTAATGCTAAAAGTGACCTCCCAGTGAACCACGAATTACGAAACATGACCGCTCAGCGTATAAAATCCCTCAATGACGATATAGGAAGGGTTACTGTGGTCGGAAATGCTCATATCTCTGCCAATGCTCGGGATTTCCTTAGCCTCGGACCTTCGTTTGCACAGACGCGAAACATATCTGCCATAACTTTCCGTAAGGTAGTTGGTGGTCTGCACAGAGTACGAGACTTGCTCAGGCTAAAATATGCGCGCGGACAACAGGCACAGCTCTCTTTTGCTATTAATAGAAGACCACTACCTCTCATCCCATTCCCGTCCCCATTCTATAGAGAGCCTAACCCTTGTATAGAGGCGGATGTCAAGTTTCGAATCCTCCCCTCGGGTGTTTTTTCAATCCTGAGCGAACATCGAAGAGTGCTTCAACCTAACTTGACATATGCACAACAGCAAGGATTTAGAGAACTGCGGGATTCAATTTCAGATGGGACCATCCGTTTATTTGTCAGCGACAAAGGCGGAGAGTTCGTAGTGATGCCACAATCACTAGACCGCGCAATTACCGAACGGCATCTTGCTGATTTTTCTCTATATAAGCGCACATCGGAGAAGGAGTTTCTTTCGCAATGCAAACGACTGAATCACGTTTGGCTAACAGTTGGCAAGGCAGCAGGTCTGAACGGTAAATTCATGAGCAGACTTAAGATAGAAACCCCAAGCTGCCCGGTTTTTTACAGCATGCTCAAAACGCACAAACTCTTCCCTGACGCTTCACAGTCCATGTCACCGGAAACGTACCAAATTCGACCTATTATCAGTTGTGTGGGTGGACCAACTGACAGAATATCTTGGTTCTTGAATAAAATCGTGAGCCAATTGCTGACGAAAGTGCCGTCCCATTTGACGAATACAGCTCAGTTCCTTGAACATTTGCGCAATGTGAATTTCAGTCAAGAATGCGTTATGGAATCATTCGACGTAATATCTCTTTACACGAACGTTACCAATGCTGCTGCTCTTCAAGCGTTGTCCGAAATGCTTATTTACACTGCAGAAGTATAGAGATGTACGGTTTGAGTCGAAAACAGGTTATGATTCTAATCAAGGAATGTCTTAGCTGCAACATCTTCAAATGGTCGAGAACGTACTTCTCACAACAACGAGGTCTAGCAATGGGTCAGAGACTTGCTCCTGTACTGGCTATTTGCTTCATGAGCAAAATAGAGGAGCCTGTTCTCTCACGATTCCCACTAATGTACTGCCGTTACATCGATGACTGTTGCATTGTGACTTCAACGCAAGCCGACATGGATGAGTGCTTCAGAATTCTCAATCAACAGTCGCAGTACATAACGCTAGAGAGAGACCCCGCGCGACGGTTGGCTTCTGCGTTTGAATACACAGCTGAAACTGTCGAATGGTATGGTCCACGTCAAATGGTATCGAAAAGAGAATTCGAAAAATATCATCGCACACGCTTCATCAGCGCATCCAACATCCGTAAAACGTGCTGTTGGCTGTTGTCTGCAACATGATCAAAACGGCTATTGGCGTAAGCAGCGGCGGAGCAGAGAAGCAAGATTCCCTAACATTGGCTTCCAGTATATTGCGCAGTAATGGTTATCAAGCAAAAGGAAAGCGAATCCGAACACCACAAGTTACTAGTTCAGTTGAGTTGCGCACTAATAAAATCCCATTATGCTTGCCCTTCATTTCAGATAGGATTAGCACCGCAGTCAGGCAATGTCTTATTCGAGCCCAACTTGACGATGATGTTATTCTTGTCAACATTCCTAACGAAAACATCAAACGTCACTTGATCCGAAACAGACTCTACGACAGAGCCTGTATCTCCAAAAATTGTGTTGTCTGTCCTCATGGCAAAGTTGGGGATTGTGCGAAAACTGGGGTGATATACGAAATCGAATGCTTAACATGTCTCACAACAACGAGGTCTAGCAATGGGTCAGAGACTTGCTCCTGTACTGGCTATTTGCTTCATGAGCAAAATAGAGGAGCCTGTTCTGCGCAGTATATTGGAGAGACCGGTCGACCGCTCTCTGCACGATTAAATCAGCACATAGCTAGTAAAAAACAGGAGAGTCTGATAACACCCTTGGGGAAACATAGAAGGAAAGACCATGATGGACTTGATTTCGATGTAAAATGTACCATTCTTGCTTACGCACCACAAACGTCGGCCAGAAAAACCTTTGAGGCATTCTGGATTTGTAAGCGGAATCCCAGAATGAACGGCAGAAATGAGCATTTAGCAATCACCAGCGACCTAATGCCTTTTCTATCATTGTGTGAGCTATAAGATTGCCAGTACTATTTATGCTCGGCAAATGACGCCAGCAGAGCCAGTAGTCCGCACTCGCTCACCAAAGCGGATCTGTTTGTAACACCAAAGCGGAAGTCCATCTCCGCCAAATTCGTAGGAGCACGTGGTGAGTGGCATTTTCTGCTACGGGTCTCACAGTGTTCTGGCTGAAACGAGTCGCACGCACTGGGAGAGGAGGCGTTTGATAGGTTAAGTCGTTAATTAATAACACCTCGAACCGCTTCCAGGCCTCTGAAGACGACGTATAGTCGAAACGTTAGGCCAATAAACGTGCTCATGTAACAACCTGTAAGGCGCAGAAGCATTCATAATTGATATTTCATCGACATTCCCAGGTTTTATGAAGAGAATACATGGAAATTTCCAAACTTTATTTTCCGTAGTGTGCACTGGAAGCGGCCGGAATATTTAGGAAATCCGAGAGAGCAATCAACTGCATCAGAGCCGAACACCTGCGACTAAATCTATAGGAGCGTTGGCAGCATCTATCCCTTCCAATCAGAGCTGAAAGAAGGAGATGGGATGACAGAAACATCCATAGAGGATCACTGCTGAATCCATCTCAAATAGTCTTCGCAGAAGTCAACAAGTAGTCAACAAACGCACGTTCTCTAGCGTGTACGGGTTGATTCTGCACCAGGGAACCAATACGTGGTCAGATACCAACGATAGACTTTATTTTGTTAGACATTTCGGATTGTGCCAAATCACAGACTTCGACTTCTGCGAGGAAAGATTTTCTTAAAAAATAGGTGGTCCATGGAATGAGGAGTTTTCAACTCATTCCTATCTCTTGTAAGTACCTACAACTTCCACAAAAATTTGGACCTCCATGCTCTGCTTTGAAAGAAGTTATAGACGAAAAACCAAAAGTTGCAATCTTTTTGCTTGCTACTGTATCTATTAAACAAAGCGCAACGTACTGAGCGCCAGACATGTCCTTCCGTAATGATGCGGCACTCATAGATACTGGAAAGAACGACATAGAGCTGCGTTAATGGATCCCGTGTCACTTCCAAAAAGGTTTTTCTCTGCTGTGGGGGGAGCCACAAAGGATGCTTTATCTTGAGTTCCTAAGCAGTGACATAACAGTAATGAGCGATATCTGCGCTACCCAATTCCGAAATTTTACAGGCGCCATCCGTAAAAAACGCCCAAAAAGAGCAAATGTTTATCTTCTGTAAAATAATGCTCAGGCGCACATTGCAAGCGCTGGTCGTGAGAAGCCTCAGGATCTCGGTTGAGAATTTCTATCATTTTGCCAGACCTGGCGCTGTCGAAAGTCATGTTTTCCTGGCCAAGAAAACATCTAGAGTCGGGTCTAATGAGGTGATGAAGGTGCATTATTCCTCGAAGAATATCGTCATCGTAATATCTCAGCAAAGGTGTTAGCTCATTTTGAGACTTTTAAATTACCCTATTATGTGAAGTAACTGTAAAATAAAAGATTTTATTCAAATGAACTGCTATACATTGTTGTGCTTAACATACCTTCGCTGAAGTGATCAGAGTGCATTTGCGCTGTCCGTGTCGTGTCCAATAATATAATAAAGGACTGGAACATTTTTTTTAAATTTACATTTATTAGGGTGTAAAACTATGGATGCGCGTTCTCGCGCGGAACAAATTTTGTTCTAAAAAGCGATCACAGAACGCCTCAATCAAAACTGATTGTACGGTTACTCTCAACTACCCTTCCGCATCCTCCATGCAGGGAATGAGGTTCCCTCTTAGGAAAGTCATTGCGCTGTGAGTCGAGACAGCCGCTTACCCGAACCCCCACTTTTTTTGCGGTCTTCGAAATTTTTCTTCACGAGGAAAGATTCCTAGCCAGAAGTAACATTTGGTCTGATAGTGGGGAGTCGTGGCTACATGGCGGTTGAGACAGGACTTTCCAACTTATTCCTCAAGGATTTTGTTGGGTGTTTTTCCTCGCCTTCGGATGGGCCTGGTTGTGAGCATTTTCTGCTTATCGTTGTTCTGACAAGATGATGATGAACTGGCTGATTTATGTGGCCCAATTGTTGAAGACAGAGATGTGCCGTAACGGTCTGCATGGGACTTAGCCCTTCCCATCAGATCACTCCTCTAATATTTTACCATAAAGAGAACGCCCTCTTCGGTATGTGGGTAACCATGTTTGGAGCTGTATGGCGTTGCTCTCTTCTGCTGCATCGCAGCCATTTTTTGCGAATGCTTTCGTAGTGTGCCCCTCTCCTAATCGGTATTAAACTTGTTTCAAGGAACCTGTTATCCAAGATACTATATAGAAGAATTTGTTAGATGGGGGTTTCCACCATAACCGCACCACTCTAGTTGGCAGCTTTTCAAATTTTTTTAAAAATCAAAAATTGAGTTTTCCCAACAAGCTCATATACCAATAAATGCGCAAGAACTTGCTCTTCACGCTCTTCTAAAAAGTTGAGCATATGCCTTCAATACCAGTCTGATAGAGACGAAAAAGTGTGCGCACATTTATAATTTTACATCCTAATATTTGCAAAATCCATGTTATTTGAGGAAAAAAGACTGATTGGTGAACTAACATAAGGCAGAAGTGCAAGCGCGGCGATAAGTACTAGGGCATCCTTTCTATATACATCTCCAGTGATTCTTCCACTTTTCTTGGATTTCTGTAGAATTCCTTGTTAGAACTGAACGATTTCTGTGAGGAACGGCTCTTCCGTTGTCCATTCAACCGGTAGTCGGTACTTGTAGAAGGACCATGGACTAAGACGCAGTCGTTTTCAATCAATATCAACCTACCTCCAGTTTCTGAATGGCGACACTTTTCTGGATCGCATATACATATTTTATGTGTTAATATTTTGAACCTGATGTCTAGTTAGGAGACTAGTTAACATAATCCCTACTGTACCCGACTACCACCTCCAGAAGGCATTTTAGGACTTACTACGCTGCATCGTCGTCCTCCATGACTAGAATACCAGAAACACAAAATTACATAAAGGATACTGCTTTAAATGTTCTAGTTTACGGGTAGGCATCCACCGAAAACGTCAAGTGAGAAGCACTAAAGACATATCGCAGCAAAGCGAAGTGTATTTTGTTCAAAAGAATTGCGAAACTACGAAGAAAAATACGTTTACTAGGGAGTTTTTCATGACGCTCCACTGTAAGACTGTGAGTGGGGTTCGAGGAGACAAGTCATCTGCAGTGTTTTGACGCGATGGGATGACAGGGATAAGGGCAATTTGTACTGGATGCGTGCGGCTGACACGCGTGGGTCTATATGATGAAGAATAGGGCTCAGTCGCATAGCAGTCACATAGCAGTCGCAGCTCAGAAGCACGCGTTTACGGCCCTATTGCAGCCGTGCGTTCTTTCCATTCAAGATGTGCTTGCCGTGTTGACCGGTCTTCATGGAAAATCTTTTGCAAATGGATGCGTGCGACTGATGCGCGACTGATGCACGCAGCTAGTATAAATTACCCTATACCCTGTATCATTTTTACCGCGCGCCCCACGTGTTTACACTTGCCGCCTAGTGACAACTCGCTCGGCGGCAAAGCTCTGGAGCTTAGGCGTTTAATTATGCATAAGTGATGATATCGGAGCAAGCCACTATCATAATCCTGAGTATGCTTCGTTAAGGAAATTGGTTCTCGTGAATCGTTAGTCGTAAGGACACGCTATTTCCGATTTTGGTGAACAAACTAATATTACGTTCCCAATCGATGTGTCAGTAAGACACCCTGAGAGTGTCTAGAATTTGGTTCTCTTACAGCACATTAGGGTATTCAGATGATCATCGTAGGCATTCGACAATGTTCACGTATTTAATTTCAGAGAATTGAAAGATCCCAGTTGAAGATTGCGAAAATCTTTATGAAGAATTCAACGAGTTAATAGGAATTCGTTGACTGCCCTGACAGCGTGACTCCTCACTAATTAGGGAAATGGTGTTGTGCTTTCCCAATTGGTACCCAAATGTGGTGGTGTATTTCCAGGTCGTACTCTTCTTGTAGGTCTACCATGACCACGTTTACCACCACGTTCACAAGGTCTAAGTTTACGTGCTTCACTTCCTGTTGAAACCAGTGAGAGGATCTGCAATAATTTTATAAATGATCTACTTGTCAGCTAGGAAAGGTTCTGAAAACGATATGTTCACACACCATCACCAATATTGTCAGTAGACCGGTTATCTTCATTGTTTGGCCTGAAAGTGACAATGTAGAAAGAGTAGAAAATGCCTAACTTTGTAGATATTTCTGAATAAGGACGATTTAAAGTCGCTGCCTAGGTTGAGAGACAAATTTGCGGTTAGAGTATCCTGGGTTTCTGTGCACACAAGAACTTTTATGCTCACTATACCTTCTTGATTTGTCGTCAGCAGTTTACGAAAGAATTTATTTACTTGTTCACATAAAACACTCGAGATGCTTCAGACATGAAGATGCTCTAGACAACCAAAACGGTGAAGACAGGAATTTCCCATAAATATATCATGCATCGTTCACATAGGAAGTCCACCAGTTTCCTGGTCAATTTCGGCCTTTTTTAGATTATACTTCGCGGAGGTTGAGCGTTTTCAATACCGCGGCCTTAATAAGCTGAAATGTTTGGTAAATTCGACAATCTTCGCCTACATTCAGTATGAAATCGCCCCGTTCTTCTCCCGTAGTCCCACATTTTTCGCAGGAAAAAATTCTGTGTGAAATCGCAATAGTACTAAGTGCCAAAAACGCTTTTCATGAGAACTTATCCAGGACCTGTGTCTAATATATTTAGCCCTCAAAACGAAAAAAGAGTTAAATACCCACTCCTACCACAGTTTATCAACTCTATTATCTAATACTATTTATCCGTGCATGTGTTTAAGCGTTTGCGCAAAGATATTGTGTTCTTGAGAGACAGCAATTTTAAGCCGCCGAAGACGTCGATTAGAGCGTAATGTTAGACGGAAAGTAATATATACAGTACCGGTCCATCATCTTTGCATCACAGAATGCTACCCAACTGTCCTGTCGCGTCGCGAGACATGCAGAGGGCGGCGGACCATTCGGATGCTGCGGTTGTGTTGGTACCTTGCTTATGTTTCTTACTGCGCTGGCCCAAATATTTTGGAATCATGAAAGACAGAAAAAATGGTGGGGAACATAGGCAAAACACCTAGGCCCGTGTCGCTCCGCCTAATTGGTGCGACACAGAAGACCAGATGGGCGGTATTCTGTGATGGGAGATTCATTGATCGGAACCATATATCCACAATCGAGCTCATCCGGCAGAACATAATGTAGAAGTGCATCCCATTTCTTTCGAAAACTGTACTTTCAAATTTGCCTTAAAAAAATGTACAGAGAACTCCAAACGGACGCAGGCAAGAGTCAGGACCGCGGCGCGGCTCTCTTGGGCAGAGTCACTGGAGCTCAAAAGTTATTCATGCTTGCGGCGCGTCAAAGTTTACGCGCCGATACACAGTGCAAAGGAGGGAGGTAGAAGACAAATCCTGGCAGGTCAGCAATGTTCCTAGTTTCGCCGTTGCGTCTGCCGCGCGAGCAAACCGCGTTTCCATTTTCGCCGCTTTGGGTCGGCGCGAAAACTTCGTGGAGTTTTGTCTAGGCGCGTAAACTTTGACGCGCCGCAAGCATGAATAACTTTTCAGCATAGTGTGCGCCTGCGTTTCTGCCCAAGAAAGCCGCGGCGCGGTTTCGACTCTTGTCTAGGTACGTTTGGAGTTTGATATACCTTTTGTAGATTTGCGTTGAATGGCCTTGTAGAGAAATCATTTAACCAACGTTGCGCCCATTTCAATTCAGTTTCTAGTTTTCTTCGAGTAATTTTCGAGTTATGTTGCACTTCCTTGCCTACTTTTTTGGAAGAAAAAACTTTTGACCTTAGGAAGGAGTAAAGATGAACTAAGAGTCATGAGAAATTCTGAGGTAGAGAGGATGAAATTTTGAGTCAGCGACCACATTTATGAAAATGTAACCCAAGCTGGGTGTAAATATAGAAAGCACTCTGCAGCTTTTATTTGCCTGGTGTTCCTTTTATGTTTGAGCAATAATTTAAGTTGCAAATTCATTTCCATCATGAAAATCCTCC
Source organism: Ancylostoma caninum (assembly GCA_037903475.1). Classification (NCBI taxonomy): domain Eukaryota; kingdom Metazoa; phylum Nematoda; class Chromadorea; order Rhabditida; family Ancylostomatidae; genus Ancylostoma; species Ancylostoma caninum. The sequence continues at coordinate 847,799 of JBAJFG010000074.1, forward strand.
CAGCCTTATGGTTTCGGCTGTATGATTGTGATAAAATCTAGAAAAGTGCAATTTCTGAAACTTTATAGCGTGCATTTACTGCTATACAAAAATGTAGAATTTCGCAACGCTTATTCAGCATATGTTCGAAATTCTTCTTGCCTCTCTCAACATATCCATAATTTTTTTCTTTCGACTCCGCCTCCTAAAAAACCGAGGATGTACTGTAATACATATCTACTTTAGCGCAGACCCCCCACCCCACCACCGTCACGTCAGTGGGTTGAGTGGGTGGCTGTTACTTTCTGCCCCACTCACTTTGCCTGCCGCCAGTGGACGATTTGGCATACGTGCTATGTGCTGCGTTTAAAGAGAACGTTCACCACTCGACGGTGAGTGCTAGTAACGATGATTTGCAGGTGGCCCTCAAAGCGAGGCCGATAGTCGACGCCTGAGGGTTGGCGAATACACTCACTTGTGACTATGAAACCGTCATCGAGCATCCTCACGGTCTCGATTACAGCAAAGTTGTCTGGACATGAGTGCCCTGCTGGATATGCGAATCTGAGAAGTCATGCCGAGTGAGCATCGAAGAGTCGGTGTTTGATACTGTGTCATGCTTGGCCATAAGAGTTGTCCAGATTCTATAAGATTGTGATGAGAATTGATTACAAGAATTTTATTAAACAACAAGGTTAATGTATAGCAAGTAACACGCTGGCCTCCAAATCCGTTCGAGCGAGCGGGGCCATACAGAAGGGCTATTATCTGACGACTGTGGCTGGTGACGAAAGCTTTTCGTTACATACAGTAGCGAGCAAAAAGATTGCAACTTTTGGTTTTTCATCTGCAACTCCTTTCAAAGTAGAGCATGGAGGAATAAATTTTTGTGGGAGTTGTAAATACTCATAGGAGATAGAAACAAGTTAAAACCGCCTTATTCCATAGACTTCTTGTTATTTTAAGAAATTTTTTTCTCGCAGAAGTCGAAATCTTGGCGCCAACCTGAATGTCTAACAAAATAAAGTCTATCGTTGGTATCTGACCACGTATTGGTTCCTTGGTGTAGAATCAACCCGTACACGCTAGAAAACTTGCGTGTATTGACCACTTGTTGACTTCTGCGAAGACTATTTGAGATGGATCCAGCAGTGATCCTCTATGGATGTTTCTGTCAGCACGGCTCCTTCTTCCAGTTCTGATTGGAAGGGATAGATGCTGCCAACTTTTCTATAGGTTTAGTCGCAGGTGTTCGGCCTGAATGCAGTGCATTGCTTCCTCGGAGTTCCGAAATATTCCGGGTGGTTTCAATGCAGCCAGTTATGTACATCACGAAAAATAAAGTTTGGAAATTTTTCTGTCTCGGGGAGAAGGACACCGGGAAGATCCCATAAGTGGTGAGAATGCACCAGGATTCCTGGAATATTGTCAAGTACATGAAGATTCATGCTGCCTTGGATTTGATGAGGTAAGTCTCACAAAGGATTCCAGATTCACTGTGAAAATTCGTGTGTGAGGCAAGAGAACACACACTCGTGCTAATGACCAGCATTTTCCACTTAGAGTAGTCCTGCTTCGAGAAATATGAGGCGATGTGAATCTTCATGTACTTGACAATATTCCAAGAATCCCGCAGCATCCTTACCACTTATTTATTTATTTATTTATTTATTTATTTATTGAATACACCACAAGGGTGTGCCACCAGAAGGATAAGGGATGCTTTAGGGTTAGTAACAAATCAATTGAAACAGAAGAAAAAAAAACGTACTTATGGGATCTTCCCGGTGTCCTTCTCCCGGAGACAGAAAAATTTCCAAACTTTATTTTCCGTGACGTACACAACTTGCTGCACTGAAAGCAGCCGGAATATTTCGGAGATCCGAGGGAGCAACCAACTGCATCAAAGCCGAACACCTGCGACTAAACCTATATGGGCGTTGGCAGCATCTATCCCTTCCAATCAGAGCTGAAAGGAGGAGCCGGGCTGACAGAAACATCCATAGAGGATCACTGCTGGATCCATCTCAAATAGTCTTCGCAGAAGTCAACAAGTGGTCAATACACGCACGTTCTCTAGCGTGCACGGGTTGACTCTGCACACTCTGCACCAAGAAACCAACACGTGGTCAGATACTAACGATAGACTTTATTTTGTTAGACATTCCGGATTGTGCCAAGTTTTTCTCTGCTGTGGGGGGAGCCACAAAGGATGCTTTACCTTGAGTTCCTGAGCAGTGACATCACAGTAATGAGCGATATCTGCGCTACTCAATTCCGGACTTCGACTTCTGCGAGGAAAGATTTTCAAAAAAAAAGTAGATGGTTCATGGAATGAGGAGTTTTCAACTTATTCCTATCTCTTATGAGTACTTACAACTTCCACAAAAATTTAGACCTCCATGCTCTGCTTTAAAAGAAGTTATAGACGAAAAACCAAAAGTTGCAATCTTTTTGCTCGCTACTGTATCTATCAAAGCGGCGTAACGGACTGAGTCCCAGACATATCCTTCCGTAACGCAGCGGCACTCATAGATACTGGAGAGAACGACATAGAGCAGCGTTAATGGATCCCGTGTCACTTCCAAAACAGTCAAAAGCAAACTCGCCCGGGAAGGTTTTTCTCTGCTAAGTGGGGAGCCACAAAGCATGCTTTACCTTGAGTTCCTAAGCAGTGACATCACAGTAATGAGCGATATCTGCGCTACTCAAATCTCAGTTTACAGGCGCCATCCGTAAAAAAACGCCCGAAAAGAGCAAATGTTTATCTTCTGTAAAATAATGCTCAGGCGCACCTTGCAAGCGCTCGTCGTGAGAAGCCTCAGGATCTCGGTTGAGAATTTCTACCACACCTTCCGTATTCGCCAGACCTGGCGCTGTCGAAATGTCATGTTTTCCTGGCCAAGAAAACATCTAGAGTCGGGTCCAATGATATGATAAGGGTGCGCCGGTGTCCGAAAGTCAGAAAACGTCTAGAGTCGGATCCAGGGGTGTGATAAAGGTGCGCCAGCGTCGAAAAGTGGGAAACGCCTAGAATCTGTTCCAGTGATGTTGTAGGGGTGCGTAGGCATTAAAAAGTGGGGAAACGCCTAGAATCCTGTCCAACGGTGTGATAAAGGTGCGTGGGCACTTAATAGTGGCTTAAATGTCACGCACGGGTCCACAACTGCGGGAGTGGCATGCCAGCGCTCAGTGAAAGGGAAAATACAAAGAATGCGAGACGAGCGAAGCGAGCTACGTTAGCGGGACGATTAGGCTGGTATATCATCAAATGAGAATCTGCTTTGATGAAGAAATCTATTTCCAAAGAATTCATTGTGAGTGTAGCAGAACTTTTTCGCCAACCCACTATTATCATTCGCAACTCCTTGATATAATACAAAGTATTGAAAACGTACATCTGTAAACGCGGGCAAATACTCGATTTATAATATCGTGGGCATTACATGTACGGTGAATGAATCGTACTGGTTGAGCTCTAAATCTATTTTCACTTATGCATAGAAAAAATGAACGGTTGGTTACATTTTTACTTCCGCGCGAACATGTTGCGTCAATGCTCAAAAAACACTTGGTTACATTTTTAGTTTCGCACGAACAGGCTGCATCAATGCTCAAAAACACTTGGTTACATTTTTACTTTCGCACGAACAGGCTTCGTCAATGCTCAAAAACATTTGGTTACATTTTTACTATCGCACGAACAGGCTGCGTCAATGCTCAAAAACACGTTAGAATAGCGAGTGTGTAGGCAGATGATTGAAGCTGGGGCTGACATTTTCGATTCGATATTATGCACTTCCCTTCAGACGGACTGTTATTATTGTTTTGTTATTATTATTGAAGGAGGAGGTTGGGGAAGCGTTTGGAAGAACAATGTGGAATTAACTCTACACTCATCACATCATTGCCTTGCTTATTTATAATAACCGGGGTCAAGCATGACGATAGGAAAAACCGACCCTCAATAAGACCCTCCCCCCTATTCCCTCGTCCAACCTCCACCTTTTCACGACCCCACCCCTCCCCCCTGCTCCCACATGTTTTCTCTGTACACTGAACAGTTTCAAGAAAGAATACACAAAAGAAACACATTAAAAACCAAAAATTGGAAATAAAACAACCTTGAAGTCGATATGCATCTTTTCTCATCCGATCGGACATGAGTGCTAGCAGGATCGATCATGTCATTACGTGTCAAAACGGGACTGGTTGGCAGCGCATGCAAGGAATCGGTTTCAGCGTTGGCATTTGCGCGCCCATGCGTTCGATTCACGGCGCCTCCAAGAAATTTTTGCACGCGTTGGAACGGCTTCAGGATTTAGTGTAGAGTAGAGAGGACTTAACGGTTTGAAAATGAAGTGAGAGAAGCGAAATCGATCGATTACACATGCGAGAATTCGCCTACAGGTGACGCCAGTTTGTGAAAAACTAGGGTTATTTAGACCTCGTACTGAGGTCCTCTGACATGAAATCAGCAAATGCTTTTCTACATTTCGATAGAGGACGACCAGCTCTATCTTTCATCAGAGTTTCAATTTTCTAGATCTTTATATATTTTTGGGAGCTCGATGGGAATTCCGTGGGAAATTCGGCGAATTTCCCATCGATTTCCAATCTAAATTGCGGGAAAACGAGCGAAATTCGTGGAGCCAGATTCTGTACTCAAATGGGAAACTTCCTCATCTAAAACTCATAGAGGAAAATTTTTCGTGATATCTGCAAATTGCTTCTCAGTGGTTTCCCAAAAAGATTTGTTCCATTTTCACCGTCTGTTGAAATAGCGAGATTTTCACTTCCTCAACTCCTATGAAGACAGTTTGCCTTTTACCAAAATTTCACTACCTTCACGTGATAGAACTCCAAGCATTTGATTCTTCATCCCCATTATCGCAGCCCAATAACTGCCCCTGCTTGCGTGAGCTAGATGGGGAATTCCCCCTCGGAGACCCGGAAATTTAAAAAATTTCCCATCGAGCTCCCAAAAGCATATGAAGCTCCAGAAAATTGAAACCCAGGCAAAAGATAGAGCTGATCGTCCTGTATAGACATATAGAAAAGCATTTGCTGATTTTGAGTCAGTAGACTTCAGCACGAGATCTAGGTCACCCTACTTTTCCAAGTTCTGACGGGCCCTGCAGGCGAATCCTCGCATGTGCAATCGATTGATCTCGCACCCACACTCTATTTTTTAACATTTCCACCCTCTTTACTCCACATTTGATTCTGAAGTGACTCCGACCAGTGCAAAAATCTATTGAAAGCGCCGGGAATCAAAACCTTGGGTGCGCTGAGGCCGATTTCTCTCCTACGCTGCCGCACAGTCCTGTTTCAACACGTAATGACGTGATCGTTCTTGCTGGCAAGGGCCGACCGTCATTCGTCATAATGTCATAGAACAATCATGAATTGTTCAATTCAATTCATTCAATGTTCAAGCAACCCCTCTACTTACCCCACCCCCAGCTCTCCAATACGATCCCCCCCCCCCCTTCACAGCCCCCTCCCATACGACCCCCTCCTGGGAAATTCCCATCGGACGCTTGACACCCTGATAATAACATCTGTAGAACTAGCAGTAACCCTTATCTCTTTTTCAGTGTCATGTAGACAAAGGAAACTCCAAGTGACAGTGTGCAAGGGACAGGAACGCGGTGTGGCGTGGCACTCGAGTTGTCTGCTGCTGGCAAAAGCAAACAACCCAGAGCCACATGCAGGAACTCCATGTCTCTGCCCGAGAGAGCCGCTCCGCGATCCCGCCTCTTACACACGGCCGTTGGGAGCAGGGGTGTGCGGAAGTAAAATTTTAAATCCCGTAAAACGTAAAACGGAAAACGGAAGGCCAAAAATGGGCGGAAAACGGAAAGCGTAAAACGGAAAACGGAAAATTCCGTACACCCCTGGTTAGGAGTCCCCTGTTCTGTCCTCCTCAAAATGATAGACAGATTCTGTGACTGCAGAAACGCGGTGGGGCAGGGCGATGGATGCGAAGAGAGTATTTCCCAAGTGAGAGGGTCAAGTAGGTCCCGCCGTGATTCTGCTGCCACGACACAGTGAAACCGCACGCACAATCAGTCTATCATTTCGACAAGGACTGTATGTACGTGCTATCGCTTATTCATATCTCGTCTTACCGCATAGTATTGTATTTACCATGCAAGTGGTACCATGGGACAGCTACATGTTACTTTTTTCATTTCTCGACGACACTGTATTCCAAGTTAGCGTAATAAGACCGATTGCATAAACGTCATCGTTCCGAACTTCGACTGTTAATAAAGGATAAAGTGGTCGGCGTTAATCAATCCCGTCACGAGGGATGCGCCACGCATTCGACTTCATCTGAGCATCGTAGAGGCGTTGAATGCGTATGTGCCCTGTACAATGACTTGCGGGGGGCACCCGATGTACCAAATCAGTGCTTCATCCTCCCAGACTCCTCTGGTACCAATTTACCGACCCCGGAGGGATGGAAGGCTTGGTTGGCCTCGGGCGGGATCGAACCATCGATCGTGTGCGTGCGCAGCGAGCCTCTTACCACTGCGCCACACGCGCCCACGTCGTGACACACAAACTTCGACTGTTACCAGCGAAAATGCATTGCGAAAATAATCAAGCCATGCCGCTGAAAATCGAAAAATCAGAGGTTCAAAAATCCTCTGAGCTAGTACGGTTAAGAACAATAAACCGCGTGACAAAATGCGATTCGGGAACTATTTTTTGTTCCCTTGGCACCGAATAAAAGGCCCTATTGATGCAAGCAATCACAATGCACCTCGATAACTTTCAACTGGTGAGTTCTTGATGAATTTTGGTGGCTGTCGCACTTCGACTTGCTCCTCAGATATTAATTTCGTTGAAACTTACAGCAAGCAATTTAGGCCATTTCCTTGATTACCGCTGCGATATGTTCGCACGTCAGGGCGACCACCGGTAAGCTTTCTCCGAAACTTTCCCCAGGAGTCACGGCTTGCAGCATATGTGCTCTTAAAAGGATCCACCTGAAACCCTAATTCTAGCGTTTGGTTGCAAAAACTCATTGATATCGGATGAATGGAGAGCTAAGGTGCTCAAATTTCACAACGACAACCGCCGAAGACTTGCTCAAGGAACGCTGGTGGATTCAAAAAATGCAAAGATGGATGTAGCAAAAGATATGCAAGAATTGGTGAGTATCGTTCGAAAATGACAGAGTAGTGTATAGCAGCCACTCTTGAATCAAAATTTACTATCCTTTATATTAGCATTACTTGTCCGACAGACTAGAATCCAAATGCGATTGTTGGCCTAGCTCTGAAAACGCTGCTTAGAAGGCGTAATCCCTAACCTCATCTAATCCGCTACTCGATGCAGTCGATAGGAGAGCCTCACAACTGACAACATCGGTTGGCACAGCTGCGCCGTCCGCCCACGCGCACACATTTTCTTAATGAAATGTGCATTTAAGTACTGGGACTGCAATATGGAAGATCAAGCATGGCAAAAAGTGAAGGATTGTCCCACACCGCCAACCACAGTCGGAACATATGGAGTTTCGGAGGAAGTGTGAGTTGTTGAATATCGCTAATGGAGACGAGAGATTCGAATCACCAAGATATGTCAACCGCTAATCAACCGGCTAACCACCCCACATAACCAGGTGCTGATCTTAAGAGTTTCGACTAAAAAGAATTGCAATGCAACTACCGTGACGGAGACCACGTTGAAAGCTTGGTGGAACGAGCTCAGGACGAAGTATGACAAGGCCACTGCGCAAATGAAATATGTGAAGGCAGAGATCCCTCATTTCGGTGTGGTATGGTCACATTACAACCGTTCGCTGTCTGAATAAAAAGAGCGTACAAAAATCGCACCGATTTCCAGATGGCTTATTCAAAATCCAAAGCTTTTGGATGCACTTATCAGCCTTGTAAGGGGAGTCTACATCTAATCTGCGTCTACAACGAAAAGTATGTGCCGTTTTTAAAAGTCTTGTTCTTGCCGATTGTATGAGATCACTCAGTGGGGCTGATCCGAACGAGGTCATTTACGATGCTGGTGCTCCCATGTGCAATTCCTGTGCAAACACATGCGCAGACGCTCTTTGTCCTGATAAACTGGAGCCAGGTAACGTTGCTATTTTTCGTGGCAATTAATGTGCCATAAATATCAATTCATAAATATTTAATAGCAGTGGTGGCTTGGAATTCAAAAGACCGCAGAAACGAGGGAAGGAGTATTAGAATTACAGGCAAAACACCATAGATGAGAATTAGCGATGTTCGGCGCAAGTGAATGTGCGAAATTTGAAGCTAAGGAGAAATATCTAGGAATAGGCTTTTTTTTCAGCAAAAGATCTGGATCCTATTTGCGGTCAAGCAAACGTTGACAAAATGTCAGATGATTTAAGAAATACCGCGTTGTTTATGCACAATTACTACAGGTAATGGTATTTTCTCTTCCCTTAATGATTGACGAGCTTTCATCGAGATTAAGCTGACGTTTGTGTTACAGAAGATTGCTAGCGACAGGTTGGGCCAAGGATAAGCAAATTGGTTACGCAAAAACAGCAGCTAAAATGCCAGTCTTGGTCAGAAATTTGTGCGCTTTGCCCTATGTTATGACCTTTTAGAGTTCGAGAATGTATCGTTCCGTGTGGACTTGAACAAGCCACTTCAAAAAATGTTATTTAGAAATATAGCTGCCAACTTGAAAATGCTGCGACGACTTACACTGCGACTTGTCCTACTGCTACTGAAAATGCTAACGGTGCAGAGAATTTCTGGGACGGCAGCTATCTGCTTTCCAAGGAGGATGCTGTCAAGGAGGTATGCTCAGATACTCTAAAAACTCTCCATGGTCGTCACTGAAGCTTTGGGTTTAACCAGGAGATCCTAATCATGACAATACCATAATAATGTAGAATGGATGGGAATAAATATGGGAAACAAGTATCAGCATTGAGGCGGTAACAAAACCGCAGATCCGCTTTCTGCGAAGCTGTATAACTTCTACCTACTCAAGAGAACAGCTATTTTCTTTGAAACGAAAACGGTATCCACATAAGAACGACCTAGATCTTTACGTGGTCAAGTCATTAGTCCGAACGTTCTGCTTAGCTGACTTCTGAATTTCCGTTCTTCTGTTCCTCTTGGGTGATCCACTGATTTTCTTACAAAATCGTACGTGCGTCATCAATCATTTCTATTCCCACGATCAGCTTTCGGGAACCCAGATTATTCCGTTTTATATGAAAATTACACGTCGTAATGGAAGAAATGTACAGTAGCGGTGCTCTCAAAAAGATATAATCAGCTCATTTTGACAAGAGGATTTTCCGCTATACCTCGCCTCTGGATTGAGCTATCCGAAGGGAATTTGGAGTGTTTTTCAAGCTGTATGGGTGCCTCCTAGCAGTAGCGTAGCGTGCACAGAGGCCCATATCTAGTGGCATCATTGAGCCTAAACTTCAATTTCCCGGCTTCCATAGATTTTTCGTAAGATCTTCAGTACCACTTTCTGAGATAAAGAGTCGTTACGGGCTAAAGACATATTTGCTCAATTTTTTCCACCAGATGCTGTGGTTGCACTTTCCTTCCTGCTCAAGTGCAAGCACCAAACTAAATGAACGAATTTACCAAGAAAAAACTGTTTTATTGTATCTCACTAATAATAACAGCGTTACAGTTCTTATTTGAACATCAGAATAATTTCTAAAAGCTGACGTCGCAGGAATATCCTCCTCGGAATTATTGCTTTTTCTTCCAAATTTTTGAATTATTTTTTACATTTTTATTGGGTTTTTCCCAAACCCACTTTCTCACCTGATGAGGCGAACTACAGAACACGAATTCTTCAGCAATTACTCACTTAAGGTAAGATTCAGAATAATTGCTCTCCCAATCGAAATTAGACGATGCAAACAGACGAGGGACCATCATGTTGTGAAAGCGGTGAATTTGGACTTGGAACGTGATGGCTCTTTTGCGTCAATGTTGTGCAGCGCAAAGAGAGAGAGTACTTCAACCTTCATCACATCTTATATTTTGGCCAAACAGTTCACTCTCAGGTTGAGTTATAATGAAACGGTCAGTCTTTAATATGCCACTGATCTTATCCTACTTACCGCTACTGTTTGTTGTGCGCGTTTACACACCAGGAATGAGCGGATTATCCGTATCCAGTTATCCGTTTTACCGTTATCCGTAGGTTTTGGCCTATCCGTTATCCCCACCGTTATCCGGGCTTCTGGCGCCGGATAACGGTGCAGACAAGGCCGAAATTAGTGGATTTATTTTGTGTCCTAACTTCATATCATTGACCTTCATTGCGAAATAAATGCGGATTCCAAGGTTTGCTGAAGTTTCTAACATTCATTATGCCTGTACCTACTGAATCGCTTCCCAGGCGATAAAGGAATGGTGGAGCCCACTGGAAAAAACTGGCGTTGGCGAGCAGAATGTGTACGAAGCAGGGAAAGGAATCGATAGCTATGCTAAAGTAGGATTTTCACAACATCGAAAGAGATATATCGCATGAGTTACGTACTATATTAGTTTAGATGGCGTACGAAGGAGTAACGGAAATTGGTTGCGGAGTGACCACATGCACGGCTAAAGGCAAAGTGGTGGTCGACTGCCGATACAACACGTACGTTTTTGGGCCATTTAAAGGGGTTATATAAAGTCGCGTCTCCTCAATGAGTTGAGAGTCAACGTTGCTTTACACATACAGGAAACTCCAAACGTATGCAGACAAGGGTCGGGACCGCGGCGCGGCCCTCTTGGGCAGTGACGCAGGCGATGAGCATGCAGACCGCCCGTGTCTCTGCCCCAGAGAGCCGCGCCGCGGTCCCGACCCTTGTCTGCGTACATTTGAAGTTCCCTGCACGTTCCCTGTACGGAACACGAATCTCAAGTTTGAGACCTCGATATCAGCTCTATTGCTAGATATGGGGTAAAACATCCGGGGATCACGGTAGCCATTGGAAAACATGCTCCAACCGACAAAAGCTGCGCGCGTGCATGCAACAATGGAGGCTCGGATAAAGTCCGAGACAAGAGGTGCGCTCCCTCGTTAGCTGGGTCATGTCGCACATCGACCGCATTTCCACACAGGCAGAGGCAGCCATGTCTACAGTATCCGTCTGCCTCTGAACCCTTCATAGCTAGAGAAGACAGCTACTTAGACGTGCAAATCGTTTTTTTTTTCAATATCTCAACGCAAGTGAATGAGTATGATATTCTAGATTAAGCTCTCAACCCTGACTTGATCTTCTGAGTCACAAGGGTATCCATAAGATTCTGGCCTAGACCACTTACTACAGATTAGCCATTGCAGTGAAACTTTAATTCAAGCAAACATAGATCGTTGTTACAGTGGAGAAGAACCGCTAGAGGATGTCTCTTTCGCTTGAGAAAAGTCTTCAAGACTTTTCGTCTGTTCAACTGGATGACTGTTTAATTGGAGTTTTCCTATCGAGCAACGGGAAGCTTATCTCTGATAACTGTGCAGGACGAACGCAGACCAAACGGCTTAATGGTTTGGGTAGAAACCTTAGCAGCAACGGTTGCCAGTTGCTGCCATCCTCCCCTCGATTGCTGCTCAATCTGTCGGCTCTTTAGCAGCACTTGCTGAGGGACGGCAGCAATCAAGGGGAGGATGGCAGCAACTGGCAACCGATGCTTTTCTACCTGAACCATAACGCCGTTCGGGCTGCGTTCGTGCTGCACAGACAAGACTGAAGAATCCGCTCAGACCGTCGCTCTGTCGACAGTAGTAGTCCGTATACACTGTCAACAGTGGATTTTGTGGTTGTGGTTGCATAGGTGAATAGGCTATTGGCATCCCAGCATCAAAAGTTCCCAACAGCTTTGAATAACCTCGTCTTTCCCGGTCCACATTGCGGTGTCCGCATATTCTGAACACTTTCAACGCTCTTCTGCCGCGCGCGACGTTTCTGGCTGCAAGGCTCGGTTCGGGAGACCGCCTACATTAGGTGGTAACAGCTGAGGCCGATATGGACAGCTCTTTCACGACACCCGTAGTCGTAGGTGCGAGCGACGTGCGAGAGAGGTGCGAGGAAATCTCTTGACGATGCGCACCTCTTGACGATGGGCACAGACTCACTGGGAACTTGATTAAAAAATAAGAGGCGAAGTGGTGATTAAAACTGAGCACTTTTCTCCTTAACATTCCACTATAGACAGAAAAAAACCGTCAAATTTGGCGAAAATTTCATTTTATTGAATCTCGAGAATAATGCAAGCGGCGAAAATTTCCTGTGATCACCTGAATGCCTGTTAGTAGCACAAATTGGAGAAAAATCCACTTCCATTGTGCATGCTTTCTGCTTGTAATCACTATGGATCCTTTTCCTCCAATTCTTAAGCCATGTTGACGACCCTTTTTGTCCCCTGAGGTGAAACACTGCGCATCAAAACTGCTATAGCAAAGACCTGCTATCGCGCACCAATATCTCGAATAAAATCACATTTTACCTCGATTTACTAAAATGATGTAAAAGCGCGACGAAAATATTTCCAAAAATATTGCATTTTGAGCTCTAAACACGGAGAATGAGCGCAGTTCTATTGAGAAACATTCCATGAGGAGTAGAGTAGAAATAGGAAAGAGAATACTTCGTCCCCTTACGTTCCCGAGTATTGCCCTGATAGCTCATTCCGACCTTGAAATACGAATTTTATATTTTCATCAGTTAATCGCCCGAAATTGACAGCGTGCTGAATATGTGGCCGCCACTATATATACAGCCTAACGAACACTCCGTGAAACCTTCCCCACCCTATCAAAAGGACCACCGGCCCTTTGAATATGAATTTTTTCTACGACACCACAATAGACAGCATATAAGGCGCGCGGTATGACGTCATTCGAGAGCATAGACACCGCAAATCCGCAAACGCCGCGTCGAAATTGGTCGAATGAAAGCGTTCGTTGTGGGATCTTTGTTCTTCAGATTTTTCTATAGTTTTTTTTAAAGCGTCGCCATGGGCTACGAATCCAATACAATCTCGAGAAATGGAATTTTGCCCGAACCTTGCCTTTAAAAGTTACGCAGACAAATCTGCCCATCGCAAATCGTAGTAAGACAGAAAAGGACCTTAAGGTCATACATATTCTTATATTTCAATAATATGAGTATTGTGCTTTTTCATTGAAAATGTGCTTTGTAACTTCCTTGTTAATTTTCCATAGGGATATGCTTTCGTTTGAAAGAAATTACTTCAGTAGCTTCAGTCTTTTATAGGTATGGTCTATTAGCTCACAGAAGGCGCCTGATCTGACTTTGTTTGCAATTACGACTTTGCCTGCAGAATGCGTCTGAAAGGGTATTTTAGCGGATGGCAAGGGGAAACATAAGAATGGAAGGAACCACACCATATGGATATCAAAAAAGTGCAAAAAATAGATCAGTTAGCCGAAAAATGATGAAGTCGTAGTTGCGGACAAAGTCGAATCGGGCGCCCTCTGTGAGCTAATAGACTGTACGTAGCTAATGGATCTCATAGTGGTTCACACATTTTATGCGGCTCTTTTCAGCTTTGTTCCTGATGGTGACCAGATCTACACAACTGGTGTCCCATGCAAGGGAGGATGTAATGGAAAAGGCTGTTCACCTCTTGGAGGATTGTGTCAACAGTAACCATGAAACTCCTTATTCACAAATCGTTCCCTCTATTAGATAATTTCGAGTGGTGATGTTTTATATCTTCCCTACTATTGCATACTTTGGGTTCAGATGGGAATAAAGATAGCACCTCTGTTTTGTAGAATATTGCTTTTAAAAATGACAGGCGTAGAAAATGGTCACAGCTGTTTTACATCAGCTATAGCAGTACATAGTTCTAGGAATTCAGACCTGGCTCGGTAACGACGGCTCAAATGTAGTGAAAAAATAGATAAATGGTCGAAAAAGCTGGTTTCCGTCACCACATGCATAACTCTCGTAACTTAACAATATGCTGCCACTTATTATGTCCCTCATATGCTATAGTTGTCTTGCGTTAATTGAGAAGTTAAATGAATTGGAATGCTAACAAACGATTTCCTTTTTCCAATCTGAAAATTTGCCGACAAATATGGTGAGATCCTACATTTGCACCCAGTAATTTATTCTGGATGGAACACCTTCCAGTGATGATGTGAATGTATTAAATTACTCCAAACCTCGAGGAAGGTGATGACGTAAAACATCTTCAGAGTGGCGACTGGACTACCGGAACTCCTCACACTATTCGAAGGCTCTAATTGCTTTTTACGAAAAAGTTGCCGCCATTTTGCATCGCAATTTCTTTGAGTTTTGTACCTAGGGAGTATGGCTTCTTGCAATTTGTCGAAGTTCAAGAGGCAGCCAAAGCTGACCGTGATTCCTGAGAAGAATAAAACGCTGAGCACGAGGGAGCTTTCAACATTGACTCTTCAACTGCAGACAACATGGTTTAGGATCTCGGCAAACCTTCTGCAAAGCCACCTGACTTTGGTACTGGATTTGGATAGGAACAGTCTAACCGTCAACAAAAGCACTACACACATTCATATCTCGTATAAGCAAGACGCTCAGCAAGAGAATTGAACCCTAAGGCGTCCTACCTTGTGACCCCACTGTAACGACACTGTTGAAGTGGTCTACTAGCAGCTCAAATGCCTATTTATATTTCGGCTATCTTGCGCTTCTTGAAAACGCCTGGATGCCTTTGGACCGGTCTTGAACGCAAAAATATTCTTTTCAATCTCAACCTGACGATTCAATTGGTAAGCCGAAGGCTGGAGGGAGGGCGAGGGAAGGACTATATGAAGTATTATAAAGGGATTACAACGTAGGAGTGGGCTACTAAAAAGCAACGAATGGAACCGATGCTGGAAGGAGCTTATGGATTGATGTCTGTGGATTTGTTCCCTGTGAGTAAGCTTCTTGCTACAATATATGGAGAAGGCAAGTTATGTACGTATTTGAATTCCAATGGCATACAACCTTATCTATTTATGAAGCGCTCCAGGGTGGAATTTGAGCTTTCTGCTCATCCAAAGTGGGCAAGTTTAATGCGCTCGATTTGGTGAATTAAAAATCAATATCACTACTGGTCATCACAAAACAACATTAATTGATGGCATAAATCTGCCTGTTTTTTTTTCTTAATCGAAGAATTCTTCCATTGTAGGAAGACCTGCAAACGTCGATTTCCCTGAAGATGTTCATGAATCTCGGCCCTCTCAAATGGGAATGGGAGAGGAAGGAAAGCGTTGAGATTCACCAAAAAATAAATATGAAGCTGCAGATCCTAATTGTTGAGAAAAACACTGGGTGACTTAGACCTAAGTGTTGTCGGTTCCGCAACTGGGTAAACTGTTATGCTGCTTTGTTAGGCTGCCGATGTGTTGATACCGTTGCCGTGTGACAATGAGACGACGTCATGTTTTCGCACCTGCTCATCACCTATATATGGTATCGAGGTTGGAACTCCTGCCATACGAAATCCTATAATGTTGTTTCTCTGCTTTTTCTTGGCTACTTTTTCCTGTTTGGTTCTGGCTAAAGAGGATTGCGAAAAATCGACGAGAGAAGACCGATGTAATGAGATCTTCAACAACATTGAGTACTGCAATCAGGAGACCTATCGACCGCAGCTGATGGTGCGTATTTTTTAGAATTATTTGAGCCATCTTTGGAGTTCTGTGACTTGCAAGACATGTTTTCAGGACTGCTTAGTAACCTGTGGAAAATGTGGTGCGTTCTCATGTAACAATCCTCTACCAGAAACATCATTGAATTGCACAGCGCTGGCTTCTCAGTGTAATTCCACTGTTTGGGAGCGATTTATGAAGGTGTTGTCCCACTATTCTTTAGAGTCACCATGATTTTATCCATGAAGTACTTTTCCAGGAAAAATGCCCAGCTACGTGCGGAAAGTGTGACGTGAAAAATGCTAACTTATGCAAAGATGCTAGTGATAGTATCGTATGCTCAACTATGGTGGTAAGTAGGTGCTACTGAGCTCCTATACGTATATAACTTGCAAGATTCAGGATTTTCTGGTTGAAGAGACCTTAGAGAGATGTCTCCTCCCGTTGTACTAGCCGAGCGTTAGTCGGTTGTGATCGTGGGGTAGCTATTCACAAACATAATTAAATACACTGATACAAAAACCTCATTTATTATAGAACTTTGGCAAAGGATATGTAAATCCTGGGTAGCAGATTCAGATTTTTACCCTATCGAAAAACATGAAAATAGTGTGTCCTGAGTGGCAAGCGTCATGAAATTCTAGGAATGAGAGGTGATCTAGTCGGAGAAGGGGAGGGGGAGGGGGAGGGGGTTCGTGATGTTAAAACTTCCTGGAGCTGCTTCCTGATAAATGACATTTTTCAGCAGTTTTGCAATTCACTCGACTACTACGATCAAATGACCGAACAATGCGCTTCAACCTGCAATCGCTGTCCCGGCAGCGGGCACAATGGTGAGGGCCTTGACTCCAGAGATGGAGGTACTACCTATAGTACCACATAGGTGGAAGCGATGAGCACTGTCCAGGTGGCCCTTTAGAGTTTAGAGCACTGTCTCACCTCAGAAGTCGTTCTGGAGATTCGAACATTGACAGAACTTAATGAGCTGCCAGATAGAACAAGGCGCTTCCATCAACCTAATACATGACAGATAATCTGTGCCATTCTTCGCTAAGGAACTAAGCCAGAATCTACCATGAGGTACCGATGTTGAACTCCGCATTCTCAGGTACCTGCACGGACTTCGCGCACGACTGCACGGCACGAATCGCATTGTGCAACAATCCTAATTATGATGGGCTAATGCATAGAGCTTGTGCTAGGACCTGCAACAAATGTGGAGGATGCTATGATGCAAGCACCAAGTGGGTTCTATATCAATAATTCACTACATAGTGGTTTAGCTTATATCTGACAGCGTGTATACTGTCTATGCCTATAAACTCGGCATAATCAATGACATTTAGATGCAAGTCATGGGCAGCTCACGGTTTCTGCACAAGTCCTGAGTACGATCGTAGCATAAGGATGAGGCACTGTGCGAAAACATGTAGATTATGCTAAATGGTCCATATATTAGGTCATCAAGTGTTAAATATCCGGTTTTCTCAGGTGACTAGTTTGGGAGTCGGTATATTCGACGTTTCACTTGATATCATCTCGATTTTCCTTTCATTGTAAAGACACCTCCATCCTCTTTCAGAATCACATCCTTGCTTTTTGATCAGCTTCTTAAGTTTTCCTTGAGAGCAGCTTTTGTTAAAGTAGTCGAAGGACAAAAAATCGAGTCATTTTTTGGATGTGGCGCAGCATTACAACTCGAAACATCGATGAGATGTTTGCAGAGGGGGTGGCAAAAAATGAAGAAAGATCAATGATTCAAGAAATCCTTTCTTGGTCATATAAACCTGAAAAGTGATTCCTGATGAACCCAGATGACGGTGAGCTGTAGTGAGAGCGGATAGGTGTCGAACAATGCCTGCATAAGTAACGGAGTCTCCTCGATAACCCAGACTAGTTCACAACTCCCTCCTGGGGTTAACTTTTTGCTTGTAAGAAAAAAATTTTTAACATGGCGTTGAAAATGTCCTCCCGCCACTTGCGCTTCTTGTTTCTAAGCTGTTGGCGCGACCTACTGTTTTATGGGAGGCTAATATAGAAGCACGTCCGAGCCACTCACACCGCATTTTATTTGAGAAGCAACACTCAAAACCTCACTTAAAATCGGACATCTCATATCTGATGAAAATTCGGATAGTTCATACTTGAAGACCTGGTAGATTTTGTAATGCATTAAGAGGTTGTCTATTGTACTTATTGTCACAATAAAAGATTGTTTACTTGTTCGTAGCTACAGCGACTTGTAAATTTCATGGGAATAATCGCTTCTTCCCAGCCGGTAGGCTTCGGAGAAGAAAGCAGTCGGCAAGAATGTTGAGGGAGCACTGAGGCTCTGCCTACAATAGACATGGGCCTTTGCCACAGTCGCCAGCGACGGATATGCACGATGCTGTACCCCATACAAACTCCACGAGTGTGTTACTGTGGTATTGAGATGTTCTCGATTGCCACACATTTTCACACGTATTCGCAGCGTTCCGTCACAGTCCTTAGCCAAAATCTCCTTCCGAATTTGTATCCGTTACCATGTAATACAATGTATCTAGGTTATTCGTGTGTATCCGCGAACTTTCCTGGTGCTACTTTAGTCATCTTGCAAAGGACCCTAAATTTAAAGTGGAGTGTACGTCATCACTAACAGCATTAATAGTTTAATTGATAATAATAGTGCATCTCTCGTTTTTCACCTCTGCGAAAATCTGCTATGTTCAGATGTTTCTCTAAGAGAGGTACACTGTGGCTCAGTTGGAATGCCAGATTATGGGTCTGCTATCTGCTAAAAGTGTGGGCATGCCGGGAAGCGGTTATGCCGATGGAGGAGAGGTCCGCTCTCACCCAATTGTGAGGAGCTAGAAGATGCTGGCTCGCGGATGGAGGGATCCACTGTGGCCCAGGTGTGAACAACGTCAAGATACGGATTTACAGATGAAGAAGGTGTCCAATGTGGCTGATGTTTGAGGAACACCAGAATGTGGGTCCACTGCTTTGGTCGAATTATGTGGAAAACGCCAAGGTGTAGATTCACTGACGGAGAATGGAGCGCTTGCGCCCTGTAACTCGGAAAACGTGCTAGGATATGGGTCCGCTGCTTTATCCACTCGGCCGTTCGTGCTTCTAATCTGCTTCAATCTGCTGATGACTTCACCTTCATCAGTTCTGTACTTTGGTCATCCGACCCTTCCGACCGGCCGGAAGGCTGGAATGGTCGACCAGCCGGCCGATAATGGGCTGCTGCCCAGCCTGTAGATGATAATGAGTCGGGCACCGGCCGGTAACCAACCTGGCCGGTGATGGGCTGTTGCCCGGCCGGCTGGCAACGACTAGTCGATCGGGCCGGCTGGTTCAAGGTCTGAGTAGTTGTCAAGAATTCTAAGAAATGATCAAACATTATCATGAATTGCCTTCATTCTGCTCAGTGCCAACTAATCGAACCTGCTCTGTAATGAAGAATTGTGATCTGCACTTAGTTTTAGTTCTAGGGTCGTTGATATTTTCCGGGCAGCTAACGCATTTTCTTCGCCTCACCTCCTCTCCTCAGACATTGATGGCTAATTATCCCGCGATGTCTTGCTCACTTTGCGTTGGGTCTGATTCAATCTTGTTTTTTTCATATGCAAGCTTTATAAGCTCATCTCTACCGACGACTCTAAAGAACTTAGGATTCCCTGCCATTTTATGAAGACATCCTCCGCAAATGCATCAATGATGACATTGTGCTGTGACTATGCTCAAAATGTCAAATCGTTTGGTGTCACCCTAGTTGCTTTGCCTGTTGCCCTGTTTATCATTTTTAACAATCTTGATTTGTGGCTCACCAGGACACCACATCTTTTCTACGCTTCGATCTTTCACGCTGACTCAAAAGCAGCACCCGTCGACTCCGAGTTACGCCAGTAGTGACTGATGCAGTGCTGTCACACCTAAATCTTGAACAAACACCAAGAATCGTGATTCACCTCCGAAAAAATTCGAACCGCAATACGAGCACTGCTCTCTTGCACGCTATCGCGCTGCTGCGACATGCCATCTAACAAAAGACATGAGCCGTGACTTCCGCGAAGGGGGACTCACCGGTGTCAAGTGGAATGCATTGTAGGTCCCTCAGAGGTCCGGAATCCAGAAAAAAAAACAAAAGATTTGAGCGGGTGCTGCGTTCGAGGATCACACCCTGGGCTTTAGTTTACGATTCGTGCGACACTGGAGTCGTGCCTAGTTACATTGGCGCACTTACTTCGGAGACTAGATGAAAGACTCCTGACTCAATGTTCATTCCTATGCTTCTGACAGCGCTTCAAAATATTGTAATTGAAAGTTTTTACATTGTCTTTTTGAGTAGTTGCGATGACATACAGTGCCACTGTGAAATATGTCATGGTCCTAACACTGCCAGCCAGCTCTCGTTTATCATAACATTGAACGCCAACCGACTTTACTAACTCGGCTGCACAAATAAATATCATGTTTGATATTAATTGGCATTTTATCAGTGTGTGTTTGTGCAAAAGAACCAGCCCCCGCCGGAACGAATCTAACTACATTGCGGTGTTCAGCGGGGTCGAGTTATATACGAAAGATGTGTAAATTCTTATTTTTAGCTTAATTAACAGGCGGTTTGGTCCAATTTTGAATATTCCTAGACTTTGCCAGTTCAAAATGGATAAAAACGAACCGGAGGTATAAGAGGTAAGGATCGCTGCCAAACGGAGCTCTCGAAGATGTGCCCAATATGAACTGGCGATGTGAGTGATAGCGATAGTGGAAACGATGCCCATCGATAGCCACGCCACATCAGCTATCAGCTCTCTCACGTCTGAAGTCTCCTCATTCACTTTATCCATGTGGCGATCGCCGGCGGTCGTGGCGATCGCGGTGACAGGCGGCTGTGGTGGATGGCGATCGCCACAATTGGTGGCGAAGTCTGGGGATACTCCTTCGTCCCTTGGAGGAGCAAAAGTTGTTTATATCACAAAGGAAATGAATGAGTCTTGTTGTTTATTCAAGGACAATTTATACTGGATACGTGCGGCTGACGCGCGTCTACATGATGAAGAATAGGGCCTAGTCGCATCGCAGTCGCAGCTCAGACGCACGCGTTTACGGCTTCTTTACGGCCGCCGCGCGTTCTCTTCACTGAGGATGTGCATACCGCGTTGACCGGTCTTTATGAAAAATCCTTTGCAAATAGATGTGTGCGTCTGACGCGCGACTCACGCACGCAGCTACAGTGGACGTCAAAGGCGGTGGCCCATCCGCGGCCTCGAGAAGTACGCAACCGCGCCGCGCGCGTTGTAAAGGACGTTTTCTGCTGCTGTTATATTATTTCTAGCAGCTTTTCTATACGATTTTAAGGATATTCGAACAAATCGGGAAGAAAGCGACTAGAAATAGTATTCCATGCATATGCAACAGATGACACCGTTTCCGGCGCGTGCGGCGCGGTCGCGCTGCGTCTTTCTCGAGGCCGCGGATGGGCCACCGCCGTTTACGTCCGCTGTAGTATAAATTGCCCTTATCTGTAGAAGGAGTCGACCCAGATAGACGTGCAACAGCAAGGACAGTGAAAAAAATATGGAAAACATGTTACTGCCACATATGAAAGGGATGGGTTGGCCTCGGGGCTATTAAGTCGCTCTAGCTACCGAGCGCGTCCACCGTGTGGCGGATGGTGGTAGGGAGAAATCCCCGCGGACCATGAGCGATCCTATTTTGGCCTACGTTTCGCAGGCGGGCGTGGGGGTGGCACCTCACGACCTATAAAATGCTTGCCAGAGAAGGTCGGCCAAGTGGGAGAGGCGAGTCGGGACCGCCTCTATAAACAAGGTCCCCGCCCCGTGGTATGAGGTTGGCACGGTGACCAAAGCAACCTCTTCTTCTTCGTTTTTCCAGCGTCAGGCCCAGGTTGACAGGCCGGCTGATGGAGACCAGTGTCACATAAATATGATAGGTTCAATGTGGAATAGAGTAAAGGCTAGGACGTCACCCGGAAGTGACCTGCAGGAAGCCCGCCCGCCTCCTGTGGTTAAAAAGCGAGGGCTACCGAGGGGCGAACGACCTCGGCTAAAGACGTTAGTTCGGGTCGGGTCCTTCAACATCGGAACTCTGACCGGTAAGACGAGGGAGATCGCAGATTTCATGAAACGCAGGAGGATTCACGTTCTTTGTCTGCAGGAGACGAGATGGAAAGGGTCCAAAGCTAGAGAGATCGGAGACGGCATTAAGCTGTTCTATCACGGACTTGAGACAAGAAGGAACGGGGTGGCAATAGCAATATGTGGGCCCCTAAAAGAACATGTTTCGTCTGTGAATCGTGTTAGCGACAGGATAATTTCCCTTCGTATCGCTACCGAGGACGGCTTCTGGACAGTGGTGTCCGTATATGCTCCGCAATGTGGCTGTACTGAGGCGGATAAGGTGGCCTTCTACGATGAGCTCGACGACGTCATTAGAAGCGCTCCTGAAAGTGACTACGTGACGATTGCAGGAGATTTCAATGGTCATGTAGGGCAGGATAGAAAGGGCTTCGAACGAGTACACGGAGGAAGAGGGTTTGGAAGGAGAAATCCGGAAGGTGAGAGAATCATTGAGCTGGCTGAAGCTCATGACCTTGCAATTGCTAGCACTTTCTTCATAAAGAGGGAGTCCCAGAAGGTCACATATTGCAGCGGAGGTCGGCAAAGTGAAATCGACCACATCCTTGTGAGAAGGCACTCTCTGAAAACGATCAAGAATGTGAAGGCTATCCCGGGAGAAGAAATTGCAGGACAGCATCGACCATTGCTAGCGGATGTATGCATGACCTTGCCTAAGCAAACTAAAGCTAGAGTAGAGCCACGCATCCGGTGGTGGAAGTTGGCAGATGGAACGCAGAAGACATTGCGTGAGAAGATTCTAGCTGTCGGTTTGCCGGATCCCTGCGGTTCCATAGACTCTGTATGGGCCAGCGCAGCAAATACTATCCTGACGTGCGCAAGGGATACATTAGGCGAAACTAGAGGTGGAAGGAGAGGAGATAAGGCAACTTGGTTCTGGAATGAAGATCTGCAGAAGATTGTTAAGGCCGAGAAGGATGCTTACAAAGCCTGGCAGAAGACCAAATCGCTCTCGGCACTGATGGAGTACAAATTGAGAAAGAAGGAGGCGAAGGCTGCAGTAGCTCGTGCAAAAAACGCTGCGATGGACGACCTCTACGATAAGCTGGAGAGCCCACAGGCTGAAAGGCACGTATTCCGGCTAGCGAAAGCGCGTCACAGAGCATCCCTAGATGTGACTGAGATCAGAGCTGTTAAGAGCGAAGCTGGGGAAGTCTTGAGAGATCCTGTGGCAGTCAAGGAGCGTTGGAGAGCCTATTTTGCACAGCTCTTGAACAAGGAATTCCCAAGAAAGGAAAAGATTCCCGCGGAACCAGTAGCTGGACCGACGCAGCCTTGGACAATTGAGGAGGTGAGAAAGGCCATCAAAAAAATGAAGGTTGGCAAAGCTTCAGGTCCAGACGGCATCCCAGTGGAAGCATGGAGGTCACTCGGCGAACCAGGCCTTCAGTGGCTGACCAAGTTTTTCAATAACATCACTAGGTCAGCAAAAATTCCAGAAGCGTGGAGGGACAGCATCATAGTGCCGATCTTCAAAAGGAAAGGTGATGTGATGGACTGTGCGAACTATAGAGGTATCAAGCTCATCGCTCATACGATGAAGATCTACGAACGTCTTCTGGATGTGAGGCTGAGAGACATGGTGGAAATTGCACAGGATCAATTTGGATTCGTCCCAGAGCGATCGACAGTTGACGCCATCTTTATCGCCCGTCAAGTGATGGAAAAGTACCGCGAAAAAAACAAACCATGCCATATCGCATTTCTGGACCTGGAGAAAGCATATGACAGGTTGCCGCGTGCAGTGCTTTGGGAGGTGATGAGAGAACGAGGCATCCCGGAATACATGGTGAGGGCAGTCCAAGTCATGTATGATGGATCGACGGCAAGGGTGCGCACTTCACATGGCACAACATCAAAGTTCGATATAACAGTGGGGGTGCACCAAGGTTCAGCATTGAGCCCGTTCCTCTTTATTATGACACTTGACACAGTGGTAAAGCATCTCCTGGAAGGTCCACCATACACACTGCTCTATGCGGACGATGTTGCTCTAATTGCAGATTCGAGAGCAGAACTTCAGCTCAAGATCCAGAAGTGGCAATCAGCACTTGCAGACGCCGGTCTGAGGTTGAATCTGAAGAAAACCGAGGTCATGAGCAGTACACAGGAAGAGGACGTCGTTTCAGACGCAAACGGTATTGCTTTTACACAGGCCAAGGAATTCCAGTATTTGGGTAGCGTCTTGAGTGCTGATGGAACGGTGGATGCGGCAGTTAGAGGACGGATTGCCTGCGCGTGGTTGAAGTGGAGGGAATCAACCGGAATCCTCTGCGATCGAAGGTGCTCGAGGGTGTTGAAAGGGAAGATCTACCGCACTGTTGTGAGGCCGGCAATGATGTACGGCGGTGAGTGTTGGCCAGTTAGGCCTGGTGGGTCCCGCCACTGGTTCTTTCGATGCTAACAAGCCAGGTATGATACACAAGCTTTATTATATGAACAACTTGTCGCCAGTACCACTGCTCTGGCGTAGGCACGAATGACTGAACGGCTTCTGAACAGGCTTCTGTGCGGCTACGATATGTGTGTGATAGGCGACGATGCGGATAGTCGAGCGGCTGGATAGACGATATATAGTAGGCGAGGCGATTACGAGATAAGTGGCGAATATACTGCCGTGCAGGCAGCAGACCCAACAGATGACTAACTGACTGTAACCTCACTCTATGGCCCTTTTATAGCCTCGGTAGTGGACCTAAACATAAACACTTCAAAAAAAACATAAACAACTCTGATCATTTTTGATGCCATTTCATTCACAGTGGATAGCTCAGTGATCGGCTATCCTCACATCTCCGGGGCCCACAAGAGAGTGGTCCCTTCACTCTCTGTTTCCTCTTCTTTTTCAAACCTACCCATGTGCCCATGGCACGTTTCTTCAGACTTTCTTGGTATCTTTCCAAATTCGCTGTCTACTCTTCGGCGTTTTCGGGTATGTCCATGCGTCTCCACGTTCTTGTACTTTATGGGATCAGGCCAGGTGGGCACCCAATGGGTTTTCACGCTCTCGTACCACGTTTTCGCCTTATAGAATCCGAGCGCACCGTAGTGCTCATATGGTATTGTTCCGAGACAACGTATTGGGTTGTCCCATTCGTTTGGTCGGGCATCGCCTCCCAACCATTTGATGTCGATGAAGTCTTGGATAGCTGCTATGGCTGTTTCCACATTTTCTGCAGCTTTTTCCCATTTGGCTGCGATAGAGCTGGCGTGTCCTTCTCGTGGGGCCATTCCTATCGCGATCTGGACGTCGTACATCTCTGTAGCTTTAATCCAGGGCAGCAAAATTTGGTTTGCTCTTCCTTCTACAGAAAATTCTTTTCCAACTATCACTAGGCAGTCGTTGTGTTCTTCAGGAGTGGGTAGACCATCAATTATGTTGTATGTGACTGTGGTTACTTCGTTTGGTAGCCATTTCATAACCTGGCTCATATAGGTGGGTACGTAGAGGGTTTGCCTGCGGCGTCTTTTCTGCCATGGTTCTTCCCATTTTCTTCCTTGTATTAGGCTCAGTGCATGTTGGTACACTGCACTCATCTCTTTCTTCCATGTTGCTATCTTCACTGGTTCGTGATAGACATCTTCTGGATCGAGATTTTCGGAACTAATTTGGACGTGAAGGCATTTGTCTTTCATGTACAGCATGGCTACCGCCAATGCTTCAGCACAGAAGTCTTGGCCTCTCTTCGCCATCTCCCAGGAGTTGTTCTTTTTCCGAGAGTCCATCTTGCATCCAGATGTTGATTAGTTGTGCCAAACGCAGAACATTTTCAAATGGTACAGACTCCATACTCGCGGGAAGCCCTTTCAGCACATTTCCTAACTTGTTTGCATCCTTTTCCATCAAAAAGGGGCAGGCTATGCAAAGCTTATATCCAGCAAGTTCATTGGGTGGCTTGGCAATTGCTTTCTCGTGGCATTTGAATTTGATGTGGAGCGGATGTGTGGTGTCCTCAGTCTTTACGAACTGTTTAGGAAGCGGCCTGAAATAGATTTTTTCAAATTCCATTTGTATTTGTGCTACCTTGACAGTTTTACGCCTAGTTTTTGTTTTAACTGGTTTGTTGTCAATTTGCTCTGGTATTTTGCGAAGGAGATCCATCTGTACTCTGAGAGGTTCTTTTTCGCATCCGATTTCGGAAATAAGCGCAGAATTTTCACTAGTTTCTATAACGCGATAAGGACCAGACCAGTCGAATACCAGTTTCGGGTGCTTACTTTTGGATTTTTCTGTAGGCATCCTCATGAAGACTCGATCTCCTATTTTAGGGAGTTTTTCTGCTTTTACCTTGTGCCTTCTGTCATATTGTTCCTTCATCTTGCTTCTATATTCTTCGTTCTTCTCACGTATTAGTTCTTGTGTAATTTTCATCCCGTTCATCAGTTCTGTCCGATAATCATCCATATCGATGCGATACGGTGAGACTTCACTTGTTGGGATTATTTTTGATGGGTAGACTGGGTCGAATCCATATAGGGTGAAGAAGGGACTTTCTCCTGTGGCTTCATGTGGGCTTACATTGTATGCATAAATAACGTTTGGTACAATGGTGTCCCACTCTGCGTGCACTTCACATCTCTTCTTCAACATTCTTAGTATCGTTTGGTTAGCTCTCTCTGTGATACCGTTTTCGCGAGGGTTGTAGCCTTTGGTAAATTTTTGTGAAATACCTGCGATATTACACAGTGCTTCCATGATCGTGTTCTCAAATTCTTTACCTTTGTCGGAGAGAATCGCTTTTGGCCAACGACCTCCTTCACATATCCAACGTGTGAAAATCGTCTTCGCAATTTCTTCACTTGTTTTCGATGGAATTGCATAGGCAGCTAGCCATTTCGAGAAATGATCGATGATCACTACGAGATACTTCATACCGCTTGATGAAAGTCCTACTTCTAATACGTCGACGCCTATTAGCTCGAAAGGTGCTGTGACTTTCAATGGTTTAAGGGGAGGAGTACCGTCATTTCGGTTGTTACTTAAGAAACATTGTCGGCATTGTTTGCACCACAGCACAATGTCTTGGTACATGCTTTCCCAGAAAACAATCTTCTTTAGTCTTCTGTATATCTTACGGGCGTTGAAGTGACCTGCTAAGGCCCCTGCGTGTGCTTCTTCAAAAATTGCTCGTCTCTGTGATCTAGGAACAACTTTCGCTGAGGACCCATCTTCTAGGAGTAAGCATAAGCAGTCTTCTTCTATGCAAAAATCAGCTACTCTCAGTACTTTATCGTATCGTGGGAGTTTTACTTCATCCATGACCTTGCCTTCCTTAACTTTCGCTATCAATGGTCCATAGTCTGGATCCTTTTGCAGTTCTGTCAACCAGTCCGTCTTCGTACCTATTGCATTAACCACTTTTTCTTGCTCACTGCTGTCGTGTTCTTCGTTGTAGATACTTCCTTGTAGCCCACGTGAGAGAGCATCTGCAACTCTGTTTGCTTCACCCTTCACGTACTCAATTTCGAGATCGTAGGATTGTACTTCAAGTGCCCATCGAATGATCCTTGGTGATACATTCGACCTTTTGAACAATGTAGTGAGCGGTTGGTGATCAGTACGAACGATTGTTCTGACACCGAAAATAAAGAAATGGAATTTCTTGAGTGCAAAAATGATTGCAAGTGCTTCCAAGTCAGTGACATGGTATCGTTCTTCAGCCTTTGATAGCTTTTTTGATGCGAAGTAGAGTGGATGTAGCAGTTTATCCTCTCCTTCTTGACAAAGAACTGCTCCAACTCCTCGATTGCTTGCGTCTGTGTATATGATATAGGGTTTTTCTCCCGTCTGAGCGGCATGTACGTCGGGTTGTCCTAGCACAGGTGCACTACCTATGACATTTTTCAGATTTGCGAATGCCTTCTCGTGTTCTTCATTCCATTTGAATGGTACGCGAGTGCTTGTCAATTCATAAAGTGATTTGGCAATCTTCGAGAAATTCAGTATGAACTTTCTGTAGTATCCACACATTCCCAGAAATGTTCGAATTTCTGCTAAATTTGTTGGACGTGGGTAGTTCTTCACTTTTTCTACTTTATCTGGATCAGTCCTGACTCCGTTTTCGTCGAGAACATGTCCCAGGAAAGCTACACGGTTTTCTAACAATGAACACTTCTTTGATTTGAGTTTTAGATTGGCTGTTCTAAATGCTAAGAAAACATTTCTGAGTACTTCGTAGTGCCGGTCTTCGGTCTCTGTTGCAACTAAAATATCGTCAATATATACGAAAACTTCGTTGCCTTTCAACTCGGCTAGTACCAGATCCATGAGTCTTTGGAAAACAGCGGGAGATGTGCACAGTCCGAATGGTAATACTTTGAACTCATATAAACCTTCAGGAGTTGTGAAGGCACTTTTTCTCTGTGCATCTTTTGACAATTTTACTTGCCAGTACCCTGCAGCCATGTCTAACGTGCTGAAGAACTTTTTCCCACCTAGACTTTGCAAGACAGTGTCAATTGTTGGTAGTGGGTATGAGTCTTGGCGAGTGTGTTTGTTTAGAGCTCTGTAATCTATACAGAGTCTGAGAGTTTTGTCCTTTTTCTGGACAAGTACAACTGGGGAAGCCCAGTCTGATGAAGATTTCTGGATTATTCCACGGTTCTCTAGGTCATTAAGTATTGCTTTGAATTCTGGTTGAACACCTTGAGGAACAGGTCGTACTCTTTGTTTGATTGGTTTCGTATCTCCTGTGTCGATATTATGTTCAATAAGGTCCGTTTGAGTCAGTTCCTGATCGCTCACAGCAAATACGTCTGCAAATTCTTCGATCAGTTCTCTTAACTTATTAGGCATGCCTCGATCTGTTCGATTGTTTTCCAGATGGTTGAGGAGTTCGCTCATCCTGCATCTTGGTAACTCTGTGTTAGCGATTTCCATCATATCTGATTTTGTGTTTATCATTTTCGAATTACTGTTTGACCATTCTCCTACTACTTCGCCTTCTTTGAAGACTAGCGGTTCGTCTGAGTGGTTGAATACGGGTACGTCTGTAACCCCTTGATCCGAAATTGAACATATACCGGTCTGAATTTTCTCATTCAGAGACCACAAAACTGCATCGATGGACTTCTCTGGACACAGTATCTGAACAAGATTGCATCGCCTGGGTCCAACATAAGACCTCTTTGCTACCGTTGCATACTTAATCTTTGTGTTCTGCTCCGGTGTACTTGTTTCCAAGGAGCGGATCTCGCCATGCGATGTCATTTTTGGAATCTCTGGCTCCGATGTGCTTGCCTGTAAGGGGCGGCTCTGGCCTTGCGATCTCATTTCTGGAATCGCTGGCTCCGCTGTACTTGTCTCTGAGGTGTGGTTCTGTTCCCACGAAATCATTTTTGGAGTTACTGGCTCTGTAATCGGCCGTTTGTTAATCAGGATATCAACACCAAGCAACTTCAAGGCATTGGTGCCTAAGAGTAGGATGCTGTCTTTGAGCTTTTTGACATGCATCTGTATTTTTGCTTTCAAACCTCCAATTAGTTCAATCTCCGTTTCCATGCAACCCAGGAAATCCATTTTATTCCCTGATGCATCGAGCACGTTCAGATCTTCTTTAGGAAGTTGTCGACACATATCGTCCATGTCGACTCCGCTTTCTTTTGCCTTCAATAATACACTAAGCGGCATTATTGTTAGTTGCGATCCGGTATCAATCATCGCTGGGATAATGCTATTCAAACATTTCACTTTCACGATGTGCTTTGGGCCGACCAGTCCGTTCACTTTCCGTTCAGTGATGCTGGATTTGCAAGACCATGCTTCTACCACTGTACTGAAGGAGCAGTTGTTTTGCTGTCCAGGTTTCTTGCTCCAACAGTCATTTGACTGGTGACCTCTTTTTCCACAGTTGGTGCATTTAACTTGTTTGTTGCGTATATCTGGCAGCGGCTTTGATTCATCTTGCTTTACTTTTGCGCCACCTTTGTCATTATTTTCAGCGATCTTAGGGTATTGCTCATCACCGCCAGTTCGTGGCTGCAACCGATGGGATGATTTTGTGATTCCGGCTGGTTTCCTGAAAGTGTCGTTTCGTCTAAACTTCGACAATTGTTTCTGGTTTCTGATTCGTTCAATCCGAAGTGCAGCTTGTTTAACCTGCTCATACACTTCGTGTCCTTGGTGTGTTTCGAGGATTTCTGCAGTGTGATAAGCTTCTGGCCAGTCTTGGAGCTGATCCTGGAGTATCTCTGCTCGAATGAGTCCTAGAGTGTCTTCATCGTACTCAGGATGTGCCTTCGAGGATAGGATCTCCAATTCGAGGCAAAATGCACCCACACTTTGGTTCTCTCTTTTGATCAATGATCTCAGTTTTCTCAAGGCATGGGCCCTCTCTTCTTGGGTTTCTAGTCTCAACCTAGATTTTAACGCTCTCACTACTTCGTCAAGGGTGCCATTTTTAATCCTTGGCGACAGTATACTGTAGTGGAGTTTTGCTTCTCCCTCGAGGTAGCTCACGAAGATTTCTCTACGATCTTCGTTAGTATATGTCTCTTTCGGGAATTTTAAGTGGAACGATCTCAGGAATTCATCAAACTTTTGACCTCTTCTGTTCCCAAATGGTTTTACTTCCGGCATAGCTAAAGCACGGAAGAACTGCTTGATGGTTAAACTCTCCATATCTGGCTTTGGGGCAGTAGGGTTTGTACAGTTTTTTGTCTCAAGTTCAGGTCTTTCCCACTGACCTTGTGATCCATTGATTGTAGATGGGATCTTCTCTTGGTTTAGCGGGCTCCAATCTCCCATCGACTGGAAATTCTCGTATATGTTGTTATATGATGGTGTAGGTTCGGCTTCATAGCTGCCGAACTCCAGCTCACCTTCCATCATGTTATTAGGTGCCTCGTCTGAGTTCGTCTGTCCTTTTTGGAGCAGTTTTTTCCGCAACTGCGCGTTTTCAGCCTGCAAGTGAGCAACCATTTCTAAACTGCTTAATGCTTTATAGTTAAGCTCACTAGGCCTGCACATATGTGCTTGGCAGAGAGAAGATAGGACATTCCAGCACTCATCATAAGGGAGTGCTTGTCTTTCCTCTGATGCTTCTCCCACCTGGTTTCTCTTTTTCTCTTCTTTTTCGGCAACTGTGAGAGCTGCCATTCCCGCAAGCTCTGTACCGCAGTTTTCCATCTTTTCTGGACTGGTACTGCGTCTAAATCGAGCTCAAAACACTCGGGAACTGTATGGTTCTGAACAGGATTTCAATTCCTGTTCCACTTGTTTCACTTGTATGTCAACCTGCACTTGTTAGCTCTGGTTCGGCCCCCAAGTTAGGCCTGGTGGGTCCCGCCACTGGTTCTTTCGATGCTAACAAGCCAGGTATGATACACAAGCTTTATTATATGAACAACTTGTCGCCAGTACCACTGCTCTGGCGTAGGCACGAATGACTGAACGGCTTCTGAACAGGCTTCTGTGCGGCTACGATATGTGTGTGATAGGCGACGATGCGGATAGTCGAGCGGCTGGATAGACGATATATAGTAGGCGAGGCGATTACGAGATAAGTGGCGAATATACTGCCGTGCAGGCAGCAGACCCAACAGATGACTAACTGACTGTAACCTCACTCTATGGCCCTTTTATAGCCTCGGTAGTGGACCTAAACAGAAACACTTCAAAAAAAAACATAAACAACTCTGATCATTTTTGATGCCATTTCATTCACAGTGGATAGCTCAGTGATCGGCTATCCTCACAGGCCGCTGTCGAAGACCCACGAACGAATGTTGAACACGGCCGAGATGCGAATGCTCAGATGGGCGTGTGGACTTACGCGATATGATAAGGTGCGTAACGAAGACATCAGAACAATGATGCAGACGGCGCCCATACAGCTAAAAATGCGTGCACAGCGGTTGCGATGGTTTGGTCATGTCATGAGAAGATCACTGCAACACCCTACCCGGCAGGCTCTGGAAATGGAAGTTACCGGCAAGCGTCCCAGAGGCGCACCGAAAAAACGATGGAAGGACGCCGTAGGCAAGGATATGAAAGAAGTTGGAGTCACCAAGGATGACGCTCAGGATCGCGATCTATGGCGAAGGAGAACCAAAATAGCGGACCCCGCGAATGCGCGGGACAGACGCTGAGGAGAAGAAGAAGAGGAGAAGAAGAAGGGTTGGCGTCCAGTAGTGAGGAAGATGTCACTGGACGATTCCACAGCTGAGAAGTGTTGCGCTGAGATCCAGTAGCGGAGAGGATGTCACTGAAGGAGGCCAAGGATCGGAGAGTGATGCGCCGCTGTCCAGTAGTGGAGAAGGTATCACTCGAACAGGTGGCGTGTGGAGCCAGCCTAAAAGAAGCCTGAGTCGCCCGCGTTAGCCGGACGATCAGGCTGATTTAATTAGTTCAAACATCAGAGAAGTGGTTAGAAACGTATGAGGAAGAAACGAAAATCCGCTGGTCCCGCAGCTCACAGGTGACTTTCATGAAGAGATTTCAAGCGACCACGTCGCAGTAGGCGCTTATCATTTGACAGAGGGCACACAATTTTTTCACACACTTGTCATCTATCACATTTCGTCGCATGCCTCTGTATGATATCATGCATTGCCCACCATCACCCTCAGATACCCGTCATGCCTTACTTCTGGGTTGTCTTGCTCTTCTTGGCTGCTTCCGCAACCGCGGGTAAGTGCTTCCCTAGGAAATCCGAACAAGCATGGACATATGTAGTTACATCGTTCCACTTCTCTGTATCATATGTAACGTGTACAAATATTGAAATTGTACTTCTAGTCGGTGATTTTGCTAAGATCCTTTTCCATAGTATATAACTATGCCGCCAAACAGCAAATCTTTCAGTTTCTGAAGCCATAAAGATATGTCATGCTAAAAAGGTTGAGAATAGCGGTATGATCGCTGCTGCACCATTTCACCCGAGACCATCGCCAGAAGTGTTTGCAGATGCTCTTGCAAAGCTGAGCGCCGCTACTCAGCCGAAGAGGGGGGGCTGGTACTAGATAGATCCGATAATTTGTGATGAGATGTACAATTGCTTGTGCAGTTTGTGACGCTGATCCCAAATGTTTTTCCATTACCTTCTGCTGCGCCCTCTGTGGAGCACCACATAACATCATTCTGAGCTACCCGTGACTGAAAATTTGGCTTCCGAAACAAATCCCGCAAAAAAATATCCACAAAAACTGTTTCAAACCAGTCACACAATTGAAAATGACGTTGATATCTGAATTTTTTTAATTTCGGATTATTTGCAGGTACCTTCTAGAAAAATATAAATCGAAAGTCAAATTTGGCTGCTCTGGGTAACCCGGATTTCACCCTGCAACCCTTCAAGTACAGTGGTACAGCGGAAACCGCAACAGATAGGGAAAACTTTTGAGATTAGTGTCACAAACTTCTTAGGTGTATCGGAACCACACAGTATGCTTCTATGGTAGCGCAGGCGCAAGTTTGTCAGTGAAAACCTCTCCAAAAATAGCCATCGTGAAGTAGCTAAGAGTTTTTTCTCTTCAAAAATGCTAACAATATTGCTTGCAACTAAGAAAAATTAGGGTGATACTGCGTCAATTATTTTCTCAACCGCTAGCATAGCAACTTAAATATACAGCAGGGCACGGGCTAGGACTCGTTGAGATTACCAATGGTGAACATCTTCAAATACCCGAATTTACGTTTAACCTAACCCCAACAGTTGGGAGCTAGGGGCTCCTATACATCTACTGCATAGTCGTACCAATGAGTATGAGATTACCCAAATTTCTCAAGATATATCTCGGTTCAAGTGGTGTCTGACGGACAATTTGAGCCATACATTCGAAAATATCAACGGACATTCAAAAAAAATGCTCTAATTTCAAGAAGATCCCACCCTTCCATGCCCGGATGAGTGAAAAGATCCACATTCACACAGCGCACGAATTCATCAGTGGGATTACCCGTGGTTAACGTATTGACGTGTGGAAATTTACCCCTCATCTGGGACCCATCAACATCCCTACACATGTGACGTTGTCTGTGCACGGCTGATACCCATAGTAATCATATCAATGGGTATTATATTACTCGTTCTGTCAGTGATGCATTACGGCCCAGTGAACGGGTGCATAATTGAGATTACCCGTGGTAAACGTGCTAATGTACCCTGACTCACCCTTTATCTGGCACCCATCAGTTTACCTGTACGTCACAATGTCCAAACCGAAGTGCTGAGTATTAGTATGAGTTTACCCATCCTTCCAAGAATGCTTCCTAGGCCAGAGTTAAGCCTATCCGCCTTTGCAGTTAGGACTTTATACATTATAGAGATTACACACAGTAAACGTGTTGACACTACCAAATTTACCCCTCGTCAATACCAGTTTACCCTGGGTAATCTCAGCTATGCATGCAGGCCTAGGACAGGCATGTCGCCCCAAAAACAAGGTAGAACACCACTCCACTTCTCTCGCACATGCCGAGGCAGTGCGAATTATTCGGAATGTAACGGAGGCACCAGCTCGCAACCCATTACTCTGGGTAAGCACTACAGCTGAGTAGTGCTGTTACCTACTCTGATAACTGTGCAGCACGAACGCAACCCGAACGGCGTAATGGCTCGGTTAGAAACCCTAGCAGCAACGGTTGCCAGTTGCTGCCATCCTCCCCTCGATTGCTGCTCAAGCTTTCGTCCGTTTAACAGTAATAGCTGAGGGATGGCAGCAATCGAGGGGAGGATGGTAGCAAGGGGAACTGTTGCTGCTAGGGTTTCTACTCGAACAATTACGCCGTTCGGGCTGCGTTTGTGGTGCATAGTTACCAGAGTGGTTGTTTTCTGCGGCGATTGAGCTCCCTTTTTCGCATTCCATTCCTATGAATGCAGTAGTTCTCTAGAAGGGCAGAACGAACTTCAACAGGAAGAAAATTTTTGGCGTCATAATACGTCAGATGAACCCATTAACCCACAACCACTGACCATTGCACTGTAAGGCGATAAGATATGAAATGTTATCATGTGTGTCTATGGTGTTTACTGTAACTATTATACCGGAACTTCAGCGCTGTTACAGATGAAATCATTCCCTGCGTTAGTGATGTCGTTATTGTTGTTGACGGCACAACAGGAATGGGTACCACTGATAAGGTGAACGAGGTAACGTGGCAAACCCTGTAACTATTCTACCCCTACACAGCGCACGAATTTTCGTTGCAGGAGATCAAAGTGATCGAGTCGCTGGTTTCAAGATGGACAGTGTCGAGGGAGGCTGTACGCGTGGCGATTCTTGCTGACAGCATAGCAAATGATTATGACTGCCCCGACTATTTCGAGAATCGGTAAAGAGCGAGGATTCACTTTAGCTGTGTGTAGGTTTGAGAAGAAAAAAAAATGATGCATCGAGTATAGCCCCTATATTAGTCTAACCACTCACCGATGGCCATGGTAAAAGGGGCGGGACTTGGCCGAATGTCTTTCCTGTCCCTCTTTCCTTTTGATCACTACTCGTGCCAATACAAAGTGTAGTTGATCCGTGAACTCGAGATACTAGACCACATAGAACGTTCTGCATCTCTATTTTTTTTTCTGGATCTCCTTGAAAGTCGAGGGACAAGCAAGCTTTTTTTTTATTTTTTTTCATCATTTTTTCAAAGGCTTGAGAAGGAAATTCTTGAAACTTATCTTTTTTCCTCATATACACTTTTTACACTCTTTTTAGTGAAGAGCTTCTGGATCATTTACAACAACTGCGACGGAAGTCGATTGCGTTTGGCTTGTATCCAGGAACGTTCAAAGAGTAAGTCTCGATTTTGGTTCAACTGTTAACGAGGATTGTGAATGTTCAAAGTACATCCCTATTACTTCGTAGTTTTCGGTTATAATCGAGACTTGGATCTAATTTTGCATCTATACCCCGCGTAGGACTACATATTTGGTGAAAAAATTGAACATGAGTTGACATCTTTGCCCGAACAATCTCAGGAAAAGAGTTCACATCAATTGATGATGGATATTATAGTTATTTTTCCCCACAACCTTATTGTTGCAGGATTACGGGTAACTTTTTTGAAACATATTATTCCACAGAATTTTCTAAAACCTTGCACACCGAGGTTACTTGACATGCTTGTCACAACTGTCAAGGTTTTCCAATCCACCTTCTTACTAAGGTTGAAAGTTCCTTCCGATATTTTATAGTAATCAAACATCAGTCCCAACATAGACTTGCAATGCAAAGGGTGCAAATATTCGTGTCAAACGTATGAAATGATCCCCGTGCAAAGTTTACGAAGTTTGTACACCAAGTTCTACAAGAACACTGTAAAATGAGTGCGATTTTCGTGGTTACCACATCAGACAATTTTCCACCCTTAGCAGAGCAGAGCTCAGACAAGGTTTGGAAGAATTTTTTTGACAATCCTGAGGCAGAGAGAGCCGAATAGTGATAAAAATGCATAAGTGTCATGGAAAATAGTTTACAAACAGCATCATCGCAGATGAAACATCAAATAAATATCAAAGGTTGGCTTTTTACAAGAACCCTCTTCCTTCTTTGTCCTTTTTTTGTTTTCTTTTTGGTCCTAGTTTGATTTTTCATGTGTTTTACCTTAGTTTCTCTACAGTTTTGGATAACCCCGAAAGGCACATTTGGCCATGTATTTTCACACACATATTTAGGGGAAAATATGGCAAAAACACGGTTAACCCAACTACAGGGTGCGTCAGAATTATTGACGCACCTAAAATGAGTCTGTAGAAAAGAAAAGATGCAAAAACATTTCAAAAAAGCATGTGCAGAATAAAGCCCATGCCTTGGCTATCCGAATAAATGCACTCTATAAATGCACTCGATATCCATATGAGGTCATCCGTAGACTAGAACTCGGTTCACAAGGAAGCCTATTCTCTGCCAAATTGAAGTCCCTCAACTAGATTTTTGAAACTGGGCCCGTACCACTTTTGTCTCTTTCACAACAGCCAAGCCCTGCCAAAGTACCTATGAATTCATCTTGTGATGAGAACTAAGATAAGCAAGAAAATGTGCCCTTAGAAGATTGCTTGAATGAGAAAGAAGGAAAATAAAAAAATTTTCTATAGTAAAACATAGATGCTATTCTTTGGCGGGAACACGACAAGACTAGCGAACAAGGATATGCTTTCGTGTGGTGCTTGGGGGGCAAGACCTGCCCCACTTCCCATAGGAGTATCGTTTTCCTAAATCTCACGTTCTTTATAATATGGAAGAATAATGGACGACTTCAGTTGCGGCGCATCGGCGATATTCTCTACTGAAGTCTTCGTGGCTGCTTTTACAAGGGGAGAGAGCTCTTCGAACAGTAGTGGATTTTTTGTATTCGCTAAGATATGAACTTTATTTTGGTTATGCATATTTAGTGGTTTTCGGGATATTTACAGCATAACTTCAGTGCGTCAATAATTATGACGCACCCTGTATACGAGGATATTGACCATCACTGTTTGTTACGCCTATTTCCTCTGCAGACCGTTGTCCTTGCGAAATTCTACTGTTAGTTGTTAATAATGACATAAGAAATGGAATGTACACATTGCAGGCTTGCACGTTTCCTGGATTTCTTCTATGTGTCCGGAAAAAACCCATCACGAGTAAATGTACCAAAGGTCATACTAATCTTCACCACGTACAAGTGAGCTGTTTAAAAAACATTATTACTACACATTTTCAGTCTGAAAAATTGACAAAATCGGAAAATCGGTAGTTATTGGGAAGAAAATTTTAAAAGAGAATGTTGTAGACTTTACACACCACATAATCATAGGGATATATGAAGCTTTTCGAGGCTAACAATGATCTGTGCCAATAACCACACTCCAAACGCCAGCGATGGACGTGTGGAGCTTGAAGTTGGCAGCTGACGGCATTGAACCAGCGAGCGACGGCGCTGTAGCAGCGCTCACTAGCCACTCGGCCAAAGTGCACAGGCCTCTGCTCTGCCCGTGTTTTGCTCATTCTTATTGCGTACACTGTTGTTACTAGCTTGCTTTTCAAAAGCATTCATTCAGAATGAAAGAGATTAGAAAAAAGGAAGGAAATGAATAAGAGAGGATTTGGGGAAATTACGACTCATTAACTTCGCATCTGGACGAAAAACTCAAGCATCCCATGAATTTATCTGCAGTATCGTGGCAGTGGCATAGGCCCATCCATTCAGGACCGTCCCTTGGTCAACTCGTCGTCGTAGCATGCTAACGTATCAGTAACATCGTGATTGAAGCACGTTTTTCTTTTTTGGAACTCAAAGAGGAATTTCCGTGATCAAATGGATCTTTCACTCTTTCAAAAAGGGTTTATAAAAATCCAACAATTTCTTATCTTTCCTCCAGAGTTACACACTGTCTTTTCCGAATATTTCAAATTCCTTCAAATTTCTCTTCGAAATATTCGAACGTCATCCGAGAACGAATACTTATCGCTAATTCAATTTTGATACGTTATTCTGTTTTAGTTTTTCTTACTCTCCATAATATCCAAATTTTTCCCTCATCATATCATTTCAGCAACAAAAACAATGTGAACCAGGCGAAGGGGAGGATGCTAGATTTCTTTAGAAAAGACTTTCATGTGTCTATCATTGGCATTGATGTGGATAAAACAGTATATAGTGGTGTTGAACACCATAAGGTAAGCCGTTATTAGGTTGTTCTCATATAGCTAGTGAAAGAAAATCCTGGTTTTTTGCAGTTTTTCTCACTGCCCAGCTCGGACATGAGAAAAGTTAGCGAAAATTTCTTGACGATGGTTGAAAACGAAGCGATAGCGCCTTGGTGTCGTGAGTTCTACCTCTTTTTTTGTGTTACATAATGTTACAATCCTTGTTACTGGTAACCCCCCTGATTCTCAAGGTCTCAACGAACAAAAAAATTTACTTCCCTCGAAAGTGGGCTCACATCAACGCTTGAAACGCTTGAAAACCGAAACTGATAAAGTAGCAACCAAAACACACCTAATATGAATGCGTCTGCTCTGTTGGTAAAGAAATTTCTGGAGTGAAACGCGAGCCAAAAAAAAAAAGGCATGAGCAGGCGGACCTCGTTGTTTTTCCCGGGCAGATTCAAGGCCTCGCACTCATCCGGAGTGGTCGAGATTCCTTTCATGATGTGGTATATTCTGCTACAACATTACCTACTGCCGTCGACTAAGATAAGTCGCTCAAGCAACGTGTAGGTATTACTGAAAAAAGAGTTTTCCGTTTCGGAGAAACGGCCACTATTTCTCGGGAGCGCTCATGAATCCCGGTGCAGCCTGGACGGCGGTCCAGATGTATGCCGCGACGCAACCGCGCCGCACGCGTATGCGTTTCAAGTTCAGCCTGGTACTTCAAGTTCGACGCAATGAATGATATCGGTGGCCACCGCATCAGAGTTTGTTGGGTGCGGTAGCATTTATCTCTCCCACTCAGCTTAAGAAGCTTGTGAATTCCCCGCAGAACCTCTCGATCCTTCGATGGCTGCAGCCGCGACGCGTGCATCAGTCGACCAATCACAGCTCAGCGGCGTACCCCTTGTCATGCGGTCGTGCAG
Organism: Ancylostoma caninum; assembly: GCA_037903475.1. NCBI lineage: Eukaryota > Metazoa > Nematoda > Chromadorea > Rhabditida > Ancylostomatidae > Ancylostoma > Ancylostoma caninum. Next base: position 887,046 of record JBAJFG010000074.1, read on the forward strand.
CCTTAGGTGGCAATGACTAGCTTCTTGCGGATAAAACTAATTCTACCATGCATTTTTGAGCTTGGATTGCTATAAGCTGCTGGTGTAGTCCTCGAAGAGTATAGCATCCTAGCATTGGTGAGCGGGAAAGCGCCTCGTATCCTTTGTGGAAAGTACTTGTCAGAAATGAGTACTGCTCATGAATGACGATTTTACGTACATGCCCCACTTCTCAAGGACTTTGTCGGTTCAATTAGTTCAGTTTTCTCCTCTGATCTCTCTGCTCCATGAAGGGTGAACCCACTTCCTCTATATTTCGGGAAAGCGTGGGCTCCAACACGGTTTTGACGAATAAAAATGATCACGAGTGATCGCAGCATGGAGCTACGTACTTCTATTAAAAATTCAGGCAGATATGTTTCAAATTCACCTACGACACCCAGACCAACGACGAGAAAAACAACGCCGCTAACGGCTGCAAAAACCCTGATCTCCACAACGACCACTCCTTATTTGAAAGCGGTGCGAAAATCCTTGTAATCCTCTTGAACGTCATACAGAAGTGCTGGAATTAACTTGAAACGACTTTTCATTGTTGGATTGTTACAGACGACAGCAACTCCTCCTGTGGATATAATGCCCAAGGATTTCCTAAACTGCAGTTGTACAGAGCAAAATCTATGGGTAGGTTTTATGTAACTGTAGAAATTACATAAGCTTTTCTACCTAGTACCGTGGGTAATCTCAAAGATGCGTACAGGCCCTGCTCAAGGCTACCGGAATTTGTTTAGGTTTAGATTGCTTACCGTAGAGAGAACAATATTTGCACAGCATCTCTTGAAAGAGTGAATGGGAGATTAAAATTGGTGATGATGGACTAGAGGAAAACCAGCTCCAGAACGTGTGCCTGGTAGGAATCTTAGGAATCTCTTGTGAATCGCGCGGTTTTAATTAAAGTGGAGAAGGGACACTATTGAATTCTTGAGGTCCAAGACCTTCGGGAAATGTCGCTGCTAGAACACTGCATAAATTGATTGTTTGACATGCTGTTTGACATGACGGTTGTGTGCCATAACTACATTTCTCATGAATACATGAAGGGAATGCGCTGAGAATATGGTTCCTCTCACAGTTTTAGGACATTCTCGCCATGATTAAAATATTATATTAATGAAAGGCTGTGATAGAACGGGAGGATTTCAACTATGAAATTCGAGTACCTGGACTGTTCTCCTTTAAAAAATGATGGACGGAGAAACAAAAGTTACAGCCTTTTTTTCACTATGATACACCATTGGAATCGAAAGAAACTTCCGGTTGTTTTTGTGGAATGTCAGATTCCCAGCCAAAACGTAGCATTAAATCAGCAGGAAGCGAGACACAATACAAATATTTTCAGCTCGATATCGTCTTCATAATCGATGTCTCGGCTAGTATGAGCCATGAGAGTCTGGTTGAGGTACGATACAGCTCTTTCCCTGTTAATAGTATCATTCCCCTATATGCACACTGGCGGGTAGATGGAAGATCATCGCTTTAGAAGGCTCTCCACAGGTTTCATAGAAGCCAGTCTTTTATTGGGTTGGGCAATAATTTCGTGCGGTTTTTTTCCCAACTCAAATTTTTACGAGGATTCGATCTAAGCCCGATAGCCTGTCATAGGTCATCTTGTAGCTCTAGTCCAGCTCTTTACAAATATTATAACCAATTTCCTCATTTCCCGCTACTCCTCATTTTCTGTCGCATGAAATGTGACCCTCCAGTTAGACAAGAGCGTACATCTCCGTCACCTCCAACTGTTCCACTTCAATAGTGGAACAAATGCAGCTCAAGCTGATGGGGATGTTAATGGCGTCTAAGTGGAAGCCATTACTGTTGAAGGGACAGTGCAGAAGTGGATCTCTGCCTCAGAGAGGTCGAATTTGGGCTGAAGGATGAACCTTATTTTGCCCGCACAGTTCGTAGGGTTATGAGACGTTTTTTTTGCAAGGACTTGCTTTGAATTTGAGAAAGAAGTACTGCGGATATTAACTTTCAGAAAAAAAACTAAGTTCAACTAGTCCACTTCGTGAAAATACTCTGAGTGCTCAAAAAAAACCGCACAAACTTATTGCCCAACCTAATATTTGCATAAATCATCCATGCCGCGTAGAAGCTATAGCTTTCGCTGGCACTTTCGTATGCTCGAGAATACAACACGCGTCCATCGTTGTTGCACACCTGAAAACGAGGCCGCGCCGCACCGCCTACGGTGACGCGGCAGACCAGCTTGGCGCTTCTAGGGCGTTACCAGGACTGGTGCTGGTTGAATACACAGCCATAAACTAGCTAACGGTGAAAGAGACACACGAAACGGCAATCCCGATCACGTCCGAGAACCACAACGTCCAGCTGGTCTGCCGCACCGCGTGGGTGGGGCAGTGCGGTCTCGTTTTTCGGTGTGCAAAGACGATGGACGCCTCTCTATATGTCAACATGATTTACTGTGGATATTATTCAGCAGTTTACTTGTGCACATAATTAGAACCGTATAACGTACTAGACATATTCGATCGCGAACTATCGGGACCAGACAATGTATTAGATCAAGTCAAATTTCAAACTGTTCAGTTTTGATTGTGACGAAAATTGCAGAGGAAAAAAATGATACAGTTCTGGGGAGAGAGAAGCGGAGGGTTCTACGACTTTCCTCTGCTCGAATATCTGAATTTTCAAACCAGTATCCAATTAACTAACTAAATTATTTTATTTTTTCTTGGATTTAAGCATATTTTCCATGTTATGACTTTTAGATCTTTGCTAACATGATCACAGTAGTCACCGATTTCACATTCGATCGTAGCGAAGATCGTCATGTGCGAATTGGCATAGTGGCTGTTGCCGACGGTGTATCATTTTCCGAGTACAATATAACGAAGTATTCGGAGTTCGAGGCAGCTCTGGAGAAAATAGAACCAACCGATGAAAAACACATAAACCTATTCAGGTGCGAGATTTGCTCTTCTAATAATTATATCTATGAAATGCAAAATAATTCCAGGGGTTTCATAGAATCGCAGCGAGTTTTTGGTCACATTGACCGCAAAAATGCTCCTGACGTTATAGTTATCTACAGTTCGTCGTTTGAGTAAGTTGATATCCAGAAAACAAACAATATCGGCTGTCTAAACTTGTATTTCTTCATCGACCATTCTCCAGATATTGCAGTTTCCATGGCTTCTCCTAATATAAAATTTCTATCGAATCCATACTTTTACCGCATATATCCTTTTCAGAAAAGGAGGCATGAACGACCCAACCTCCATTGCAGATCAGCTGAAAATATCTGGAACACAAATAATTACCATGGCATTTGTGGGGGTACGTTAAGATTTAGCGATTTTTTTGACGGAAATCAACTTTATAGTACTTTTGTTCAGACTCTCTATTTCAATTCTTAGTGTACTTGAAATACTAAATATTTAAATGTTTAGACCGGCCAAAGCAAAGTGGTGCTTGGCCTGGGCAGTATAGCAAGTCCGCGTATGAATTTCACAACATGGCAACACCGTGATCTTACGGGCAAAATTTTAGATGGTTTTTGTCAAGGTGAGCCTTCTACAGCACTTCGGAACCATCATATTAGCTGAGTGGTCTAAAGTTTTACTCTGCGGCAAATACGCATTTTTCGGCTAGAACATTTAAGATTTCACATTGTCCGGTAATCCTGTGAATCATCATTCCTAGGCGTCACTCCTATTTCTAGTTATGATCACATACGTACATAACTGTGCGAAGCTTGGTTAGCAAACCAACTTTGATGTTCTGCGCTTACTAACATAACCTAATCCATCAGATAGCTAATCATGCTAACCATTGTTGGTCTTCTTGTTCGCAAAATTTAAAAAAAAATTAGTAAATTGGTGGTTTCCTACGGAAACTTTGTTCTTTTCGCACTCAATCCCTTTTTGCTAATATTGGTTCCCACTGAAGCGAACTGCTCCATCTCCTTACAATTGCCGACGTTCGCGAACTATACATATGTATACTCTTGTTTCCCAGTATGTTTCCCACAGTTCTATCCAGGCTTCCTGCAGATGAAAACTTTTCTGCTTGTCTCAAAACTATGCATTAGTTACGGCTGTTGAACAGATTTGTCACTATACACAACTGAACAATCAATTGTTGATCGGTCCACCATTGTTGCGGATGACCCCAAAAATCCTGCGTGGCAGATTCTTCACAGTGATTTCGCCGGTTTGATCCAAAGCTTCCAGTATCACCTCTTTCAAGTCGTCGACTTACAATTAAAATTAAAACTTAGAGAAAAAAGAAAAAAATTAGAGTTAAAATTAGCGCACAATTATGGCCAGCATGTTCCCAACATATAATTGCAGTCTGAACACGCTCAGTCCATCGCATGCACGCGCTGCTCATGAAGCCAGCACTTGGTCGAATGAGACACGTGAACAGCGGCGCTGTCGTGCTGAAAGATGAGCGAACCGCATTCCTAGATATTCCAGTGAATCCGTTCTGCCATGGAGAAATGCCAATAGTAACTTTCCTGAGCTTTTGATCGCGGCCGAAGTCGTAAGCGAACCTCCGATAAAGTTGCGTCTTGAGAGCATGGTTGGTTTTTTGCTTAATGGCAGTGTGTCACCTCGTTCTTGTCTTCGAGGCGTTGGCGGATCCTTAATCTCCTCGATGTGCTGAATCCAGCCGTATGTATGAAATGTTACAAAGCGGTCATTAGAGCCGTTTTTAAACGGTTTTCCTTCGGGACGGGATCTGGAACAGTTTGTCGAGCCGAGTGGACGCGTGAGCTTATCAATCGGACATTTCGAGATGTGATGGCCAACGCTGCCGCTGTGATGGGTAGCTAGCACAGAGAAGCCACTCTATGCAGACCCGGCGCTGCCCAATCTACCGTAGTCAGGCGTTCGGCGGGACCATCACCGCACCCTTTGCTGGCGCTGCAGCCATCGATCGATCGTCGAATGCAGTAACGGTTAATAACAGCATCGGAACCGCTTTTCAGATTCGAAACAGTGTGGAGCTATCACACGAAAGCTATCATGAGCAGAGAGGAAAGAGTAACTGAAGGGATTTCCGGATTCCTCGCACAATATTGTTCTTCCATCCATCTACTTTCCGTTTCTTCAAGGTTGTCAGTGGCGAATGCGTGGCATCTGACTCGCGAATTCACCACCGACTCAAATATGGACAAATGAGGAAGAGAAACAGAAAATCTCAGTGGCGGCTTCGGACCGGCACAAAACTACCAGTTCTATGGTTTGAGAACCATGTGGAAGCACTCTTATTACGTTATGTTACTGTTGTCATGCTTGAAGAGAAATCACACATGGTATGAGAAACTGAGGAATCCATGACTGTGTGAGAACTCCAGAAATCCCTTTAGCTGGTTCAAAGATTACTTTATCTCGAGAATAGTGAATTCAGTACAACTGTGGTATGGGTAGGTTTCATTTCACTACAGTTCTGGAGTTTGAAACACTCTTCTAATGATGTGAGGATTTCTGTCATACGCGATGATCGATGGTTGATCGATAGCTGCAGTGTCGGCAGAGGGAGTGGCCCCGCGTTGGTCCCGCCGCGCGCGCCTGACTACGATGGATTGCATGTGATAATTTCTGTCATGGAATTCCGCACAGCCGCGGACCAAAGGGTCCGTGAACTGCACATTCGGAAGTGTCACTCTTCATTTTTATGTATTTTGACTTATATCACCGGAATCAGCGTGACGAGGAGCTTTACAGTCTATTGATATTTACAACACTCGAAACGAGGTAACACACTGCTATAAGTCCCTACAATAATGACGATATTCATCTGCTCCATCTCGATTGAACTTCTTTTCCTTGCTGAAGATCACCTGAAAATCAAAGCTAGTCCGAGTTGCGCTGTTGCTTGTCTTTCTGCAATTTCCACTAAGGGCATGCATATACACGTGCAGACTGTCAACTTCAAAAGTACAGACTACCTCCTTTAGCTAACTGTTTTTGTCGCCCGCACTGGCACCAGCTGGTAGTGGATGACCGGAGGTATGGCGAATGCTTCTTTCTTACGGAAATAGATGCAAATTGGAAATCGTCCAGGTATGTCCAATTACTCGTCATCAGGGGTAGTGAACCCATCTCATCCTGAAAGTCATTTCGATGTTCAGCTTGGTCAACTAGTCTCGTCAAATTCCATACTTATCAAGATACAAAATTGAACACCGAGCTGACAGTGATATTACTGACATGCTTAAAACCGAGTTGACTAGAAAAATCCACTCGGTTATGAGTATGTCATAAACTTGGGAGTTTACTGGTCACATGGATAAGGTTAGGAGATTCCACACATGAGAGAATGACTGCTCATGAGAATCAACATAACGTGGGGATCGATAAGCATCGCTTCCGGCATCGCTATCAATCACAACGCCACTCCATTTTGCGCACATCTTCGAAAAAAAGGTGACGAGAAGCGATGAGCTTCTTTCGATCTCAGATGATGCTACTTGGCAATCGATACTTATCGTTTCTACCATAGTTATCTTTTATATCCCCAATTCGTTTTGATTCGTTTTGAAGTGGAGAAATCTGGGGGTACTCAAGGCTCGACAAGAATCTCTCGGCTTACTTAAACAGATCGTGTAGCGGGTAGATTTCTGGAACGATTTCTTCTTCCCACTGCTGCGCGCAGTCAGAATTTTGGCAGAGCCGCTCAGGTGTGGCTAACGAGGAATTATACTGAAATTCGGAATGACGTATTTCCAACAATGTCCCACCACCAGAATCTGCTGGTATCGTAGCATCAAAAACGAGGGGAGTCTGCATTCAATGCAAAAACTGAGATGTGCGGTCCCATAATTCCTCCCTGACTCCGCCCACAATCCCCTCAAAAGCTGGACTTCTAGAACAGGTTTTTGGCACTTTCCACGAAATCACCTACACCATTATGATCAGGGGCCCCTTGAGAATTTTTCCAAACAAAAATCTCGAAATCAGTTCTGAGGTGAGACGGTGCCTTTAAGACGTGCTTGTCGTCTCCTCCGAGGCACACACGCTCACCTCGTCTATGTGAATAACGAGGACAAACAACAAATAATCGAGGACTATGGCAAAAAGAAGTACGATTTATTCCGATGGTCACCACCAGTAAAGTACCACATTGGGCTGTCCTATAATCAATCAATGAAGACCTATTTGTGGGAGGGCGGTGCAATCGTGAGTTAGCTCAACAATCGCAATGTTCCAAGACTTATACATTATGGTTCCGATTTAAGAATGCGTTTTACAACAACTGGGATGACAACTACCCAGATCTCTCGGGAGGGGAATGTGTGCGCTCGGAAGCAGGCAGTGATGGCAACCTGAAATGGCGAAATGAAGATTGTGCAAGTGTGAAAGCATCTACGAAGTGAGTTATGAGCAGTTACGGCTATCTCGTTCTTCTATACGGTCATATCGGTTATTTCTTTAAATTCAAACTTTCTTACAGAGCAATGTGTCAAGCTGTGACTTGTGATACGGACAACTACTGTGCCTAACTTCGAATTCACTTTCAAGTTGTTTCTAAATAAATAACTTGTCACATCTTTCTGTTCGGGCAACATAAATTTGGTGTCCTTTTCTGAAACATTGAGCATGGAGAAGTTTGACAAAAGGAAGTAACGTGATAAATGATTTGAATGATGAAGAATGATTAGCTGAAGTGAACGAATGAGCGAACAAAGTAGGCAAGAGTTAATAAAGTGCTGAAATGAACTGGCCCGTAAAATTAAATGTAAGGAATGAATGAAAATTCTGCTTCCCGCTTCACTTTCACAGATTCCACTTTTAAAGTGTGCCTCGTTTGATGTCCTCGTTCATGCGGTGGCGAAACCGGCACCAAATATAAATAATCGAAGATTTTACCCATATTGAGTACACGGAAACCGTTCCGTTATAATAAAACGCAACAGAACATGTATGTTAGAGCGTTGATGGGATGCACTATATTGAGCTCTGTCGTAACTGTGGTTCTGGACCACGTCAATGAGGCAATGTGGTGAGAACAACATGGACGAATTTTTGGTTCTAACCCCAGTGTATTGCTGATGTTATATTGCTGGCGTTGATTGGGTTGTGCTTCACTATTTTTCTTCAATATTCATGTTTTCTCGAATATTTATGCGTCTTCGATTCGAATTCTTGCAAACTCCTGGTGAATTATCTCTAAATTTCCAATGAAATCAGCTTATTTTCGTGCAGGATCCTGAAGGATACGTTCTCCACGAATCTAGCTGGAGTTCCCCAGGAATAAAAATAAGATACACCATTCAGACAGTACATTCTGGCCGTTTTATATCGAAAAAAAAAAACAGCGCGGAAGAAGCGTTTCTCTGCAAGATGCTGACGATCAAGAATTCTCTGCAAGATGCTGACGATCAAGAAGCAGAATCGCTGTTCAAGAGATCAATTATTCATGCAAGGTTATCTCGCCGCTAGCAGAAGGTTCTCAAAACATAACCCCTGCGGCCAAGTGAAAACTTGTTTACCATGTACCCAGAAAACGATTTCTAGGTTATGCATTTGCGAAATTGGTAGCAGGGCATAAGGTACTGGATGCAGAAGTTTTTTTTCGAAGCCCTCTGCTTATGTAAAATGTGGTGTAACGAAAAGGATCGCTTAATAAAACTTATAAATTTAATAAAATTAAAAAATGATCTGCTGATCTGCTGTCAAACCCGTAGGTACGCATGGGAATTCGCAACGCTTCAAGCAAATTCCTAATCAAAATTTCACTTTCAAATAGGGTTACCTTACATGAAGATCATTTCTGCAGTGATCCTCTATCCTCAATCTCATGCTCCATGAGCAAGATAGAAGAGCCTGTGCTGTCAAGATACACTCTCGTGCACTGTCATTACATCGACGGATATTGTATCGCTACTTCAGCACAATCCGAACTGATTGATTGTCTGGGAATACTTAATCAACAGTCACAGTACCTTAGCTTCAAGGCAGCACTCACGAAAATTTTCACTTCTGAAATGAGTCGCTTACCATGTAGCCGGCCGCTGGACAATCGCAACAGTAAGTTGAACACCTTGTATGGCCGCCCACCTGCGAAGATACTGCCGTGGACACATCTACCGCTATGGACATTAGGGTTCCGTCGCGCCAACTAACGCCTTTGACAGGGTGTGTGCATGTGGTTCAGCGGGGGCGTGTCTATGAAATTCCTGCCATTTGCAGGGTTCCGTGCCGGGACCCATCACGGAACACTCGTCCGCGCTGTGGACACACATGAAAAACCGCCATCTTTTTCTGTATTTTTCGCATGTTTCACGCTACGTCATCGTTGTCAATGAGTTCATCGTCCCCAAAAACCCCGATATACCGCGAAATCTACAACACAAAAATTTCCGTGAGTGCTGCCTTTCACGAAAGAAACATCAAGCGACGTAGCTTAACGAGAAAGAAACCCAGCGATGCTTGCATATCACGAAACTGCGTCGTTTGCCTTGGTGGAAATGCAGGTGGACAGGTGAGTGCGCGAAACTCGAGTCTGCCACTCACCAAATAAGGAGATTAACTTGCCATGTCATATAAATCGAAGAAATTGACCCCTTACAGGTTGTCCTCATGGAGTCTTTCTCAAAAGTCATTGCCTCACGTAGCACCGCCCGTCAGCTCATCCACGCCACATCACCCAAGCATTATCATACGTGGTGTAGCGTGAGGCAACAATCTTGGAGAGAAACTGTAAATAACATTTTGAAAGCAATAGAGTTTGATAATACCGCTTAGAGAACATGGGAAAGAGGACTACGGATGGCTTCGATATAAGGTGTAGCATCTAGGAGTGAGTGAAGTATGAATGCTCTTAAAGGAAAAGCTTCAGCTCAGGGACCACCTTTCCAACGTCAGTCGAACATATGCGAGCCGCTGAGCACAAGTATATATTTTATCTTTGACGCAAACGTCGGAATCCCCAAACGTTACGGGTTTCTTTGGCGAGAATTTCGAAATTCTCGGCATGTGACTTCATTCCGCAGCAGAAGCTCTTTGAGGGTCAACACATTAATACTTGTATAGGCAATAATAGCTAGTGCTGAGAAGGTCATTTTAATGCGCGATCTCAACTTCTAGTTCACTTTTCCTAGATTCCTAGCAGGGAAACTCGTCCGCTCCAATATCGATTTTGGCCCTCGAAGTATGGGTCTTTGACCTTCTTCCTCAGATTTGGAGCACATCATTGAAATCAGAGCGTCAAGTAGGACCAGACTCCGTTGATATCTCAATACTGAACCAGAGGTGACACATTGGCTTTAAGGCGTTGCATTCTCTAACGCACCCCTGTCTGAACAGCTGAAATGAGCGAACATCTATAAGTTACGCCGCTTTCATCACAATGTTAGCACTAAGATCGTCACGATACTAACAAATACCTTGTAAAATGTAATATTCATTCACTATCTACCGATGATCCGTTGCTCTTGCGGTGCTCCGCTAAAAAATAAAAAAAATGAGTAAAAAAAAAACAAAAATAGAGTGCCCACGTATCAAAATCAGAGACCACGGAACTTGCTTAGAAACAGAGCATTTTCTTCTGAGTTTCGGTAGAAGCGTTGGAATTCCAAGTTAGCATACGAATCACTTACTCTTTCTGTGTTTGATTTGCGTAAGAGAAAGTGGACAGGTAGCGTTGTCCATTTCGTTAGTTCAACATCCATGACTGTTCCTTTCTTCAACGTTTTTTTTAACCATATTTTTCAGGCTGTCTATTGGGGTGTGGCAGAAATTTTTCCACTGTTATCTGAAAGCATATCATTCTTGTCTCACATGAAAAAAGAACGTTGAAGATATAAAAGTTTACAGCGATAACTTGCTGTCCTGAGATTGAGAAGATGAAACGAGTTCCAAGTGCTTTACAGACTTATATAATCAACACTGCACTACAATTAGAAGCAGACGATTGTCTGAAAAAGTCTCACTAATGTACGCAACAAGTTGCAGGAAAAACAAACACTGATGTCTCGAAGTAAACGTGACGCATAGCAAAATATTTGATCGGATAATACAATTATCGGGTTATATTATCGCCTGACTATCTATCATATTTCGTTGCAAGAGCTGTCCTATGACATCATGAGCAATTTGTTATCATTTCCCAGACATCCGTCATGCTTCTCTGCTGGACTCTCGCATTTCTCTCGTTTTCGACAGCTGTTTCGGGTAAGAAATAAGAAACCATTTAGTTTCATTTGAACTTAGTTCATAACTGTATATGGATGTGGCATCCTGTTTTAGGATGTAAGATGTGCCGCACATTTGAGCGGTGATTATAAATTTGAGCGCTTACTCACCCTATTGATATTGCCTGCTAACTTTGACAGTGCACTTCTGATGCCACATCGTGGCCGCCTTTGACGGAGGCATTCACCGGGTAGTCGATATGGCCACACCCCAATTATCCCAAAGGTGACCTGCCTATCGACACGTGTCCATTGAAAGTGTGGAAACACTGTCTATAATTGCCACAACAATTGAAATCCTGCTGCAATTCTATGCTTTCATTGCTATGCGTTCTCCATGCACTTTTCAGCACATCAGCTCTCGATCTGAACTTGCATAAAAATGTCATGTGCTGGAATAAATGAAGAAAAAACTATTCCGTGTAAAAATTTGACTGTTTTGGGAAGCTGGCAATTGATTTTGGAGACCCATGTTTGGACTGCATTAAAGTCCAGTATGTTATTGGTGGTTCAACTGTTTAGAAATTGGCACACTAAGCATCTTATTGTTCTACTCGCCCTAGAGAATTAAATAGTGATTATACTAAAGATGGAAGAAGAGAAACTATGGGAGAAAGAGAGTGTGGTAGCCTTTCAGAAATGAAGCGGAATGTCTGGGTCCAACCGTTTGTTACGGTCCACCTCGTGATCTGTTGTATACCACCTTGCCGGATGGTGAATAAATCCTTCTGTGGAGTTAAATTGTTACTTGTGTGTACAGTCGCGGCCAAAAAGGGGTGCGCGGCGGTTGATCCGGTTCGGATTTCCGCACCTCTTCCTCTCTCTTATATTTATCACCTGAGGATGTCGCTTAGAGGTGCGAGAAATGGGTTCAGAGATCTGATCGGATCAACAGCGGCACACCTAAAACTGATCGGTTGCGGCGTTACTAGCCTAGGTTTGTGGACGGGTTGTCCGTAAATTACTTTCACATCGTTTCATGCAGTTATGAGCTGAGACCAAAGGTGTATGTAGGCAGAATGATTGAAATGCCTCATGTTCCTACTTGAAATAAAAGGATTGGCAGTACTCCAAGCGTTGCTAGAGCATTCACTCTTGATGGGAACATTCCTATTGAAAATTTGAGGAGAAAGGACAGTAGAGCTTCAAGTCTACATGACTTTCATCTGATATTGATGAGGCGCTGATTTTTTGCTTCTGAGAAAGCGCGACCCAGTGCGAATTAAGTCTCCAGAACTTTAAACGATCACTTGAGACTTACTACTTTTGACTTCTTCTCGGTGTTCATTCTTCAACTTCAACTACTCCCTGCCTATCCTTACTTTTTAGCCAGTGCTATTTTTACCGATCATGCCATCTTATAATTAGGAGCTCGGAGAGCGAAAACTACGGAAGCCTCTTACCGCAGTCGTATGCTCAGGATAACGGCTACCCCCAAGCTATTTGAGCATACTGGATGTAGCACAACTCGTCCACAAATCCGCGTCTGCGACATAATTATTGGTCACTGATAGCTCTGGCGCTGTTGATCCGATTGGATTTTTTGTCTTCCTTCTCACACCTTTAATTGAATGTCCTCAAGTGGTAATTAGCAGAGGGAGGAAGAAGTGCAAAAATTCAATCGGATCAACCGCTTGCTCCCCGCCAAAAAGAGCAAAAATCATCTTGCCGAAATGGCCAGCGCCATTTCGGCAAGATGATTTTTGCTATATCTCACCTCAGGATTGAGCTGTTCGCATGAAATTTGGATATGTTTTGCAGCTATATGCGTCTTCCTAACAACAGCATACCTGGACAGAAACTTAATTCTATTGGCTTCACTAAGCCTGAACATCAATTTCCTCTGCTTGCTTTGATTTCATCCAATGTCTTCACTCCTGAAAAAATGAAGAGTTGATGTTGATCAGGCACATAATTGGCTATTTTCTTCCGCCAAATGTCATTCCTGCACTTTCCTTTGCTGCTCAGATGCGAGATTCAAACAAGAACTACAAAACATGACTAGTACAGCGAATTACCCACTCAAGATACGATTTATAATAACTCCTCTGCGAATCGAAATTGGGCGACACAAACGAGTAACCATCATGTTGATGAAAGTGGTGAATTTAGACTTGTAACGCGATGGTTCTGTTTGAAAGCAGTTTGCTTCAGTGTTATGCGGCGAAAAGCAAGAGTACTGCGACCCTCATCATATTCTGAAATCTTGGATAGGATCCATCTTCTACATGCCACTGATCATATCTTTTTTACTTCCACTATATATTGCAATACGACCAAAATTTGTAATAGAACATTATACAGCTACCTTGTCAGAGGATCATACCGTACCGGCCATCCTTCCTCAGGTTCCTTTTATCCTCTCTCCAAGGGCATGAGGGAGTGGAGCTAGAGGATCAAGAACCATCCTTTCATGGAAACGGAAGTTATGATATGCGAGGCATGAGGCTATGAATTATGAGTTCGCGGGAGCAGAAGCCATGACTAGCGAAACGGTCGAATTAGACACAATATTGCCTACTTGTACGATCATATGAGGGCAATACGCAAGTTTCGAATTTCAGTCATCCTCTATAAGGTTGAGTCTTAGTTCCTCCTTCTTCTCGCAATCTTATCTTAGATCTTCGAATAGTTTCGACGATCTCTGAGCACTTTTTGAACATGGAACAGTATTTTGCACTAATCGGCAACTCATTTCTCAAGCTTAACCTTTAATGGAATTTTTACAGGAAGTATTTCCACAGACAAACACATATCATGTGCTTGCACAGCGAAAAACTTGTGGGTGAGTTTTTGAGCGATTAGTGATCTGAGCTGACACATTGACAATAAGGTAGAGAAGTTAATTGTTCAACGCATTTTAATCTTATCACCTGGTTTGCTGACATATCCAATTGCAGCTTGACATTGTGATTGCAATCGACGTTTCAGCCAAAACAACTGGTGAAAGACTGGGTCAGGTAGTGGAAATTTCTTTCAATTCTCATCAATAGCGAGAATGTAAAAGATTTGTCATGAGGACGACAGGTCGTATTGCATTTATTTTGAATATTTTGATCTCATTTTTATAGGTAACTGAAAGCATCACCGCGCTAACCAGTCAGCTCACCTTCGATCGCAATGAAAACCGTCATGTACGACTAGGCATTGTAACTTTTGCGAAGGAGACAAAGATGACGGAGACGGATATATCAAGCTTTGACGATGTTATAAGGACACTGGAGAAAGTGTCGACTACAACTGACGAGGTCGCTAACCTAACCAGGTCACCAAACGCATTTCATTTTACATATTTGAGCCACAGCTAGTAGATTTTTTTAAACTTGAAACTTTAACTTTTTCAAACTACAAGCCTCAACTTTCCATAACGAGATCGTTCAAGTGCGCTTTTAGTGGTCTTCTTTCATCTAAGGAGTTGCACAGGGAAAGTCGTTCCAATGCTCGTGACGTGCTAATTATATACAGCTCTTCATCAACTAAGTGGGTCAGAGATCAGTTATAACACCTTATAAGACTCCATGCCTTGTTCGTCACCCCTCTGCCCAAGGATATCCTGTCTTCTTTTTTATGTCCTCCAATTGGTCTTATGTCCTTGGGTTAAAGCTAAATTTGACGAGTTTCTCGACCGAAATATGCCATATGTTGTTATTCTTACCATTATTTCTCGTCACCAGTGCGAGATGCAAGAACAAAGAATACCTATCTTTGCCTAAAAAAGTCCATTCTGGCGGGTAGGTAACAGCTCCCCCTCCCCCCCCCCTCCCCCCCCCGGGAACTCCCATGAATCACATTTTCACTTTTCTCCACGGCCACTTCTCCTCTGGACCAGCCTGCATCACTAGGTCCACCAAGGTAAAGGTATTAACGCCCTTTCGGAGATATTGAAATTAAGAGATGTTAACGGGTTTACCCTGGGTAATACAATGATGGATCCATGACCTGAGCGATTCTTCCCCTCTATCTTTAAAATCTATGATTCTATGATACTGTTTCAAAAAGAAAAAGCCAGCCTTGTTCTCTTCTCGTTTCTTAGGGCGACAGAGGACAAAAATGTGACTAAGATTGCTGATTACATCAAAGGCTCTGAGACGCAAATCACCACTATCGCTGCGGTAGGATGACAGACTATTTTTTTACTAATTGTGGTAAAAATTCAGTGTGACAACATTGTTTTAGTCAGAGGACAAAGAAGTGCAAGATTTGTTGGAAGTAATTTCAAGTCCACATATGAGTTTCAAACTATCGCATCATGACACTATGGGGAATCTTCTGCAGAGCTTGTGCCAAGGTAAAACATATAATTAATCAATGATTTTTTCGTAGAAACTGAAATCTGAGAAACATTCCAAAATATAAAAGTAGCTGCCGCTTCATGCTTTTGCCATCGACCGCTGTGAAAACGGATGGAAGCTACGAATTTGAGAAAAAAAAGCTTGTCATTGGATTTAGGACAATTTAACAGAATCACTGTTATTATCAGCATGAAAAAAAAAACAGCTCCATCCTTTCTCTAATGAATTTCTTAAAGTTTCGTCTAAATAGCAGCAATCATCCATGCAATACCACTTCAATCATCTTAAGGGAGGGTGTGCTTTTGAGAGTTTCATTTAAAAAGAATATTCATGATACTGCTTTCATTCAAAAAGAATATTCATGATAGTGCTTACAACGGTGTACAAATATCCTTACAAAAGTGTGCTAAACCCGTTTCTAAACCCTCTCTTTTGGGGAGAAATGTGGCCCTTCCACACCTGCCACAAGGTTGGGCAGCTGGTGATATCAATCGCCATGGCGCCTTCGTGTTGCACATGTCTTACACTTAATTCTCCACAAATGAACTGGTCGAAAAACGGATTTTCTTAGAATTTTGGAAGAAACCATTAGTTTTCCCAAAACCTGCTATCCCTTCTAAAATGCATACTGTATCACTTTAGAAGACAATGCTACGTTTTTTGAAAAATCAGTGTTTTAGCCAACTGCTACTGTCCGCTGAAATGGCATCAGTTAGTTGTGGATGGTCGAAGATACGGCGAATGCTTCTTCTTCACAAAAATTGATGCAAATTGGAACTCGGCTAGGTATGCTTCTTTTTCTGGAGCTGACATGCACTACAGTGAACGTGAATGACGGTGGACCATCCGCGGCCTCGAGAAAAACACCGCGAAACCGCGCCGCGCGCGCCATGACCGATGTTTTTTGCTGCCGTTATGCTATTTCTAGCAGCTTTTCTACCCCTTTTAGGGATTTTGGATCGAATCGGACAGAAAAGCGCCTAGGAATAGCACCCCGACAGCAGACGACACCAATCCCTGTGCGCGTGGCGCGGTTGCGCGGCGTGCTTCTCGAAGCCGCGGATGGGCAACCGTCATTGACGCCCACTGTACATAAAGCATGGAAACGACTGCAGCATTAAGTTTCGAACAGACGAGTGTAGAAGTTTTCGAAAACTGAATTCCACTCCATTAAAATTATTCTATGTATGTCTTTAGTGTGAGCTCAGCTTTCAATCATTGGAGCTTGTTTCTTCAGAAATAAATTCAATAATTTGAAAGGGTAGCAGCCATACGTAGCTATTTCACGCAGAATTTATGGAACTTCAAAAATTAACATGTTTTGATAATTCACGAGAGCTTCCTCAAGAATTCACATTGGGTAAGAAAGCTGCAAATTGACAAAATTAAATTACTATGTGTTATCTTCTTCTTCTTAGCGTTTTTCCCCTCTCGCAGCGGGGTCCGCTTTGCTGATGCTTTGACGCCAGAGTGCTCTGTCGTGCGCTTGGTCGGGATGGATCCTAGCCGTCTTGAGCATATCGTATATGGTGTCAAGCCATCGTTGCTTTGGTCGCCCTTAAGGTCGCTTTCCTGGTACCTCTACGTCGAAGCCAATCCTACAGACTTTGTCGCCATCAGCGCGAAGAACGTGACCAAACCATCGCAGACGCGCCTCACAGAGCTTGTCGGCTATCGCAGCTACCCCAAGTCGCTGTCGTATGTCCTAGTTGCATATGCGATCTAGCTGCCTAATGCCACCCATCCACCGCAGCATCCTCATCTCAGTGACACTGATTCGGCGTTCCATTTCCTTAGTGGCGGGCCAGCACTCGACACCATACAGCGCGACAGGACGTACCACGGTACGGTAGATCTTCGACTTGAGCCGGTCTGGTATGTCTTTGTCGCACAGCACACCAGTCAACGAGCGCCACTTCAACCACGCAGCGGCGACACGTGCGGTGATCTCATGGACGAGGCTGCCGTCTGATGAAACCACTGAGCCGAGGTATTTGAACGTAGCGGCTCGCAAAAAATTCGTGCCATTAACTTTGATAGTGCCGGACTCGTGTTCGTCGGTGGTCAAATACTCGGTCTTCTTAACGCTGAGGCGGAGGCCGAACCGCGCCAGCTGATCACTTCACGCCTGCGTCTGTCGTTCAAGTTCACCCTTGTCTTCGGATGCGAGCATTACGTCATCCGCGTACAGCAGCGTCCACGGCGCTGGTCTGTGAAGCTCCTTTGTGATGGCATCCATGACTACGATGAAAAGAAGCGGGGAAAGGGCTGAGCCTTGGTGTACGCCCACGGTTATGGGGAACTCCGTCGACGTACCCGCGGCCGCCTGCACTTTACTCCTGTGATCGGCGTAAAGAATCCGCACCCATTCGATCAGCTCTTCGGGAATGCCGTGAAGCCGCAGAGCATACCAAATGACTTCGTGGGGACGCGGTCAAAGGCCTTCTCCAGATCTAGGAAAGCTAGGTGCAATGGTCTTTTCTTTTCACGATGCTTCTCGATCAGGAGACGGGCGGCGTGGATGGCATCGGTAGTGCCGCATCCGGATACAAAGCCGCATTGGTTGGGAGATAGCTGGACGATTTCGCGAAATACGAAGTACTATGTGTTATACGCTTCAGAAACGCGTGCAACCGTATCCGTCCAAACAGCCGCCTTGCCCACGTCAGCAATGAGGAGGAGCACGAAGCTTTAAAGGATCTTGCGGTTACTACCTATGAGGAATTAGAGAACCCAAATCCTATACACTACCACATTGGTCTTTCATACAACGACGAGTTGGGAACCTACACATGGGAAGGAGGAGTCGAAGTGAGTGGAACTTAGCGTCTCCTACTTATGCTGCAGAGCACGTGATGCTCCTACTTCTAGGACATAACGTTCAGCAAATGGGACACTAACTATCCTGATTTGTCTAAAGGAAAATGTGTGAGAGCAGAAGTGAAGAGCAATGCTGAAGTGGTATGGCGCAATGTACCGTGCTCAAAAGCTCCAAGCAAGTATGTCCTTTTTAGTGATTCCCGACAGTTTTTTTTGTTTTTTCGTAGTGTTGTTAAAGCCTACTGTCAAAATGATTTTCAAAAAAAGTTCTCATTTTTAGGGCAATGTGTCAAACTATAGCTTGTGACACGGACAACTACTGCTCGTGATTTGATTTGACGTGAATGCAGTTTCTAATTGCTTTTCATGAATGATTCTCCAACTCAAGCTGTGGTTATTGCACCAAATAAATCCGAATCGGTGTCTAAAATGAGTAACGCATAGTGATACATGGAAGACACTGTCCAACGAAACGACCTTTCGCTACGACTGCAGGGACATTTTGGATGTGCAGTCTCTGCACAAAGACATAGTAAATGTACACAATTCGAGAAGCCTGAGGCCATATGGTGAGCGATAGGTTGAGGCTTACCCGAACTTGCTAACTTTACCTCATTCGAGCGATTCGCTGTGAGTTCTCGCCATAATTGGCAGCATTCCTGGTCCAGGATGCAGATTGAGATTAGCCATGATAAGCGTCCCAATGTACCAAAATTTACCCATCACTTGGCACCCACCGACATACCATACTTGAGGTTGTCCACACCCAGCTGTTACCCATAGGTAATTATACCGACGGGTGTGAGAAAACTCATCCTTCCAATGAGCGAACGAGTGGTGTGAATGAATGAATAAATAAATAAATAAATAAATAAATAAGTGGATGAATTGATGAGTTAGTGAATAAATAAATGAATAAATAAATAAATAAATAAATAAATAAATAGATGAATTGATGAGTTAGTGAATAAATGAATGAATGAATGAATGAATGAATGAATGAATGAATGAATGAATGAATGAATGAATGAATGAATGAATGAATGAATGAATGAAACGACCGACTGGTGTGAATGGATGAATGAATGAATGAATGAATGAATGGAAGAATGAATGAATGATGAACGAATGAATGAACGAATGAAAGAAATGAAATGAATGAATGAATGAATGAATGCATGAATGAATGGAATGGAATGAATGAATGAATGAATGAATGAATGAATGAATGAATGAATGAATGAATGAATGAATGAATGAATGAATGAATGAATGCATGAATGAATGGAATGAATGAATGAATGAATGAATGAATGAATGAATGAATGAATGAATGAATGAATGAATGAATGAATGAATGAATGAATGAATGAATGAATGAATGAATGAATGAATGAATGAATGAATGAATGAAAGGTTAGAACCCGTATGAGGGTAATGCACAGAACAGAGCTCAAATGAGCATAAGTCAGCACTTCTACTTTGCCAAATTTACATATTTTCAATACCAATCGTTTCTTTACAAATTATAGCATCAGCGTTACGTAATATCTCATTACTCCGACAACAACTCGGACAGGTTTCTAGAAATAGAACTTCATAAAACCCTGTATTAACAATGAATTTAATTTGGAATACTAGTTGTTAGATATTTGTAACATTTGCATTAAAACATTCAGCTATAGGGCTTTTCCACTATACTCCTCATTGAGGATCTCGAGAACATCTTCAAGTGAAGCTTGAATTAGAGTGAATTCTTTAAGCGGCAACGTGGATGCCATTTCTTCAGCCTTTCCGTAAAGTTCCGAAACCTTGTCTTCTTTTCTTTGGCGAATCTACAACAGAAAACAATGAAAGCATGAATGAAGGGAAGATGATAATGTAGCACAGTGATGGGATTCCTGCGCAAAACTACGAATGAATGAATGAATGAATGAATGAATGAATGAATGAATGAATGAATATAACGTAAAGAACCGAATAACTGGTTTTAACTTTAAAATCCTAGGCGCTTTCCTTCCCCATTAGGTGAAAATACTTAAAAAGTGTAGGAAAGCTGCTAGAAATAGCATAACAGCAGCAGAAAACATAGGTTATGGCGCGCGCGGTGCGGTTGCGTGGCGTCCTTCTCAAGCCCGAGGAGGGGCCGCCGCCATTGACGTCCACTGTAAGAACAATGCAATTTCCACTATCTAAAAGAACTGAAAGTTGCGCAGTTGTCAGCTAAAATCAAAATGAAGTTCTGAGCAGAATGATACATAGAACTTGATAGTTTCGTCGCGTCCTCCCATATTGCGTCCTATATTGCGTGCTCTCTGGCTAACCCCATTGAGCCACATGGGACATTTGTCTCAGGTGGGCTTTTTCAACCCACCATGGAAGGAGGTACAAAGTATTATGTACCATTCTACTTGGAATCTCACAGGCTCGGAAGCTGGCAACTGCGCAACACCTGCTTTTTCGAATTGGAAGAAATATCTAGCAAAAAAGCTCTTCAAACATGATCTGTTTTCTGGGCCAGTTTGCGACAAAGGTACTTACTGTAATGAGCTTTAAATGCGCAAGGATCCCGTCAATTAGATTGGAAACTGCGCAACCCACGACTTCTCGAAATTACTGTTCAAATGTGACTAAGATCTGTATTTCCCATTAGTATGTGTGGGTAACTTCCCTTACTCATTCTCTTCTGCGCACGCTTTTAACTGCAAAGGCTTTACAGAAAAGCGGCAAGTCGTTGTATTATTCTCATAATTGTAAAAATTCCACAACCGTTTAGATATGACACGACTCTCTGTTGGTTTTCCTTTCATACTGCATTGAAAATTAAACGAATCTATGGAAGAGTATGGAAATAAGAAGGAAAATAGAACTGAGGAAAGATAGGAAGACCCGCACCTTTTATTAAAAATTCAGAACACCCACCTTAAATTTTAAAGCAATCGCATCTTCTCGTTTAGTGACTAGAATACCAGACGGAAATGTGGTTAGAACTGTATTTACGACCTGCAATTTATACCTCCCTGTGCTGTCCAAATACAGTATTCACCTCAAGGAAAAGAATGGTATGGCGGCAGATCTTACATGACCCCTATCAGCGAGTGAATTTAAAGTCACGTGGAGGAAAAAGTTGTCTGCATGCCTGAAATTGTAGCTTAATATGGTACGAAAACGAATATTCACGTAATAAATTGCGTCCCTGAACAAATTGCTGACCTAGTTTTGAGCGCCTGACTCGCTCCTATCGCTACAAGTCTACCTTTGACAAGAACTCCTATTCGTGAACAAAGCGCTTCACATTCTTCCATCGAGTGAGATGAAAGAACTATCGCTTTGCCGCTAAGTCGCATCTTCTTCAAAAGACCCCAGACATCATGACGGGTCTGAAAGTTATAGGGATTCCCTGTCATTTACTGCTGCTGGAATGCTGCATTATGGCTTAGGGCACATACCTTCGGATCTATTCCAGCAGTAGGTTCGTCAAGGATCACCAGTTTCGAGGGATTCATGAGTGCCACACCAATGCCAACTCTTCTTCTCTGTCCGCCACTAAAATAGAAGACCGTTGAATATGATTGGTACTCGGAGGGAGTACTGAGAGAATATTTCCGAACTTTATTTATATCTGGTAATGTTTAGTAGCAAGGTCGAAGATAGCACAGGCCATATTCTGGCGCGGCTTGGCTCTGGCTGACCCATGCGTTAGGCATCTTTAGAACCGAGTAAAAAACCGACTAACTTGATTGAATTTTTCATTCCAGAGCTCAACCTAATGAATTCGAACCTATTTTCCTGTTCCATAACTCACAAGTTCCGACCGCTTTGAGATTGTTGGAATTTGAACATATCTGATGCCCTATTCGTTCCTTGCCATACTAATACGTCAGATGCGTGTCCATTGTTCCCAGAGCAGCGTGCTCAATTTTACAACACTTCTCTAGTGGACAAAGCATGACCCACAATGGCTGACTAGTCAGTGACAGCAGAACAAACCGAATGAAGCAACGGTGAGGTCTTATGTGCGTTCAAGTGCGCTGACTATTCGCCTATCATTCACCTTGAAAATGTTTTGAAAATGTTACAGCATACAAGGGAAGTGCAAAAGGCTAACTTCGGGGATCCCAGTGAGCCGTCCATTTTCGGAAGCCTTGTCTAAGGTGATCATAATGCATACATATTATTTTTGCCCAATGGTCAGGATGTGCCCAGGAGAGCGCGTCCAGGAATTTTCTTCTTCGCTGCCATAGGGGTCCATTTTACAGGCGATTTATGCAACGTTGACAGCTCAAACTTACTGAGATTACTGTAATTAGCTGACTCATGGACTGTAGAGTGTTTGGAGACACAATTGTGAACGACCCTGCTCCGCTGGGTATGCGATCAGCAATTGCCACAGGCATGCCAGCCGTGGCGGAGTGGCCGAGTGGGTAGCGTGTAGGGTTGTCAGCCAGAGGGTGGAGGGTTTGGATCCCTTCCGCAGAATCCACTTTGCATTTTTGAAGTTGAGGCTTTTAAACTTGTTTAGAGTATTTCTAACGACTAAAACACATCAGATATGTGCGCCATTACAAGAATTACTGCAGGAACTTCGTCCGATTCGTTACTCACTCGGCCACCTCATCTCGGCTGCCATGATTGGAGCAAGGACTCATGGTCGCGTAACCAGGCGGAACCAGGTTATTCAAAAATGCGTCTGCAAACGTTCGATGATCCATGGGACAGCTAATCACGCCAACCACTGCTGGATTGCGTGGCCAAAGATCCATGAATCCAAGCCAGGACTCCATTGACAGCGCACTAGAAAATTGGTATTATTCAACCATCATGAACCCAAATTCTTCAAGAAAATTTTTTGACTGAAGCTTTGCATATGGGGGTTATTTGAGATGCTGAATACGAATATCATATCCATTTTGTACCGTAAGGCTATTTTTGTAGGGTTGGGAGATGAATGACGCCGAAAAGTGTTTGGCGCGCTCTCCTGCGCGCATCAGGACTATTGGGCAAAAATGATGTACATACATTAACATAGCCTTAGACAATGTTACCAAAAATGGGTGTTTCGTTTCGATCCCCGGGGTTAGCCTGTTGCACTTCCTTTGTTAGAACGCTTCTGCTCAGATGAAAGCTTGGACCTCATAGTCTAGTTCTCCCACGTTCTTTTCCAATAGTTTTGCATTATCTTTGCAGAAACTTTATTCTGTTGCTGGGTAGTAGCTTAGTTTTTTGGTTTCTGGTCATTGTTGGATTGAGGAGCCAATAAAGTGTGCGCTGGATAGCGCGTGTATCTGCTCGATCCAATATCACTGAACTAATTCAGGAGGAAGAAAATATCAACTCACCTGCATCTAGACACAGCTTTATTGCCATGATTCGTTAGGCCCAAAAATCGAAGCATTTCATCAACGACTTTCTTAGGATTTTTGTACCCTTAAAATTATACAAGTCACATGTGGTGACGATTTCTTTGTGAAACCAGTATTATTTCCAAAACAAACCGATAAGAGCAGCAATAACCATCATATTTTGCTCACAAGTGAGGCGGGGTAACAATGCGTCAAACTGAGGGCAATAGCCAATCCCCTGGAAATGATGTTACTTGTGAAATCAATTTCGACACCTTTGTAAATTTCTATTATGTGACCTGAGTTCGATTTACAAACTGGTTTCCAATGAAAACACTTCCATTGTTAGCAAATCTCAGACCGGTTATCACATCAAAAGTTGTGGTTTTACCAGCTCCACTTGCACCAACTAGACCGAAACAGTCCTCTGCCCGTACACCGTACGTCGTTTTCTTTACTGCGCAGGTTGCTCCATGATACTTCGTAAGGTCCTGTAATATTTTGTTGTGTATACTGTTCCACAGCTGAGAGAATGATATCGTGACTACTATTAGGTGCGTGCAAAAGTTCCGGGGCAGTTCCACCTAATTTTTCAAAACGCCATAACTTGACTCAAAGTCAGCAATTTTGTTCAAAACAAAAGGCATTGGCGGCTCCGTAATGTTGCCAATGTGCGCACAGAAAAGATTTTTCCGGAAGCTAAAAATTTGTCAGGTCTACACCTGCAATAGTGGCACACGTCGTTTTCCAGTAGGGTCTGTTCATTAGAAGTTTTACAGCGGAGGTAAAGCCATAGAAGGCTAAAATGGGGGTAGTCTGTTAGAGGCAGGTAAAGGAGTAATATAGGTTAGGCTAGAATTTCGGAGCACGAATGGCCAATTATTTATACGGTTGACACTGCAACATGCTGGTGTGCGCTATCCCACAGCTGGAACAAGCCACATATTTCCGCCTGTTTCGGCCCCATGCTTAAGAGTTTTCCCCGATTACTTTAGAGAAAAGGAAATACTTTAGAACGATTATTGTGCACTCATTAGAAAACAAATTCATTGCAGATGAGTCACGTTGCTTACCATAAAAGGTCAAAAAATTTTTAAAGAAGGTAGTGATGATTCGGCCGTTTTTTAGGTGGGTGTCAGGAGCCCTAACTTGGAGATGACCTCCTTCGATTGTCGTACCTGACCCGTTCTCTATCAGCAGTAACAGTTCTTCCATGAAAAGAATTGTTAGAAAATCTTAGGGTCGAATATATACAGACTTGCCAGTGTGGACGTTGGTGCTCTTCGCTCAACTCATGCGAAATCCATCTACTCACCTTTCCCTTCTTACCGATCTTGTTCAAGTGACCGCGTAATGTCTTGCGCACTTTGCACTGCTCTTTCCTGGTGCTTTTGCGATGACCAAATCTCTGACCAACTCGTGAAGCATTTTCCAGACTCTCATCTCCGCTCAGAATTCCTAGGAATCTTCGAGCACCTGGCATTTTGGAGAACATGCTCTCCACAAACGCGTTACGGTGCTATGGGTCGCTTCCCCTGTTGATCGTCTAGATTTGATCTCATAAAGCGAAATTCCCCAAAATATTGTACAGCTTATAGAACTGGTTTTACACCCAAAACAAAGCAACGCTGTGACATAGACCCGAGCCAAAAGTTGTTTAGGTAGCAGATGTTTCAGGCTACCAGCATACATGAAAATCGTTGCAGGATATCGTAAACGCAAAGAGCAAAACGACATAGAACGGTGAAATACCACCAACTGCCCCGGAACTTTTGCACGCTCCTAATGTGCTCAC